>CM039616.1:58582331-58962722 GCA_022457205.1 Saccharum spontaneum | reverse complement strand
CATCATGCGTCTGTTCAGGAGAGCCTTGGATGACCTCCTCCTGGAAGAGTTGCATCTGTCCGGAAGGCTCTTCACCTGGTCCAATCACCGTGAGTCCCCCACCTTGGAGCGTCTCGACCGCGCCTTCGCTTCGGTGGATTGGCTCGAGCAATACCATTGCCACCACCTTCGCTGCCTCTCCAGCGATTGTTCCGATCATGCGCCTCTCCTTCTCGTGCTTAACTCGGAGCCGTGGGGCAGACCACGTTTCCGCTTCGAGGACTGCTGGGTGAAGCTGGGTGGCTTCCTGGACGCTGTGCGGGCTGCATGGGAGGGTCCTGTTGCGGGCTCCGACCCGTGCCGCATCTTGGACCAGAAGCTGAGGACCCTAGCCAAGGCCCTACGCAGCTGGAAGGCCACCAAGGTCGGCAACATCAGGATCCAGCTTGCCGCGGCGAGGGCGGTCATCTACGAGCTTGACACAGCCCAAGAGGTCAGGACACTGACTACCGAGGAGATCGACCTACGCAGGGAGCTGAAGCGTATCTCCCTTGGCCTGGCTTCGCTGTGCCGCACTATGGCGCGTCAGCGGGCTAGAACGAGGCAGCTCCAGGAGGGTGACGCATGCACTCGTTATTTTCACCTGCAAGCATGTCATCGTCGCCGGAAGAACTACCTTTTTGCCATTGCACACGACGGCCATATATTCACTGAAGAGGAGGCCAAGGCGGAAATAGTATTCTCATACTACGATGCCATCTTGGGAGTGCCGTTCGCCAGGATGCACCGCCTTGACCTCACCATGCTTGGCCTACCCACCTTGGACCTCGTCGAGCAAGCGGCGCCGTTCTCGGCGGCGGAGATCGCCGCGGCCATCAAGGAAACTCCGGCCGACCGCGCGCCGGGCCCGGATGGCCTGAACGCCACGTTCTACAAGACCGCCTGGTCCATCGTGGGACCGGACATCATCCGCGCCTTCCGCGCGCTTTGGGAGTCCGACTTCAGAAGCTTCCATCATTTGAATGAGGCTGTCATGGTTCTCCTACACAAGACACATGCGCCGTCCGGGCTGAAGGACTATCGGCCCATCAGTCTTATCCACTCGGTGGCGAAGCTCTTCTCCAAATGTCTAGCATTGCGCCTCGCGCCGCGCATGCACGAGCTCATCAAGCCCAACCAGTCCGCCTTCATTCAGGGCCGCCAAATCCATGAAAATTTCAGAACGGTGCAGCTAACCTGCCGATGGCTCCACGCCACTAGACGGCCGACCGCCCTACTGAAGATCGACCTTGCCAAGGCATTTGACTCCGTCGCCTGGCCCTTCCTGCTCGAGGTGTTGGAGCACGCGGGTTTCCCCCTTCGGTGGCGCGACTGGATCTCAGGATTGCTAGGTACGGCCAGCACCAAAGTCATGGTCAATGGGCGCCCCGGCAGACGCATCTGTCACTCTCGCGGCCTCCGGCAAGGAGACCCCCTGTCCCCTCTCCTATTCGTCATCGTCATGGAGGTACTCAATGCACTCATTGGCGAGGCGGATCGCCGAGGCCTCTTTGCACCACTGCCCGGTAGGATCAGGCAGCGTGCATCCATTTATGCTGACGACCTCGTCATCTTCTTGTCGCCGGTCAACTCGGACTTCGCCAACATTCGCCGCATCCTTGAGACCTTCGCGGGGGCCTCTGGACTCGTTACCAATGTTGACAAGTGCATTCTCACGCCGATCCGCTGCACTCAGCCACAGATCGATGCGGTGCGACAAATCTTCCCGTGCAAGGTCCAAGAATTCCCAACGTCGTACCTTGGGGTGCCGCTATCGTTGACCAGGATCAGTCACGCCAACAAGCATCGGCTGGTGGACGCCGTTGCCGCACGCATCCCGGCCTGGAAGGGCAACCTCCTCACCACGGCGGGCCGGAGAACGCTCACTCAAACTACACTCTCCGCCATCCCGGTCCATATATCCATTTGCTGTGGCCTTTCAGCTTGGGCCGTCCGGGAGATCGACAGACGGCGTCGCGCTTTCCTCTGGGCCGGCTCGCATACCGTCTCCGGTGGACGGTGCAGGGTGGCATGGCCCCTTGTATGCGCCCCGACGGACCACGGTGGCCTCGGGATCACCAACCTCCAGGCACTGGGGTTCGCCTTTCGCCTTAGGTGGGAGTGGCTCCGGCGGACCAAGCCGGAGGCAGCCTGGGCGCGATTGCCTACCACCGCAGACCGTACGGCCGCAGCCATGTTTGCCGCCTCTGTGACCATTGAGATTGGAGATGGCGCCTCCACGCGTTTTTGGACAGATAACTGGCTACCGGCGGGCACCATCCGTTTCATCTTCCCCAACCTGTACAAAGCTGTTGGACGTCGCCGGCTTGGCCACTCGGTCCAGGCCGCAATGACCGACTACCAATGGGTTCAGGACATCACTGGCGCCCGCACGGCCCCGGTCCTCATCGAGTACGTACAGCTCTGGATGATGTTGCGCGACGTCCAGTTGCGCCCGTTGGAGTCCGACCGGTTTGTCTGGCGCTGGACGGCGGACGGCCAGTACTCTGTGCGATCTGCGTACCGGGCATACTTTGAGGGCTGGACCAAACTGGCCGGCGCCAAGGAGCTATGGCGTGCGGCGGTACCTCCCAAGGTGAAGTTCTTCTTCTGGTTGGCTCTACACGGACGCCTCTGGACTGCGGACCGGCGGAGACGCCATGGTTTGCAGCCGGCTGCGACATGCGTGCTGTGCGACCAGGCGGACGAAACCACAGACCATCTCCTGTGCTCCTGTGTCTTCTCTAGGGAGGTCTGGGCGCGGTTGCTGCTACCCATCGGCCTCGACACTCTTACACCATGCCAAAACTCGACGTTGATTGGCTGGTGGCTTCCAGCTCGGGTCGCGCTGCCACGGACGCTTCGGAGGAGCTTCGACTCGCTTGTGCTCCTGGTCTCGTGGTGCATCTGGAAGGAGAGGAATGCCCGAACGTTCGACCATCGGGCAGCGACGAGTGCAATTCTGGCACAACGAATCATCACCGAGGCAGACGAGCTCATTGGTTCGGGCTTCAGTTCCATCGGGCTGCTTACTGCCCTGGCCACGTAGCCTCTTGATCGGCTGGCCCGTAGCGCAATTTGTTATCTAGTTAGTACGACCGCGCGGTTCCGCCACCTCGGTGGCGACTTGTGTCATGTGTGCCTCCCGTGAATTCTACGGCTCCTCGCCGTGATGGTTCACGGGTTTGTCAAACTCCTGATTCCACTTAATGAAGAACGTGCAATTGCACGCTTTCGGAAAAAAAAAACGCACGCACATAGCCGCCTTTCTGCGTGTCGCTGCGAAGTCCGTCCGACCGTCCGGCACAAACGGCGCTCGTGACGCGACGTGCATGAGCATGACCGTGGACAGTGGAGTCGCTGTCTGTCCGCCCCCAGGAACCACACACACGGCTCGCGGCCAGGGACGCCGCCGGCCGCCGCGCACAGCGCCAGGTTCAGTACTGTCCGTCTGTGGAGTGCGCCGCAACGGAATCAACGACGCGCGTGAGAGGAGGAAGGAGGGGTCGGAGTCGGATAGGGGATGCCGGCCGAGAAGAAAAGGACCCGATAGCGTCTAGGGTTGCGGGGGCCATATATTGCGACCCCGGGTCTGTCCCTGTACGAACACAGAACGTAGCCGCCGCCGACCCCCGGCCGTCCCTCTAGGGTTCGAGGGAGAGAGGTTGTTAGGGTTTGATTGAGGGGAGGGAGCGCGAGAGGCCATGGAGGAGGTGAGGGTGTTGGGGAGGTTGCAGCCCGACACTGAGGGAGGGTTGGTGCCTGCGAATGGCTCACTGGTGTGTCCGATTCTCTCTGTTCCTCTCAACTCGAGGCGCCGCTCCAAGGATGGCCGCAAGATGGCGGTTGCGAGGAACAAGGAGGCGGCCGGCAGCTTCACCGGCGACATCGACGTCACCAAGGCTGAGGTGGGGAACCAGGAGGCGGCCGGCAGCTTCGGCGAGATCGGCGTCAACAAGGCTGAGGTGGGGAACAAGGAGGCGGCCGGCAGCTTCACCGGTGAGATCGGCGTCACCGAGGATGAGCTGGGGAACAAGGAGGCGGCCGGGCCAGGCATGGTGACGGAGGCCTCCTGGATCAACTTCGTCTTCTTGACCAAGCCGCCGGCGGGGATCGAGCGCAAGGCCGAGCCGACGGTGGCTATGATCACAAAGGAGACGGTGCCCGACTCCTTCATCGACATTCTCAAGAAGAGACCTCTGTTCAAGAAGCTGCCTCCTGTCAACGAGACTTCCCATCTCTACTCCAGGTTCCCCGAGCTGCGCGACATACACCTATCCGGTACGGCTCGTAGCAATTACTGCATCGACCTGCATGAGGATGTCCTGAGGCAGCACAAGTTGAAGGGCTTCGCCGAGGTCGGCGTCGACTTCACTGACGGCGTCAAGAAGATATTCATCCTTCCGCATTAGGGGTGTGCATCATGAGGAAAATGAGTACATCGTGAGGAAAGTGAGTGGTGTGGTATCGTATCGGTGGAGCAAGTTCGCCCCCTTCTAATTGTTGGTGGTGCTGTCCAGTCTGTTTATCAGTATCATTATCTGTTTGTCAGTATCATTATGTGATATGTGAGATATGTTTATGTTTATGTGATGACGTTGGTCATCAGTATAAGATGATGTTTATGTGATGATGTTGGCTATCAGTATGTTGGTCATCAGTATATCCTGCTGCTGTTCAGAACTATTTGGTTTATTTATTAATGATATGTATCCTGCTGCTGTGCCTATTTGGTTTATTATATTAATGATGATACAGGGTCTGCCTGTTATTTTTTGTTTCCCCAACACCATTGCATTTTTTGTTTCCCTTGTTTTATTTGTTTTACTAACACCATTGCATTAAACTTACTGCATGAGCCCCGGCGTTGTATGTTTTCCCAACACCATTGCATTAAACGTACTGCATGAGCCCTGGCGATGTATGTTTTCCCAACAACATTGCATTAAACTTGCTGCATGAGCCCTGGCGTTGTATAATTTGAGAGTGGCGTTGTATAATTTGAAACGGTAAATAAGCTTGGCATGAAAGTCAGCATGAGTAAGATTTTTGGAAATTCACCCACATTTGCCCCTTTCAGTTTCAGGCAGGACCTCTTGGTTAGCATGCAGTTTCAGCTGTTCACTGCCGCAGCGTAAGATGATATTAGTGCTAGAAATTCTACAGGCCAATCATTGAAATCCAGTTCATCCGTGAAATGCACGGGACAGATCGAGCGCGATGGGAAGCATATGGAGCACGCTGATGAGTGAAATAAGATCCCACAGCTACGGATCCATGCCACCTTCGTTCTTTCAGAAATGTAGTAACTTTTGATTGAAATTGAAACAGAGAGATGTAGTCCTGTTGAGCGTTGGCAGCGATTACATAGCAAGGTTCAAACAATCTATTATGAATATTGAACCACCAGTCCACCATATGTTGAACTAGCTACACAAGTAGATCATGCTGCAAGCGGTGGCCATTAACAAAGTTATATGGAACTGGCTACACAAGTAGATCATGCTGCAAGGTGGCCATTAACAAAGTTTAGCATAGAGAATTAGAGTAAGCAAAATCTCTGCAGTTCGGATTGGCAAAGAAATCAATCTACGCAGTGAATGTTCTCAAAGGAACGCCTTCCCAGGGGCATGCTTAACCAGGAGACCATGACACCAAGCAGCTGCACAAAGGCCAAAAGATGAACCAGTATTACTAAATAGAAAGGCCAGTTATAGAAAAGCCCATAAACCGAATGCACTCATATCCCCCTCAATCCATGTGTGTTGGGGTGGATTGAGGTGGAAAATAGTTTAAGTTCCACCCCAATCCACTCCAATACATGTGGATTAAAATGAATACGAGTACATCCAAACAAGCCTTGGAATTACATCAAACGGTACGAAATTATTCAAGATCAGCTCTTTTTTTTTTAGAAAGGACGGCAAAAGCTTTGCCGCAGATTTTATTAGACGGTACAAGATCAGCTCTTCATGTGAAGCATATGATGCTTAAACGGGAACACAAATAAATGAGCAACGGGAAAACCTTTTCACCTTAGCATTGTCACCATCAGGGCTAATGGGCTATTCTAACCTCGCTCTTGTACTTGAGATACTCATTGCGGGTGAATTTGGTGAAGCCCCTGAAAAAACAAGGCAATGAACCAAACAAGTCAGACTCAGACCCTTCATCAATGCTGTGACATGAGTTCAACAGCAAAGCATCTTCATTCCCACATACCACTTTCTGCTCCGAATGATGTTTTGGCAGCCAGGGAACTTGAACTTGGCACGGCGAAGGGCTTCTTCAGCGTTATTAGCATTGCTTTCCTTGCAGCGCACAGAAAGTAGGACCTGACCAATGTCCACACGAGCACAGGTACCCCGGGGCTTGCCAAAAGCACCCCTCATTCCAATCTGGAGCCGATCAGCTCCGGCACATGAAAGCATCTTGTTGATACGAAGGACATGGAACCGATGGACCCTGACCATCAGGAGGAAGGCATCCTTTCCAGCACTCTTGGTCATGTACTTGTTGCAAGCAATGTGGGCAGCCTCAAGAGTCTCACTAGAAACATTCTCCCTCTCCCAACTTACCAGGTGACACAGAAGGCGAACTCATCCAATCCATTCTTCATCCCAACATCATAGATCCTGATCTTGGGGTCAGGGACACCACGGCAGTACCTGGACTTTGGGTATGGCTTGCTCTTGATCTGGCAATAGCTTCTTGCTGGTCCTGGTTAGAGAAATAACAAAGGACCTGGTTATAACCAATGAGCAGAAAATGACATTGAAGCATAGCATATCATTAGAAACACAAGTGCAGACAAGGAAAATAAAGCACACACAGACACCTTACCATCTAAGTCGTCATTTCATTATATAGGTGCAAACTCCACACAAATCAGAACCAGAACTTCAACCTCGAAAACCATTTTTTAACGATTCAGTGCAACTAACACATAGTCCTTCCAATTCTATCAAAATAAATCCTGTGGACCATGATACAGATACTCAATCAAGTGGCATCATTGCTAAAGTTTAGGGAGATACAAATTAGTCCATAATTCATACAAGATGGTCACAGATGGGCCGATTCACTGTAAACAGAACCCACACATGACACAAAATGAAAGCCAAGCCAATAAGATATAAATAGACTATTCGGTGCTCTTAACATAATAAAGTTATAGTATTAAACACGTTCTACTCCTTGTTAGATGTCCACAGAAAGGGAATTATTTTGCTTGTAATAACAAAGGCATCCACTAAAACAGAATGGTGTGCTGTAAACGTTTCGTTTGGTCTTTTAATCAATTGAAAGGCCGGGGCATGGGCCCTTGAACTCTAAAAAAAATAAAACAGAATGGAAACAGACCATAAGAATCAGAGATCAAGCATTCAATGTTTTAGACAAGAAGATGTAGCTCCGAATCAGCGACCCTAGTATAGACAAACAGGCCGCGCCAAATCACAGAGCTTTGCAAAATCGTGTACATATTTGTACTAGGACGGCAAGGAAATTGACTCGGAACCCTGGAGATAGGACATGATAATATGAAATTCTGCCAACTACAAATACCTCGTATGTCAATAGAAACTAAGATAAACAATACAAGGGGTCACTTGCCATTCTTCAAACTCCTGGTGATGAGACTAATTTTAGTACATAATACCAGCCAGCAGTTTACTGCAGCAGTAGCAAAATGTGATAAAGGAAGCTGAGGCACAGCTCTCTCCTTTCATAGGAGTCGGCTTGATAGTTCATCAGGTGTAACTTGAGCGCGGATTGGCTCTCGAACGAGACCCGTCGACGATGACTTGTTTTCTAGCTCTTCTGCAGATGAAACAGATGCTGCAATGTCAACTTTCGTTGTTTGCTCTAAAGGCAATTTAGGGAGAGATTTCCGTTGGGGTTTCTTCACTGCATTTGCAGCGGGTACTTTCTTGACACCATTTTGGGAGACCCTTTCATCGAGATTCAGTTGAGCTGAACAAGCTGGAGGATTTGAATTTCCTTCTGTCCCTCCTGAGGATGTGTTCTTGGAGCGACCAAGCTTTGGTGATCTAGCTCTTGTTGTAGGGATCTAAGATCAACAGAAAATAATATTGGGAGCCATAACCTTTATACCTAGTGGCAAGCTGGGTAAGAAATTTTTAAGTGTGACATAGCTGTTACTGGAAATTCAAAAGCAACAATACAATGAAAACAAGACCAAACTAGGCTTTGGGAGCCTTCAAATTTATTGTTTTCTTATTCATATAGCTGCTAACTCCAGAAAAATATGGATTGTGGACTTGCAATGAATTTAGAATAGAACTATTAATTAGATTGCAAACCTAACAATACAACAAATGCTACTAAAGACAAGAATAGCATGACCATGGGGGTAATCGTTCATTTTATCTATTAAGCTATGAATTAAGAACCTCGTTTACAACTGTACAAGTTACCGAAAATTCAGGTGCACAAAGTGCATGATAAATCTTAAATATTCTATAGGCAAAAGACTGTAATTGGATTTAGCTATTACAAAATGTGATATGTTATATTTGAGTACAAGACTGCAAAGCTCTTTTGCTGTATGACTCGATAGAGTAAAATTTTGTAGCTACAACAAAACAAAAAACTCCTTTTATTAGCTATTTAGCTTGTTAAAAAATATTATACCAAAATTAAGGTTTTCAGTTCAACATGATGGTAAACTGAATTAAAGAACTATTGCATTTTTATAAGCCATGCTAAAACTTAACAGGTAGAAACTTGAAGGATGATTATTTGATTAATATAATCTTTTCTAGTCGAATTGTAATGCAGATAATTTTTTTTTGTCCTTAGCAGTAAACTGAGATATTTTGTGATTTAGATATAGCATATATCTGCAGCCCGCAATTCAATGGAGGAGAATAGGAAGAAGAAACTAAGCCATAAGTAAGGGGGGACAGTTACCTTCTTCAACTCAACCTTGTGGGGAGGTGGTTCCTTATAAAAAGCTGGGCATTGGTGTTGCCTTGAAATTTAAACTCTTTCTCAGCATTTTGAGTTCGGCTTCTTCGGTTTCCTGCGCAGAAGTAACAAATGGATAAAGTCAACATTATAATCAATGTCGCAACGAGCAATATCACTTCCATAGTAATATGAAAATAGAATAAGGGCACAAACCTTTGATTTTGCCTGCAAGTTCCTTTTCTCCGGTTCTTGTGTATGAATTCCTCGAGCGTTGAGTAGAAACTCTATCGTTGCAGAATGCAGAACAGTGTAAGCAAAGGAATGGTGCCCATATGTTCTTAAACTAAAACCAGTGCTAAGTTATCTACAATGAGTTACCTCTCTTCTTTTTTCAGTTCTCTCATCACACTTAAAACTAAATCCACATGATGGAGTGCTGCCAACCCTTTGAGGTTTCACACTTTCATTTGATTCTTCTTCAATATCCTTTTTCACAGAATGCTGGTTGGATGCCTTCTGAGTTTTCTTCTTCTCTCTGGATTGGAATCAAGCACATGATATTGCAAGAAACTCTTTTATATCTAAGTGCGCTAGGTAAGAGAATAAATTTACGGAGAAAAAAGTATAGTTTATGACTTGGTTGGAAACATATTATATACATATGTAGCAAGACTTGGTTTCACAGCGCAGTTTCAATTATCACAAGATGGAAGTCAAAGCAAACAGTAATTTCCAAAATGGTAAATGCCAAAGCATGAACAATTTGTTTAAAAAAATACTGTGTAACTATAAAATGTCTCTGGTACATGCATAATAAATGTTCAAATAAACAAGATGATCCCAAGGGGGAAAACTCCTTTGCGTATTTGACGAAACGGACACTTAAAAAAATTCATTAGAGAGTAAAATGCACCAGAGGTCTATTAACTTTCGTGGAGATGTCATCTAGGTCCATCAACTTTAAAACCGTATTTTTGAGTCCCTAAACTTTTTAAATGGTTAAATGCAGATCCGTACCCTTTTATGTAACCTTTAATCTAACGTACATTAGCAGAAAACCCCCTACCTTTCTTCATCTTCTGCGCGCTCACCCTTCCTGCTCAACGCATTGAGGGAGTGAAGAATGGCGCATAGCCATCAGGTGAGCTCACGCGGCCAAGTGCGTCGCGAGCACGTGAAGCCGAGCCGACCACTGTGGCGAGGGAACCGCAGCAGGGCATGCTCTGGCGCTCACCCTCCTGTGCTCGTGATGGTGATGTCCGTGGCGACAACATTGCAACCTGCAGCAGTCCAAGCACAATGCATAGCTGCGCATCTGGTTGCCGTCGAGAACCACCGACGTCCGTAGGTTGGCGTTGGTCACGTACTGCCGGACGGGGTCATCCGTCATGGGCACGGCTGGCCCCAGGGCCGGCTGCGTCGTCATGATCAAGTACTGCTGCATCACCAACACGGACACCATCTTTAAGAAATCTGACGACACCAGCATGTCGCTAATATGGCCCAACTCCAGAGTGTCCATCCACTCCGCCAGCACCGACGTCAGCGGCGACCCGGCCTTGCCAGGGTGCCTGCCCACGATGTACAGCTCGTGCGCGTTGATGGGCTCCATCGTCCCGCCGGCCACCGTCTGCTGCTTGTTGGATACGCTCATTCCACGAGACGCCGGAGGAGCAGGTCGGGGTTTCTCTCTGCGCGTTCGCCTACACCTCCGCCGGGATCGCCGTTGGCGAGGGCCTCGTTGCCGAGGGCGGCACAGTATGTGCATGCTGGCGAGGCCGAGTGCGCGAACGGCGAACATGATGGCATGAACCGATAGTCACGTTCCAGCTTTGGTCGTCATGGTGTGTGGGTTCACTTCCTACATGCCAGGGAATTTTGCTAGCCATCGGGACCAGAGAGTAGGCCATGGGGGAGGAGAGAGTCAGCGCAGCCGCAGAGAAGAAAGGCGACTGCGGCGACCGAAGGCGAGCAACAATCAAGGCCAAGCCTCGCGCAGGAGCGAGCACTACTAATAAGAAGCTGGGTCATGAGCCGAGCACTAATAAGAGAAGCTTGTAGCCGACTAGCTGTCACGCCGGTCTGTTGTTGCCACGGGAATCACGAGCCAGGACCTGCTGGCGTGTGCGCCATTCTTTGCTCCCTCGGTGCGTTGGTGAGCTCCACACTCGAGGCCGGTGACTGGATCGAAGAAGATGGATGGTGGAGATAACAGGTGTTGCACCGCATGGTTGTTGGATTGATTTTCCACCGTCGCCATGCTAGACGGCTCGGCTTCACGTGCTCGCGCCGCACTCGACCGCGTGTGCTCACCTGCTGGCGTGTGCGCCATTCTTTGCTCCCTTGGTGCGTTGAGCAGGAAGGGTGAGTACCTAGAAGATAAAGAAAGGAGAGGGTTTTCTGCAAATGTACATCAGATTTAAGGTTAAACAAAGGGTATGGACATGTAGTGGACCACTTAAAAAGTTGAAGGACTCAAAAATACAGTTTAAAAGTTGATGGACCTAGATGACACCCCTGTGAAAGTTAATGGACATATGGTGCATTTTACTCTTCATTAAATCATGCTATACTCTTATGCTACAAAAAAAAATATAGCAAACATAGTTGTACTAATAATTCATAGCATTTTCACACTCAAGGTAATCTGGGTAATTAAAACACCCAACCAACCTAGGAAAAAACTAGTTGTCTTTTTAATTAAGAAATAGGCACCCAAATTCATCCTTACGAGACTGACTTAGGTGGTCTGAGCGTACGTCCACGCTAACCAACTGAACTAGAACCAGTGTTTCAAAGGCGTCGCCTAGACGTCTAGACGTACCCAGCCTGCCTTGTGAAACAGTGGTGCCTTGCCGCCTAGTCGCCTTTTAAACACGGGCTAGGATCAGTTCCTCACAATCTGAGAAGTTAGTAGAGGCCTCGCTTAATTGGATGCTTAGAGCGCTGATTTTAAGTCCAGAATTCAAATGAGAAACAGAAACCATGAAGCAACACGGAATCGTGCAAAACGAAGAACCAAACAGCTTACTTTGAGTCCTCAAGTGATGGGCTCTCCTTGGCAACTGGACGGAAACTTCTCTTTTCAGCCTTCTAATGAAATCACCAACAACAAAAATGTATAAGGTTCAAACTTCAAACTGCAAGGCACATAAACATTCCTAGAAGTAATATAGTAGCAATCATGCATATCACTATAAGCGCTATAAAAATATAGATGGGCACATCGTAACTCATAAGCTATAACAAAAGTTTAACTTACTTTCTTACTGGCACCAGCATCACCATTGCTTGAAGAGCTATCAACTAGATCTGGATCAGAAACCTGTGCAATGGGCGCCTTAGGATAAGGACTGGGAGAGCTTTTCCTAGCTTGACTCTTGTCCCCGCCTCGAGGGCTCTGTCGCTGAGATTTAGTAACAACCTTCAGTGAATGGCCTTGAACACATGAAAATGCCAGAAAACACGTGACTGTCAGCGGACCACTGATTGAAGTCACCAGAACTGGCAATGTGTAAACGTGAAAACCTTACCTCAGGAACTCGGGGCTTTATGCCCTGGGATTGCGAGGTGGCTTCCATTTCCACTTCTTCAGATGGGTTGATCACCTCGCTCTTGCCCGAATGCGCTCCATCAGCCAGCTTGTCAGGAGATAGCATCAGATGGACCTCTGGTATGGGCCATAGGCCTTCGGCCCCCACAACAAGCTACGGCAGCAGCTATATACCTAAGAGGAGGAAGCATCAGGAGGCCATCGAACAAATTATCAGAAAACATATTTCCTTTCCTTTACTGTTCTTCTCCTTTCCAAGCCTACCTTTCTGTACTAGTTCTTCTTTCTTCACTGGCCCGAACTCCCTTCCCCTGATATCTTGTATCCCTGCTACTTGATTCGAGTTATCTGTTAGTCAATCGAGTTGGTTTGCTAACAATTGGTACCAAAACAGTCGATTCTCGAAACCATAGCACCATGAGTTCCCCTACCGAGATCTCTCCTTCTACCCTCCTCGACGAGATCCGCAGGAGGTTCGATGAGTTCGACGCTCGGATGGAACAGCATTTCTCGCGGGCCATGGCCGCGCTGGAGCCGCGGGGCGTCGCCGTCGAGCTCCACACCGGTGGCCTCACGTAGTTCGGCGCGACGCCGCAAGTCGTGGCCGACGACTGGGGCGGATGGTTCAAGGAGCCTGTCCGCGTCATGGAGAAGCACATCTACGAGCAACGGTCTGCCGCCGTCGATGCCGTGGTGGTTCCGGATAACTGGGGAGGGTTGTTCGAGTAGCCGGCCCACACCTCGGAGGAGCGTGGCCTCGACCTCGCCGCCGACGTCGTCTTCACGGGGTTCGCGTCCATCGTCCAGATCCGCATCTTGGAGCTCGAGTACATCCCCGCCTCGAACAAGGAGCCGGAGGTGGTAGAACTGTACGAGAAGGTCCTCCCATCCACCGGCAGCGAGGTGCTCCTCACCGAGCGTTCCCCGTCTCCGCGCTCGACCGCGATTCGCTCGCCCAGCGCACCCGCGAATTCGTCGTGGGCGACCTCTCTACTCCGCGTCCGCGTCCACCTCGGCTTCGCCAGCCACGGCGTGCTCCTCTGCGCCCACCTCCATTTCGCCGACCGCAGCGTTCTCCTCCGCGTCCGCCCCGGCTTTAACGATCGCGGCGTGCAACACTGCGCCCGCCTTGGCTTCGCTGACCGCGGCGAGCTCCTCCGCTACGTCGTGGATGGCCTCCACGGCTCCTGGTTCGAGGCCGCCGTCCTCGACTTCGAGCCCATGCACGGCTACCGTAGACCGACGTGGTACACCATCGAGTACGCGCGCCTCCTCGCCGACGTCGAGGGCGTGCTCGCGGAATCCTTCGCGACACTGCATGCCGTCCACCTCGTCCTCAGCTACCTCGCCGTCTTCCAGTTTGGGCTGGGCTTCCTTGGTGCCTCTCGCATGCTCAGCATCAGCTACCTCGCCCCTCCGCTCTCACACGCATGCATGTGGGCCCAGCAGCTGCAAGCAGGTAACTATGACAGGTGGGTTCTACTGTAACATTCAAACACCAGATCTACTTTTACTACATCCAGATAAAACATTTACAATATACATCTAAAACAGATAAACTCTCTCCGTCCCTAAATAATTATCGCCATTGGTGTGCGTGCCATAGGTTTGACTCAATTTGTAGAAAATACGTGCGACATTTGGATCTCCTGATAAATTTATTAAAAAAAACTAGATTCAAAAATCTTTCCAATAATACTAATTATGTACCATAAATATTAATATTTTTAATATATATTTAGTCAAAGTTGTTTCTTGAGAAGCGCAAACGACAGATATTTAGGGACAGAGGGAGTACAGTTGAAACAACATTGCAACATATGCAATATCCCAATCTATTTTTGAAACATTCAGATGCAACACTTGCAACAAACAAGAAGACAGATGAAACACTTGAGACATGCGTCTGAAACATTTGCAACATAACTATTGCAACATGTGTAACATTCCGATATACTTTTGAAACATCCAGATGCAACACTTGTAACATACAAAAGAAGACAGATAAACACTTAGCATGCGTCTGAAACACTTGCGATATACGTGCCCAAAAAAACAGATGAAACATTGGGGATAGATGCTTGCAACGTATATGTACAACCATTGAAATATATGCAACATCCCCGATCTACTTTTTGCAACATTCACACGAAACAATTGAAACAAACATCTGAAACAACTAAAACAGTTGAAAAATAGGCTTGCAACGTGTCTGAAAAAATATCCAGAAACACTTGAAACACAACGTCGCTGCGCGAGCATGATCTACCTGGTGGGGAACTGCGGTGGCGCAGGCCTCCCCTTCCTGCCGACGGCGCGAGGTGGATGGGGGCGCAGACGTAGGCCTCCCCCTGCTTGCCCTTCTGCAACGGTAGAGATGGATCGGCGTGACGCTGGATGGTGGCGCTCTCGATCTCATGCTAGCGTGAGCTGTCGCCGCTCCGGTGGAGAAAGCCATGGCGAGTTCGGCGCGAGCTGTCGCTGCTCTGGTGGAGAAGGCGGCTAGCGAGCTGGAGAAAACCGCGGCGGGCCGGAGGCGTGGTGGAGAGAGAAGGCGGGCAGCGAGGAGGTGCGATGGAGAGGGATCAAGGTGGACGGCCGCGCTCGGGCACGGTGGAGATACTAGCCGTCGAGCCCTGGTCAACGTGGAGAACGCCGGGCGGTGCGGCAGAGCGTGGTCACAACAGAGCACGTCCGCTCGAGCTACAGTGATTTTTATGGGGAATGAAGATAGCAGGCGGTTGCAGATGTGGGCGAGAGGCTATGACCACTGGGCCATTGGGCTGATGTTACAGCCTACGAACAGTAGCGTCCAGAGGATTGCACGTGCTCACCGTATCATTTCCATTTAGGCCGCGTTCACTTGCCAGCCATCCCAAAATATTTCCTCTTCCACCCATCACATCGAATCTTTAAACGCATGCATAAAACATTAAATGTAGGTAAAAAAATAACTAATTGTATAGTTTGTCTGTAAAGTTCGAGACGAATCTTTTGAGTCTAATTAATCCATGGTTAGACAAATTTTACCAAATAACAACAAAAAGTGCTACAGTAACTTTTCACCTAAATTTTTTCATCTAAACACACCCTTAGACTTTGAGCCAACTTAATCTTCTTCTTTTTCTTCTTTTGCCAATTAAGAAAAAAGTTGAGAGAGGCCCCAAGTCTGAAATCACAAATCAGAGCTGTATATAGAGTAGGTGAAACTGACAAACATTGGGAGGAAGGCGACAAAGAAATGCAAGCCTCTGGTCTACTAGGCGGGCATCGCCATCGGCAAACGTCCCTCGCCAAACCGAGGCCACAGGATTAGGCGATTAGAAGCTTCTCCGAACTCCCCTCTCGTGCTGCTGCGTCTCCTCCTCGTCCTCTCCAGTGTCCAGGTAACCCCCTTGCCGCCATCTGCTCCTCTTCTTCTTCTCCAAGATTTGCAAGTTCTTGACTGCACACAGCAATCTCCAATCCCCCTGATTTCTTTCACTCTGAGAATACCACTTCCGATTTTGGTCGAATTATTCAGCATTAGAAGATAAAGAAGATAAGATATAGTTCCCAATTGCTGACCATGTCTGTGGAATCCATCGTATTGGTGTCCGTTGCAGCTAGGCCATGGCGTCCACCGTCTCCTTCTCCCCCGCCAACGTTCAGATGCTCCAGGCTAGGAGTGGCCATGGTCATGCGGCCTTTGGGAGCTGCTCCGCCGTCCCAAGAGCCGGGCCAAGGCTGCGCTCCACGGCCATCAGGGTCAGCAGCGAGCAGGAGGCGGCGGCCGCCATCAGGGCGCCGTCCGGGAGGACCATCGAGGAGTGCGAGGCCGACGCCGTCGCTGGGAAATTCCCTGCTCCCCCGCCGCTGGTTAGGCCAAAGGCCCCTGAAGGAACACCGGAGATCAGGCCCCTTGTATGCACTCGCTGGGTTTCCTCTCTGAATTTTGTGTGCTCTTACTATCTATAACTGCAAAGTCCTGACTTGTGTGTATATTTCTTTTTTCTCCCCATGTGTTATTTAGGACATGGCAAAGCGTCCCCGTCGCAACCGGAAATCTCCTGCTCTTAGGGCTGCATTCCAGGAGACGAGCATCTCGCCTGCCAATTTTGTGCTCCCATTGTTTATCCATGAAGGTTTGTAGTGGAATTCGCTGACATGAGTGTTCAACACAATTCAGATTTGTTATATCGGATTCGCTCCATGATGATCTGTAGGAGAAGAAGATGCTCCTATTGGAGCTATGCCAGGGTGCTATAGGCTTGGGTGGAGGCACGGGCTGCTTGACGAGGTATTGAAAGCATTGGGGATTATCTCAGATCATGAATGTGTATTTGTGATGTTCTTTTTGATGAATTTACTGGAGACAGAAATATATATGTGTTTTGCTGCTTGGTCAATAGTATTAAATAACTCTTTAAAATGATGGTATATGCAGGTTTATAAGGCCCGCGATGTTGGTGTTAACAGTTTTGTGCTCTTTCCTAAAGTTCCTGATGCATTGAAGGTCTATTAACTAATATAACAAATTTCTTACTTGTTTGTGTCTTATATAGAGTTGCTTACACTTGTTTTCCTCCAGTCTCCGACAGGAGATGAAGCGTACAACGATAATGGTCTGGTTCCACGTGCAATCCGCTCGCTCAAAGACAAGTTCCCTGATATTGTAAGCTTATGTGCCGCTCATTCAATGTCTGGCTTCCATCATAGTTCCTAATATCTTTCCTTGAACTCATATGACTGCTAGGTTATCTACACGGACGTTGCGTTAGACCCTTATTCATCTGATGGTCATGATGGTATTGTGAGGGAAGATGGTAAGAAAGATGCCCCCTTTGTTCTCATCTTGCTGGTCTGTGACCATTTGCTGCATATTGATCTTGCTACTCCAAAAAATCCTTATAAGGGCCAAAGAAATTTCAGAGGCTTATATACTGAAAACTTAGTTGCTTAAAACTGTTCACCTTTTCCCTGAAGATGCTGTACACAATATATTTTTCAAGTCTCCATACATTGTCTACAGTATTGTCAGAATTACTTTTTCCAGGAGGCCTTATACCTTAATGCCTGATATTAGTCACTAGAATTTAGTTTGTACTTTGTAACATGTTTTGTGCTTTTTGTTTGCCTAGCTGAAACCACTTCTTGCTGCTCTTATTTTTCAGTCGTTGACTTCGGTATTTCTCTTTCATGGAGTAGCTGTTAAGAACCACTAGTCAATATGTTAGTTTGATTTTCTGTATTATATGTTGCGTAATGATTCTTGAGATTGATTTTTTGTTACTTAATGATTTTTTTCCTGTATGAGAACATTAGACAAGTCATAAGAAATCTCCAAAAATGAACTTTATTTTCTCCATCTAATCATTGACTTGTTTGTGTCCTGCATCAGGAGTAATTATGAATGATGAAACAGTTTATCAGTTGTGCAAGCAGGCTGTTTCACAGGTTCATCTCATCTCTTGATTTTGTGTTTGGTCACATAAACGTGCTAGTTTTTTTCTCACAAAAAATCTCCATATAAATAGGCTCGTGCCGGTGCTGATGTTGTCAGCCCTAGTGACATGATGGATGGCCGTATTGGAGCACTTCGCTCTGCTCTAGATGCTGAGGGTTTCCATGATGTCTCCATTATGTCCTACACTGCAAAGTATCTTTCTATGCTCTTCCTGTCACCATACCATTTCCATACCCCCACATTTGCCATCCTGTTATGTTTCTTTAGTTTGAACCCAAATGATACATCTGTAATGTATGTTTTTTTGCAGGTATGCCAGTTCCTTTTATGGCCCATTCCGAGAAGCATTAGATTCAAATCCAAGATTTGGAGATAAGAAGACGTATGGAACTTGCACCAAAGATACTATTTCCATCTAGTGAACAATTTAATTGCTTGGTATTAAATGTTGGCTTTCTCTTTAATCTGAAGTTATCAGATGAACCCAGCCAACTACAGAGAAGCCCTCATAGAAACTGCAGCAGATGAGGCGGAAGGAGCTGACATTCTGCTAGTAATATTCCTGCTCTATGGTGGCTTGTTATGAAGACAGTTTTATGTGTGCATCTATAACCATGGACCTCATTTGACAGGTGAAACCGGGATTACCATACTTGGATATCATCCGACTTCTTCGGGATAATTCAGCCCTACCGATTGCAGCTTACCAGGTCAGTTCATTGGCTCACCCATGCTGTTGTGAAGTTTTCCCCTCCATTTGGTCAAAATGTCCATGTTCCTTGTTTGAAGTGGAAGTATTGTGTCAACTGCCAATGCTATTGGTCTATCTAATCATCTATCATTTAGCATTGGCACTGTACTGCATATCAAAATTCAATCTTTCCAAGTGCTGGACACCTGACTTGTTAATCTTGGATTCATTGCGTTAGAATCTCTCTGTTATCCTGTCCAGATCAGATTGCACATAAATTATCTGATGCTTACTTCAAACAGCAGCAGTTAAATCATTTTGAGAATGACCACTTGAAGTTACCTGTAGTTTGCTACTATGTAAACCAGTGCTCTGCTACTCTACTATACATCTGTGCACATGAAAATGGTGATTGAAGTTAACTTAGTTGTCCAGCATACATGAACAAGGTTCTTTCTGCTGCTACAACTACAAGCAGAACCAGCAAGTCATATGAAACCTGTCCTTGCTTTGTCTATATCCCATGGATTTCATTTTTCCTGTCCTGTGTCCTGTGTCCTGTGTTTGCATATCTAATCGCTGTCTGGAAATGCATGTGTTGTCAACTTTTTTTTTTAACTTGGCACCAACAAAAGCGTACTTGGTGGGGGCTTCCAATTACTACTACTACAGACAGAGCAGTTAATGCTGATCATCTGCTAACGGCCACCAAAGTTTTCAGTAATTACTGAACACACTATGCTTCCGAGACAGGAGCTTTTCATACCATATCATTGATAATAAATGTTGCATGTGTCAGATTAAATTACCTTCTCCGAAATGCTTTGCTCGCCACTCTCGCCTACTAATCCTGCCGTCGTCCTCTTCCTCTTGCTCGTGCAGGTCTCTGGCGAGTACTCGATGATCAAAGCCGCCGGGGCGCTGGGCATGGTCGACGAGCAGAAAGTGATGATGGAGTCGCTCATGTGCCTCCGGCGAGCCGGCGCCGACGTCATCCTGACCTACTTCGCGCGTCACGCCGCCGCGGTGCTGTGCGGCATGGGGCCCAAGTAGTCAAGTAGAGGCCCGCCATTCCTGCACTGCATGCCATTGTGTGGCTGAGTTGACTAGCAAGCAAGATAGCTTTATCGTGCGAGGGTGTGTTTGGGGCCGGGCCTTGGGCCCCGTTTAGATTGCAAAAGATTTCAACTCGATGAATAGTATCATTTTCATCTTATTTGGCAAATATTGTCCAATCGTAGACCAACTAGGCTCAAAAGATTCATCTCGTGATTTTCAACTAAACTGTATAATTAGTTATTTTTTTATCTACATTTACTACTTCATGCATGTGATGGAGAGAGTGAAAATTTTTTAACTTTTGAGATGCATGTAAACAAGGCCTTGGATTGTAGGAGGCCTGGGATTCGAATAATATGCGCCGGGAGATAGCTGTGCAGAACGTTTTTGAATTGCCATCTGGATTTTCATTTCCCGGTACTAATCTTGTGCGTGCTGCTACTAAAAAATTTGTGAAGTTTGAATTTTGAAGCGATTTTGGACGGCTGGCAGGTCAGCACCGCTCCCCATCAGGCTACCTCTACCTGGCCCTTGTTTAGATACCCAAATTCACCCCCAAATTTCACTATGCAAAAAGAAGATTCCCCATCACATCAAAATACCGGCATATGTATGGAGTATTAAATGTAGATGAAATCAAAAACTAATTGCACAGTTTTGTTGCACTTTGCGAGACGAACATTTTGAGCCTAATTAATCAATATTTGGACAATTATTAGCAAATAAAAACAAAAGTGCTACAGTGCTACAGGCTGCACTGTGCAGATTCGGTAGCTACCGAATCAGGTAACTGAACAAGGCCCTGAATGAACGAACAAGAATTGCAGGGGGACTGGGGGAGCGTGCACAGCATGCCACATGATCCCACGAGGATGGACATGGACCCATCCTTCCTCGGTTGCCGTAGGAAGCAACGGTGATCTGTCCAGCGCGGGCCCCGACGGCCGAACTCGACTAGGCCTTGTTCACTTACTACAGGAACCCAAAATATTTCCTCTTCCACCCATCACATCAAATCTTTAAACGCATGCATAAAACATTAAATGTAGGTAAAAAATAAAACTAATTGCATAGTTTGTCTGTAAAGTTCGAGACGAATCTTTTGAGTCTAATTAATCCATGGTTGGACAAATTTTACCAAATAACAACGAAAAGTGCTACAGTAACTTTTTACCCCAACTTTTCCCATCTAAACACACCCTCACTCACAAATGGATGTGCCAGCGGCACGCAGCTGATCGGATCTCGAGTTGCCTGCACCGGCAACGAGGCAGACGCAGCTGCCGTGGCGAGACCAAAACGGAAGCAGCAGCAGCCATGAGCGGATGAACCTGAGCTGTGAGCTGGCCTACTGCCATGGCCAGAAGATGGAGAAAAGGAAATGCAATGAAAGGGTTTACTCGTTGCGTCACGTGAAATGCACGGACACCGAAGGATATATATAAAGTTTTTTCTGTTAAAAAAATTGGAGCTCGAGCTCTACTGCTCTACTGTACTCCCCAAGTCATGGCAATGCCACTAGTTAATAAATATACTCGTACGACACGATACGATGATCATGGCCCGTTCATTCGATATGAATATGATGATCCGTTCCTCAAGCCTCGCCGGCCCTGCATGTGACCTTGTCGGCGGCGGTGGCCGCTGGCGGCCTGGCGCCACCGGAACGGAATGACGCTGCCCTGGTCCTGCTGCCAGTTTGCCAATGGCACTCCAGTGGACTCCACCGTGTGTGTACTTCCTCCTCCCCTTGGTCGTCCTCTCCACTTGGTGCTTGCACGCGTGGCCCATGGACTCCGAACCTTTTCGGCTTCGCTTTCCGCCTCTCATTACTCCAAGCACGGAGCACCGGCACGGCGATGCGGTGCGGCGACGCGTCTGCCAGCCGGCAAAGCTCGTAAGGATCAAAGTGTTACTGCTACCAACAAACAAACTCGCTTGCAGATGAGAGGCACGAACGAGCATGATACGATGATCATGGAGTGACGAGCAAGATCGAGCTAAACAACAAGGGTACTGCTGCTATTACTAGTAGAGAAAGGAGAATAAAGAATCCGCGGAGCCTTTGAATCCAATCCGATCGATCGATCGATCGAAAGAACCAACCAACCTCGAAAGGGAGCAAATTTAAAACTACTATTACAAGTGAGAAAATAGCGGCGGGAGGAGGAAGAAGGAACAGCTGCTACAGTGCAAGATGTACTGATGCGTCATGGCGACTCGACTCTGTCCGTCTGTCACTGGCGGGTGCGCCACCGCGGCGGCGGGGGCCGGTGGATCAGCACGAGGCTAGTTGCTCTTGTACGGCGTCGCGGGTGGCGGAGGCGATGAGTAGGACACGCCGTAGACGGGCGGGAGCGGCGGCGGGGGCGACGCGTAGGACACGCCATAGACGGGCGGGAGCGGCGGTGGCGGCGACGAGTAGGACACGCCATGGACGGGCGGGAACGGCAGGTTCCCCGCTGGGTCGGAACGCGGCGGAGGCGGCGAGGAGTAGGGCATGCCGTGGGCGGGCGGGAATGGCAGAACGCCGCCGCCGCTGCCTGGTGTCGATGGTGGAGTGCCGTGCTGGTTGCCGCCGTGGCCGCCTGGAGAACCACCACCTGGGGAAGGAGGGTGGTAGCCGGGTGTCGTTGGCGGGAACGTTGATCCTGGCGTGCCCGGAGTCGTCGGCGTGGATGGTGACGACCCTGGTGCGCCCGGAGTCGTCGGCGGGTATGTCGAACCTGGCGTGCCCGGAGTCGTCGGGGTGGATGGCGACGACCCTGGTGCACCGGGAGTTGTCGGTGGGTATGTCGAGCCTGGCGTGCCTGGAGTCGTCGGGGTGGATGGCGACGACCCTGGTGCACCGGGAGTTGTCGGTGGGTATGTCGAGCCTGGCGTGCCTGGAGTCGTCGGCGGGTATGCCGAACCTGGCGCTCCTGGGGTCGTCGGCGGGAATGCCGAACCTGGCGTGCCCGGAGTCGTCGGTGTGGATGGCGATCCTGGTGTGCCCGGCGGGTACGCTGATCCTGGTGTGCCGGGAGCCGCTGGCGTGTGCGGCGGCCAGACGCCACCGGGATGCTCTGTGGGTGGTGGTACGCCCACGGGTTGGCCCGACGGTGCCCACCCGGACGACGGCGGAGGCGGCTGGTAACCGGACGACGGAGGCGAGCCACCATGGGATGAAGGCCCGGATGAAGGCGGCATTGATGGCTTGGGGCTGCTGCCGTCTGTGGGCGGCGACGGGTACGACGGAGTCGTGGCGCCCCCTGGCGGGGACGGGTGCGACGGCGTCGTGGAGCTGCCAGGCGGGGACGGGTGCGACGGCGTGGTGGAGCTCCCAGGCGGCGACGGATACGACGGCGTGTTGGAGCCAGGCGGGGGCAGCGGCTGTGAAGGAGTGCCAGGGCCCGACCCAGGAGTGCCGGACGTCGGCGGTGCCTGACATTGCGCCGTCCTGCAGTCGAACGGCGCGGCCGCGGCGGCGCACTGAGGCGGCGGGCGCTGCGCGGGAGCACCTGGGATGCAGTTCCACCTCCCGTCGGCCGTGGCGACCGCGCACCCGGGGCGCGAGGTGAAGAAGTTGTCCTCGTAGGTGAAGTTCCTGAGCGTCCCCTGCAGCCCGCACACGGCCGTCGGCACGGCGCCCTTGAGCAGGTTCCCGGCCACATTGAGCTGCTGGACGGCAGCCATCCCACCGACGGTCGCCGGCAGCGGGCCCTGGAGGTGGTTCCCGCTGACATCAAACACCGTCACCTTCCTAAGCAACCCGACCTGCGGCGGGACGCAGCCGGTGAGCTCGTCGTCGATGAGCACGATCTCATTGAGCGTGTCCGCCATCCTCCCAATCGACGGCGGGATACATCCGCCGAGGCGGTTGTGCGCGAGCACCACCACGGACGCAGGCGAGTTGCCGAGGTTCCCCGGGATGGGGCCACGGAGGCGGTTGGAGTTGAGGAGGATGGCGTCGAGCGGGCGGTCGAAGACCGCCGGCGGGATGGGTCCCTCGAAGTCATTGAACCTGAGGTCGAGGTACCTGAGCGCGGGGAGACCCAGGACGACGGCGGGGAACGCGCCGACGAAGCGGTTGTTGCTGAGGTCGAGCTCGTGGAGGAGCCGCAGGCGGAGGAAGGTGTCCGGCAGCACCCCGCAGAAGCGGTTGGAGTTGAGGTGGAGCAGCGCGAGGTCGGGGAGGCCGAGGGGGAGGTCGGCGGGGATGTGGCCCGCGATGTCGGCGTGGTTGAGGTCGATGCCGGCCACGGCCAGCGCCCCGTCGGAGGGCCGCGGCGCGCAGTAGATGCCGTTGTAGGCGCACACGTCGGGGCCGACCCAGTTGGCTGTGAAGTTGGACGGGTCGGAGAAGATGGCCGCCCGCTTCCATGCCTGTAGCGCCGTGTACGCCGCCTGCAGCGCTGGGCTCGTCGGCGTCGGCTGCGCTGATGCGGGTGGCGCGAGGGCGAGGAGGAGGAGGGCGGCGGCGAGGAGGACGCGGCGCCACCCGCTGCCTCCGGGAGTGGAGGCGGGTGGAGCGGGGATCATGGTGGGCTGCCGCAGCGGTGGCGGCGCGGGGCGGGGGTGGCGTGAGGTTTTTGGGGAGAGGTGGAGTGGAGGGGAGTGAAGGAGGCGGGCGGGGGTGGCAGTGCGCGCGGTGTCCCTTGTCAGTTGTCAGGGCGGGGTCAGGTCACATGGCAAGGGTAAACGCGGAAGCTGGAGGGTGCACGGGGCACGGGCCGGCCGGCCTCGCGATGCGGTGCAGCGTGCAGGAGCAGGACGGGCGGAGCGCGTGGCGACTGGCGCCTGCGTGGCCGGTGTCGGTCTCGCTTTTGTGGCTGGCTGGCTGCCTGCGTCTGCTTGCTGGGGACGAGGAACGCAACGGGTTTGGCGTCGGCGTACTTGGGCCGCCGAGTCAACGTGGAACGGCCTGGCGCTCGGAGTCACCGCCGCCGTGGCCGTGCCCGTGCCCGTGCCCGTGCCCGTGTGCTAGTCCAGTCCAGCGTCGGCGTGCATGGACGGGACGGAATGCCACGGTGCCACGGCGATGTCGTCACTGCCATTCTGCACACTTCACGCTGCACTGCGCTACTACGGTGAGTCGGTACTCCAAACGCAGGTTGGCAAGTTCAGAAGTTCGTTGCAGCTCGTCATCGTATCCGTCTTCGACCTTTCACTAAAATACTCTTTCTCAACTCCCGCGTAGTGATGATTAGTAAGCAGTAATTAATGGCCGGGCTTTGTAATGTGCACCGCGCCCGCGTGCACTCGTGAATCTCAAGGTCGCTGGTGCTGGACAGTAGTACTCCAGTTCAAACTCTCCGAGCCGAAGCTTCTGTGCTCACTGCTCATCACACCACTATTCCTACCATGCACGCAGGCACGCATGCAGCTAGCCTGGTCAACAGTTCAGTTTCGTGCGTGTTGCCGCCGACAAGGTAACGTACAAACGCCGGTGGCCATCCAGCGCTAGCCTCTGCTAACCGCTGCACGTCTGAATGATCCCTCGTGTTTTCGTTTTCCTTGTGAGCTGAGCTGCGAGACGGTAGAGTGTAGTACTAGAACCGTCCGTTTCTGGTTCTTTTGACAGCTTCTGCATTTTCGGTGCATTCAATTCAGGTTGCGTTTAGTTGGCAAATTTTTTTGGCGAAATGGAACTGTAAGGAGTGTCTTGTGCTTCCTTGTATATAAAATCTAAAGAAAGATTCTCCATCACCGTCTGCATTCCATTGCCCACTGCCTGTGACCGACAGACACATGGGCCCGCGCCTCCTAGTCTGAATACGGGCACACACTGACTGACACCGGAGGACACGCCAAAGTGCCAATTGGCCGTCAGAGCATGGGCGGGGGCAACGCTACATTACACATTGGCAGACCAGAGGTTAATTGATTGCCGTTTCCGTACAAAAAAATTTTGTCAAATTTTTCAGATTCCCCGTCACATCGAATCTTTGGACGCATGTATGAAGCATTAAATATAGATAAAAAAATAAAACTAATTACACAGTTTAGACGAAATAGACGAGACAAATCTTTTAAGTCTAATTAGACCATGATTGGACACTAATTACCAAATAACAACGAAACTGCTACAGTTCCATTTCGCTAAAAAATTTGCCAACTAAACGCAACCTGAATTGAATGCACCGAAAATGGAGAAGCTGTCAAAAGAACCAGAAACGGACGGTTCTAGTACTGGGAATCTGAAAAATTTGGTAAAATTTTTTTGTACGGAAACGGCAATCAATTAACCTCTGGTCTGCCAATGTGTAATGTAGCGTTGCCCCCGCCCATGCTCTGACGGCCAATTGCCACTTTGGCGTGTCCTCCGGTGTCAGTCAAGTGTGTGCCCGTATTCAGACTAGGAGGCGCGGGCCCATGTGTCTGTCGGTCACAGGCAGTGGGCAATGGAATGCAGACGGTGATGGAGAATCTTTCTTTAGATTTTATATACAAGGAAGCACAAGACACTCCTTTTTAAATAACAAAAAAAAATGTTGCAAAGGAAGAGACGTTCATACAACACTCCTTTTTAAATAACAAAATTGATTGCAGAAAAGGAACAAAATTGATTGCAGAAAAGGAGGAGACGTTCATACAGTGAGATGATGGGCCCAGCGGCCGCAGGTCAGCCCATACTCGATCGACGACTACCGGTCACGGGCCCATTTGTCAGCAAAAAGGCCGAGGCCCATATGCAAAGTTGAAATGGCCAACGCGCAGCAGGCGCAACCACGCTCCCCCGTCTCGTCTCGTCCTGTACCATCGGCGACAACATGCATTTATATGATGTAATGCAAAGGGTCTTTTTTTTTTCCCTGCTGATGTAAAGGATGTTTTCTCCGCCAAATCTGCCTACCATGTTTTTGAAGATAAAAAGGAAGGGCTGTCAACCTGGTCGGGGAAGGAAAACATAATCTAGAGGTCATCTGGAAGACAGATTGTCCCCAAAATCAAGTATTTTCTAAGGGGACTGTAACATAACTGCAGGTTGCCGCTCAGAAAACATATATATGTTCCAACTTGAACACAACACCTTAAGTACTAAGTTAGGTTTTTTTTAAAAAAAGCATTTACCCTTTCACCAGTCACCACGTCACTAGGTCCAAATGTGCATGCATAGTTAGACAATACTTAGTGATATTAGACATCCGTAATTGCATAGAATATTCATCTTAATAATATGACTATCTATCCTAAACGTGATCATGCTCTCTCTTACATCTTGGCCGGCAAAAGAAAAAATCCATTAAAATACCTTTGCCTTCGAGCTTGCTTTCCATCTCCTTCGTTCTTCTCTCCAAGGTTAAGCAATTGCTTCATGTAATGATCGTCATCTTCATATTTTCCTTAGCCTTTTTTAACTTCAAGTGTGAGCCTAGCTCAATCATATCTCATTAAAAGCACTAGTCCACTAGTTGTCACTCAATTATCAAAAGTAATAATACCTATAGCTTCCCTCAATTCGATCGGATCCAACCAAACTAGAGCTTTGAAGCTTCTTCTTGGCCTACACGTGCACGAAGTTTGCACCGCCATGGAATTTGAGACCGAGGAAACACATTTCATAACAAGTTGCATTCATCTATGATGAAAACCCATCGTCCAACTCCCCATCTTCTTTAGGAAGGCCCACTCTACTATGTCATATTTTACTCATCTCAAGCTTAATAGCAGCCAAACCTTACTCACTTCTTTCTAGATTTAAGTGGTGATGTAATTGACCTTCCTTGCACAAAGGCACTTTGAGAAAGGGAAATAATGTGAGGCAATAAATTCTTAAGCCTATTGGCAACAACCTTTGAGATAAGCTTATGTAGAATATGTGAATGTGAAACTGTGAATCTTTATAGTGCATGGAAAAAAGGACATCCACCCATTCAGAAACATCTAGTGGTTAAAAACTAAGGGGCACCTATTAAGAGAAACTTAAGTTGTGGATGGAAGCTTAAAATTAGTGGACCCAAAACTAGTAACAAATTTATTTTAAAGGGTATAATTGTAAGTGTTTTGTTGCATGGCACTTGTGTGCTAACAGAACTCTCGCTCCAACCACCGCCGCCGCCATGCTGGGGTCCTCGGCCTTCACCCCCTTCATCTCGACGAAGCCGAGGCACGTCGTCTGGCTGTTCACGTCCACCATGGAGCTACTACCGACGAATTGTAGCTCTTACCACCCTTTGAGCACCAAGGCGATGTCCGGCACAGCATAGCGTTTTCCGGCCAGGCCTATGCGTTTTCCCCAACATGCTGAACCGGTAGCAGAGCTCCAAGGGTACCGCCGTGGGAACCTTGGCGACGTTCCACGCCAGGCCCCCGTCGAACGCCTCCACGACGGGGCAGCACACATCTGGCCTGAGCGTACGACACCCTGATGCATAGCTCGATGCCACCGGTGGCCAACGTGGACGGTGATCCTTCCCTATACAAACGGGTGGCGTGCGAGCAACATGCCCCTGCAAAACGGTCAGTTGCGAGCTTCTGAAGGTGGCCAACGGTGATCACCCGACAGACAACCGGGCCCGGCGAGCCCCCTGCTGGCGGGAGGCGGAGGCGAGGCCCTCCAGTCCTCCACTCGGATCCGTGCGACAGGGTGCGGCGTTCGAATTCGAACACGACAAAAGAAGAAAAGAGATGTTCCACTAAAATGACTAAACTACCCTTAATTACCTTTGATTACCATATATTTATTCTTTTCTTGTCACATGACTTGGGAATAATTCTACAGAGAGGAACCAAACACACGAACAAATCTCATAAATTATTGCTCGTAAGGTTTTGATGAGTTGATTTTAGGAATCAGAACGGAAAATTTTATCATTCTACCCATCAGGCATTGGCCCCACCATTAAAAGAACATAAAAACTTCTTGTAAGGGCAGTTTCAGTGGGAGTTTTATGTGAGTTTTATTTGCATTAAGGCCGTGTTTAGATCGCAAAATTTTTTGAAAAAAAATTCATGTAGCACTTTCGTTGTTATTTGGCAAAAATTGTCTAACCATTGACTAACTAGGCTCAAAAGATTCGTCTCGACATTTACAGAGAAACTGTACAATTAGTTATTTTTTTTACCTATATTTAATGCTCCATACATACGTCCAAAGATTCGATATGATGCCTACTATACCACTTTCTGGAAAACTTTTTAGAACTAAACAAGCACTAAGGGCTTGTTTAGATTCCAAGTTTTTTCACTCTCTTTCCGTCACATCGAATATTTACATATATGTATGGAGCATTAAATGTAGATAAAATAAATAACTAATTGCACAGTTTATCTGTAATTTAGGAGACGAATCTTTTGAACCTAGTTAGGCCATGATTGGACAATAATTGTCAAATACAAACGAATGTGCTACAGTGCGATGAAATTTTTTCAACCCTAATCTAAACCAGGCCTAAATAGGTTATCACATGGGCATTTTGGATGTCATCACAGTATATTTAAAAAGAGACAAGAAATAGGTTTCATTTAGATGAAACTCTCTTGGCATGATTACTAACTCTCTATGAGTCTTAAAATTAAATACCTATAAAATCATGAAATGAAACTCTCCATTAAAAATAAATATTTTATATAAGTTCCTGCCTATCCCAATTTGTTTGGGACAAAAGGTTATGTTGTTGTTGTTGATATAAGTTCCATTTCATTTCACGTGAGATGCCCGTCATAAAAAACAAATGAAACTCCGCGCTGAGAATGGCGAGCGCGTGGAGCCGGGCCTACACGCAGGCCAAAAAGTAGCCAACAGCGCACGGCTTGTTTGGTTCGCAGCGTGGAAATCACGTGTGCCCAGGCAGCCACCGTTGGATTTTCAACGCCTGGGCCAGATGAGATGCCTGGCCGCGGCTCCCAGGCGAGCGCACAAACCAAACAGCCTAATGTCAGTGGCGCTCCATCTGAGAGGTGTTTAGTTTCACCTAAAAAATTTTTCACCTATCATATTGAATATTTAGATATAAACATAGAGTACTAAATGTAGACGAAAAAAAACTAATCGCACAGTTTGGTTGAAACCACGAGACGAATCTTTTAAGTCTAATTAATTATTATTAGCCTTAAGTGTTATAGTAACACATATGTACTCCGGGGCGAAACCAGGATTATTTGTCGCTGGGGTCGGGATAAGCCCATAATACTAACTTTAAGGTTGCAATAATATAGTAAGATACATAATATCAAAAAATATAAAATAGCATTATAGCAATAGGCAAAAAAAGATTTTACAGTAGTAGTTACCTCCTATAGGTTCCTTCTGCGGTTACGGTCCTCTATCTTGTGAAAGCGAATGATCACATCATTAATTGGAATTGTGGCTAGAAATTCTTGTTCCACGAAGCACACAATACAATCATTCATAAATCCATCTCTAATACGATTTCGTAGTATTGTCTTTACAATTTTCATCGCTGAAAAGCACCTCTCCACCGATGCAGTGGCAACTGGAAGCACTAGTACTAGTTTGAGAAGCCGATACACCAAAGGAAAACCCAGATGCTTGTTTGTACCCACCATCAACTTAGCAAGTTCGGAAATAGTGTTTAAGTTGGTAAATCTTTCATCAGTTCGCACATTATCAGTATAAATATTAAGCTTACGACCAAGATCCCTCAGCAGGATATGACTTAGCCAACTCCATTAAACTCTCAAATTTGAAAGCCTCAAAAGAATTCTTGGGGTTAAAAGCAGCAACCTGAGTGAGCAACTGAGAGTTTACCTCATTGAAACGGTCATTGAACTCTACAAGTTGCTAGTCAATAATTGGATTGAAGCAATCGTATATGTAATGTTGATAGTTGGATCTATTGGTCTTTTTTCTTGGCCTATGACGATCAATATAGTCCTCATCCATATCAATGTGTTTTGATTGCCTATCAAATTAGTCACATAATTAAACACTAAAGTACCTAGATATTGATGTGCTCATGTGCAAGCAGCCATATATATGATTAAAAATTTAAAATAAATATCTGCCATCGAGAATGCCCTATCCCCTATCTCCAAATTCAGAGTTCAGAGAGCTAAGACTGAGAGCATGTCACAGTGCCTGGCGAGCGTCACCGGCTGCCATAGGTGCCAGCGCCGGTGCCGTCGAGTCGGCGAGTCGCAATCTGTCGATCGCCGCCGCCCTCGCTTGCAGTGGACTAGAACATCTGGCGCCCTTCGGGCGCCCTGCAATGACTTCAAAAACAAAAGTTAGTCCACCATTGAGATGGTTTTGTCAATTAAATGGTAATACTAAGAGCTGATCAGAAACATATTCGTTTAATTTATATATGGTCACTGTCACTGTCACTACGTTGTCAACACCTACGGTCAGGCATATGCCGCATATCACAGCAAAAGAATGACAAACTACAAAGTTTGCAGTCTGCAGCCATGCGATTTTCGAAAACACAGCTGATCATCACAATGGCAACTGGCATGGTCCCTTGATGTTGAACATTGGACGCTCCTGGTGAATAGTTGAATTGACCTGTAAATTGAAAATGTTGTCAGAGATGCAGTTATCAAACATGACAGAGGTAGAGAGCAGAGTACAGAATCAGTTAACAAAAATGACAGAGAGCATATTATAGAATCAGATGGAAACTGTGCAGTTCGCATTCTGTGTTAACCATGTTAACCCTAGGTGGATTCATCAACTTGAGGATGCACAATAAAATGCTAATGCACGATATATCCAAGTATTAGACATAATAGCGAAATCTGATGTACACCATAAAATTGTTTTTCCCCGGTAGCTGTTTGCCAAAAAGGATCCCTGGTGACTAATTAAATCATGTGCACTGGGTGGATATTAGCACTTGTAATGCACTAACTACATGATGCTCATTGGGTGGACATTAGCACTTGTAATGCACTGGAACCATCTAAGGAAACATATATATTCACATTCAAACCCCAAGATATCAACATGGATATGACAATGGCTAATGCTAAATGATTCATTTATATTAGGTATGTATCTAACAGTTATAAAATTACTCCACAGAAATAAATGGATATAATATAAATAGGGCTTCGCAATGAACTAAAGAAAGACATGTACGATGGCATAAAGAGGCAGCACAAATGTACAAAAAGTCAATAACACTTTCACAAACAAAATGTAGCAGCTAAATGTAGCAGCAACATCAGTCAAGTTAGCAATACCTTCTCCGATAAAAAGGGCCCTCTTATTGCCATCAGGATCAGTGGTAGCACACTGCACAAGTTCACAATATATTCATGAAAAAGAAATATATGTAATGAATAGAATAGATAGACAGCTGGAAGGTTCTACTGTTCTTACCTGCAGAAGTACTCTAGCATACTCTAGAACCTCCACCTCATTGGAAGTTTCACTCTACTCTGCATAATTTCCTAGCTCCGAAGCATATCCCAAATCACCAACCTGGTATGCAACAACTATGAGATTATTGCACCATGCACCTCACAGATGGAACATTTTATCATTAAATATTAGCTCCTCCTAGAAACCCATTTCATTGTAAATCCGAAAGATGAAAAGGTATCAAGAGTTGCAAAGAAACTTGAAGGATGGTCTCCATGTAATTCAGGTAATTCAGGCTTACAGTCTCTACATATATGACGGTAGCACCACCACCTGCAACCTTGTTCAAATGCATCATTTTGGTTCAGTAGTATGAATTTCAGGGAAGCACTTGTCTGGAAGAAGAGAAGTGGTTCATTACTTAAATCTCATGGAACATACAGAACTCCCAACATAAGTTAATCCAAATAGAAATGCAAACATTGAACAATGGAGTAGTTATTTCAGGGGGAAAAGGAGATAATATTAGTAGCTAAATAGCAAAACCTTTCCAAAGACATATAATTGGCATTATTTTTTACCATGTGAAAAGCCCCATGAATAATAACTGGTATTTCTAGGGGCAGACCAACACAATATTTTTTTCTAACCATATTAGTAGAAGGATGTACCAAGTAGGGATGGCAGACTTACATAGGAGAAGGCAGTAACAGTTCTAATCTACACAAAATAGCACCGAACAATTTGAATCCTCAGTTATTCCTAAAAGAGGATGAAATATTACATAAATATAAACATGAATGCTAGCCACATAATTAATTTGTCTGCATATTACCTAGAGGAATAACAAAACAAAGAGAAATCGTTTTTTACGCTATAGCTCAAGCTATTAAAACATGGTACCTCAAGCAACTAACCTCACTAAAACTGAACAATATCAGTAGGATCAATAGAACCATAGCAATGAGGGAGGCTTTCAGGTATAGTATTTTTGGTGGCTTTCGGGAGGAGCCACGAGGCCAAGAGCTCTGGGGCAAGGAACAGCGTGCTTAGGAATGGCCGCTGTAGTTTCTCTCCGGCACCAGCTGGATCCGCCTCACGCCGCAGCAGCTGCCACTCGGTGCCGCTTTGCCATAGATCCGGTTGCTGCTGGAGAATTGAAGCCGTCAAAGAGATCGAGACATAGCAATGAGGGAGGTAAAGAGGAAGTCACCGACAGGAACCACAAGATCGTATGAGCCAGTTGACAACCCATGGTTCGTCGATCTGACGCAAAGATGTCATGCAGGAAAGGAAAAAAAAATGGAAATTCCTCAGTTTCTTCAGCATCCTTTCCTCAATCCTCAATCTTCCTCGCAGATCTAGCAAAATAGTAATGTAAGTATAACAAGAAAGGGATGTAAAGTAGGAGAGGAAGGGCAGGAGGATGGAGACTTCGGAGGAGGGGAGCACCTGGTGGATCCACCGTGTGAACTTGACGCGAGCGAGCGGCAACGGCGGCGGAGAGAAGAGAGAGAAAGGAAAAGGAGGAACGCGAGAGGTTAGGGTTCAGGCTGGATGGAGGAAGGTCTGCTCATGCCGGGAAGAAGGGAGGACGGTGTCCGCGGAGATGGAGGACGAGCCGGTCACGTGCGGCAAGATGCGAGGGGCGGCGGCGGCGTACCAGGAAGAAGAAGGCAGGGGGCGGGAACAAGGGGCCGCCGCGCTCCCCGTAGAGCCGGGCACCGCCGTCGCGCTCCCCGGCCGGTGAGGCCACGCACCCGCCGGAGCCCCGTCTGCGGGGCCGCGTCGACCGGTGCCGTGCCCGCGCGCCCGTGGTCCGTGGTGGAGGGGAGGAGCACGACGGCGAGGCGCGCGGTAGAGCATCGCGGGGAGGAGGCGGCGGCGGGATGAAGAGAGGGGAGAAAACCTGAGAAGAGATGAGGATGGAGCATTGCGCTAGGGTAGGGCTGCGGGCGGCTCTCTGCAAAATTGCCACAGATACTTAGATGGACTGCGGGTTGATTCCCTAAAAGGTAAAGGGCTTTTTTACAAAACGTGCAGAGACATGTGTCGACCCAAGGATGAGCCACCGATGCCTGGAATTCTGTGGATGCAGCAAAGGGAGTGACTTTTAATATACCCTGATTCACGATGGGAGCTGTAGCGTCGGAGAGGAGAGTCGGAGGCGTCGAGGACATTTGGACCTTGGACTTCTTGTTTGCTGGACTCGGACGATGGGCATGTGCAGTGCAGTGCAAATTGGGCCATCAGGTGATCAGGGTGGGCTTATTAGCCTGAACGTGCTAGCTTCACCTAAACGAAAGGCTTATTAACTTGGTGATGGACGATGGGCCGGACGCCGGACTAGTGGACTGACAGGCTGCCGAGGTCGTATATTTTTTTTATCGGGGTCTTTCGCGGTGAAAATTTAGTAGGCATAATACGCTCGCTGGAAATCGTCGGTGTCGTGCGACCCCAGCGGCTGAACGTGGCTTCGCCGCTGCATGTACTAATGACGACTTAATTAAATTTAATAAATTCGTCTTATGGTTTACGATGAGTTATATAATTAGTTTTTTTATTAGAATAAAAAACCCTTACGACCTCCCACTAAACATCGGATGACACAACCCCTCCCAACTAAACACGCCCTGAGGCCGGTTCCGGGAAATGGTCGGTCCGCCATATTTCCATAGAAAGTTCGTCGAGGCTGCACTCTGACGCATAGATCCTCTCATTCTTCATCCATGGGAACACGGAATGGAAGAGATTTCGCTCCGGCGTGTGGATCCCGTGGTTAATTGATTACTACTCCATCGCTGAAATCAGGTGCTGATGGCTGTGCATCTTCTTGCTCTCGTCCTTCCCGTCCTTTTCCTCTTCCCAGATCTCTTATTCGTTCACCAAATTAGACTTGACTCTTTTTTCACTAACAATCTCATGCAGCCAGGTGATGTTAAGCTCCCGTATTTATACTCTTGTTTTCCTCTTGCTTTTGTTCCTTGAATCGATCTTGTGCATAAGCGGGTTGCTTGGTTATAATTCCTTTGTTTCAAAATGAAGCTTGTATTAGTTTTTCCCTTAGTCAAATTTCTTTAACTTTATTCAAATTTATAGAAGAAATATTAACTCTAGCATATCATATTGTACGGTAGATTTAATTAAATTAATTTAATGTTCTTGATGTTGGTAAAACATTTTGGAAAAAGTCTAGATCACCCCCTCAACTATGAGGGGTGGTCTACTTAACCTCCAAACTATGAAACGGTCTAATTTACCCCCTGAATTTTTCAAAACCGTTTACTTTACCCTCTGGGGCAGTTTTGGATGGCGGTTTGCTACCGTAACCATGGTTTTGCTACAGTAACCGAATCTTTAAAAAATCATAATAAAAAATCTAATTTTGTTGGACTCCACATGAGTAGATCCACACAATAAACATATAATATGATATGCTTTAGTACAAATTTTTTGTTATAGCTTTAAATTTATTAGGATTTTCTAATAAATTTAAAGCTACAGCAAAAACTTTATACTAAAGCACACCATATTATATGTTCATTGTGTAGATCTACTCACATGGAGTCCAACAAAATTAGATTTTTTATTTTACGTTTTTTCTGTGATTTACTATGATTTTTTAAAGATTCGGTTACTGTAGCAAAACCATGGTTACTGTAGCAAACCGCCGTCCAAAACTGCTCCATGGGGTAAAGTAGACAGTTTTGGAAAGTTCAGGGGGTAAATTAGACCATTTCCTAGTTTAGGGGGTTAAGTAGACCACGCCTCATAGTTGAGGGGGTGATCTAGACTTTTTCCAAAACATTTTGGAACGGACCAGTAGAACAGAGTAGGCATGCCGATGCTTCGTACTATAATAAACATCTTGGGTACCTTTAATTTAATTGAGGCCTTCCTGATCAGGCAAATTTTGAAGCATGTTCAGGCAGCCCTCAGGAATGCAAAATGCTCAGAAATATTTGTCATGGTGGCAGCAAAACTATACTGCACAGAACAATTTAACTTTAGCCTACTCTTTGTATTGTGAAGTTTGTACATTTACTTGTTATAAAGTGGTAGCAATACTGCTTACCAAATTGCACTTACACTTTGCCCAAATGGTAATTCATGCAATATTCAGGATGATCAAATATAGTTTTGCAGGTACTGTGTGACAGCAATTCTCATACTCCTATTTGAAGTCTAGGCTACTGTTGTATGTTCGTACAAATGGATGGTAAAGTTGGTATTGGGTACAATGTCCTGGAGCGCATGCTTCTTAATGAAAATGAAAAGCCAACGAAGCTGCCATTACCACTTCTGGAAGCCATCACAAATAATTTCTCCAATGAGCAGGAGATCGGCAGAGGTGGGTTTGCTGTGGTTTACAAGGTATGGGCAGCCCTCAACAGTCAACAGCCCTAGTCCTCCTTGACTAACCATAGCTGTTGAAGAAAGTAGATACTCATCTTTCACGCTGACAAAGGCAAGCTGCAACTGTAGGGAATGCTTGGAATTGGGAAGGTCGCTGTGAAGAAGCTGTCCGAAACACTTGATCTCCTTGATCAGAAATATAGCAGAGAGGTTCAGTGTATCATGAAGACACGGCACAAAAATGTAGTACGATTTCTGGGATATTGTTCCGAGACACAAGGAGAAATGGTAGACTATGAGGGCAAGCTTGTCATGGCAGATCTACGAAACAGGTTGCTGTGTTTCGAGTTCGTACCTGGTGGGAGTCTCTGTGATTATATCACTGGTAAGATCATGTGTCATGTAATGTTTATTTACACACATAATTTTTTCTGTGGTCAAATTGATTGTATATAATAGACTATAGAAATGACATTGTACCATACCTTATAGCTGACAATAGAAGATTTACATTATCTAAAATATAAAATCATTTTTACTCTTCATTTCACAGATGCGTCTTCTGGCCTTGAGTGGAGAGTGCGCTATCAAATCATCAAAGGAATCTGTGAGGGTTTACATTATCTTCATGAGAACCGTATCGTTCACTTAGATCTCAAACCTGCTAATATACTGCTAGATGATAAAATGGTGCCAAAAATTGCTGATTTTGGTATTTCAAGATGCTTTGATGAAAAGCAAAGCAAGGATATTACTTCAAAACTGATTGGATCAATGTAAAGTTGCTAAACCCTCTTGAAAGCTCAGATTTTCTTGGTTAGGTTCATTACATTCCTTTTCCATTCATTCATTACATTAATTGTATGTATTTTTGTGTAGAGGATATTTAGCACCAGAATACTACAGTGGGCATATCACAATGAAGTTGGATATATATATAGTCTTGGTGTTATAATTATAGAGGTATTGACAGGAGCAAAAGGATATGTTGCAATCGAGAAAGTAAGAACAATTTACATATTGGGTTTACGATAAATTCTATATATTTTAATAGTATCTCAAACTTCTACCCTGCACATTTTTTTACACATTGTGTAATATTATTTTCTGGACTCATGCACAATGACCCAATATTTTTCTACATGGCATTGTCTTTCTATTAGAAAACTTTTTTTTTTTGGCCTAGGGTGGCTGGGCTTTTGCCAAGGCTTTTGAGGATCATTTAGTATATGCACATCTAGGACTGAAATCAACTTTTTGTTTTATAGGATAGGAATAATATGGCATTCATTTCTGAGCGTCAAGGTAGTAATAATGTTTTTGAAGTTAATCAATTAAACTTGCAAAGTCAAAGGGAATGGGTAGTCTTTGTAGAGACTAGCACTCCACAATAAAATGCAGGAAAGGCTGCAGATTCGGTACTAGCCCATCCCCATCCCACCAAAACCCCTGCTCCCACCAAACAAATAAGAAAGAGATTTCCAAGATCCTATCTCTGAACTTTGATCCCCCCCCCACCCCCCCACCCCCACAATTATCTCCAACCAAACACACCATGGCTAGGCGTGTAAACCTGTCCTACTGAAATCCAGCCAACCTTGTGAGTCTATAAACATGGCATGGCATGAATGAGAATCAATAGAAATCTCCAATTCCCATCCTTTCTGCATTATTATTTGAATGAAAATACAACTATTGGTTCACCTTCTTTTTATTAGATATATATAGCCATATAGGTGGTCCGACATATTTGTACACCACAGCTCATGTTATTATCAATAACATTAACCCATCATATAGCTCATTTGTTTTTTTATGCCAGACATGGCAATAGGCCATTCTGTTCAGCTCCCATGCCGCAGTGTTCGTAGTGTCTACCCAATGTGTTATGCAACTGCCTATTTTTCTTTTTTCAAATACCATTGCTAGTTCTTTACGTGTTAAACACTTACCCTCATGACTAAAACCTTAATTTGTTCCCATTGCAATAGTATCTTAAGCTCTTTCGTCATGCAAGACATAAACAAAAAAAGAACATCATGGTCCAAGCACAACAAAAGAGGAGGCGTAGCCATATAACATGATGACAATGTTATTTATGCTCAAGTTCAACAGGGGTACCAATTCAATGTGGCACCACTCTCACTGCATTCAATGCTCCACCACCTGTATTAATTCAGTGCACCAATGGATTGGTGTACCAAGGATGCACTTATATAAAAAATAACTCACTCATCAACTTGATCATGTCTTATTCATCCACGCCATGCATGCTCTTTTATCATGTTTGTACCAGTACAACAGAGGATACACACATCAGTGTCCGCTCTTCTATTTTTTTTCTGAACCCCGTAGGAGAGCTGTGTGCCATTCCACCACAAAGTAAATTCATTGAATAAGTACAACAATACAGATATAACACACCCAGACCCACCTTAAGGCATTTAGTTCATTCACGCCATATACAAGACAAAGACACAACCACCAAAGCAAGAACAGGAGGTCCTAGAGTAGCACCCAAAGGCCCTGAGCTCTGGCTGAACACCACAGGACTCCTTCCTCCTCTACTGTCCGCACAACATTGTTGAAGATGACAACATAGCCATTGTGGTGTTTCCATACCTCCCATTCTATCAGGATTACTAAAGAGCTAAGATCTTTCTGGTATTGCTTGCTGACTCATTTGACTGACCGATTCCATCAGCTAGAAAATAAGAGAAACAATGTGTTGGGTTGTGGCGTTAAAGCCTGCAAGCCCAAATTTATTTTTTGACTGGAACACCAGGGTCTTGAGAGATCTCACCTGAATATCTTTACCATTGATTCTGGCTAATCGGTGATGGACGGCGGCATGGCGCCAGTACGAAATGTGTTAAGGCCCTTAGTCAGAAATTACAGAGGGAGGAGAGAGTTTTAACTCATCAATCAATAACAAAAGGCACCATTCATTTGTGATATGCTGCATCTGGGAAGGGAAACGGTGATTCCAGAGATGGCAATCTTCCTTGCAAGAGAGGAGGCGGTTCAGGCTTGGCTGTTGCCCATGAAAAACGACATCATGGCGGTGTTTCCAGAGGTATAAAGGTGGAGAAAAGCAGTTTAGGAACATGATCTGGCCTGTCAATACTCCATTGCAGCTTCGCTTCAGGCACGCGCTCTGCATCCCAGCCAATGTGAATCCAGAAGCTTCGGGCATGTGCATTCACTGAAGAGATGATCCCCAGTTTCCGGCATCTCCTGGCAGATAGCACAAGTGTCGTTCTCAATCTCACCCATTTCCTCTAGAGATTGGCACGGCACTGCAGATGGTCTTGAAGGAGTAGCCATCTGAAGAATTTAACCTTGGGCGGGGCGGGGCTTCACCACACGAGCTTGTAGCTCGGCATCTCCAGATCGCATGGAGGCCCTGTAGACCTGATCACTGTCCAGGCCGTGGCCTTCAGTTTCAAACGGGCTGGTTTGAACATCTGAGTTGGCAGAGAGCTGAACTGAAGCAAGGAGGTCCTCCAAGGAGCCCCGGTATGCAGTTGCAGCCAGGGAGAGCCTAGGGACGAGAAAGCTGCCCAGACCAGTGAGGCAAACCTCCTGAACTGTCACACAAGGGTTGGTGCAGTGAGTATGCAGAGATAGCAGCAAATGATTTACTGTTTCAGGAGCTTGATCACACAAACTCACAGAGGATAGGCTGCCAGGTGTGGCAATCCATGCTTTGCCAGTCAATCCACCGTAGCATGCCAGTGATTGAAGGCAGCAACCCATAAGAAAAATCGCAACGCAATGGCCAATGGGTCCCATGATTTTCAAGGTGCAAATCTGATGGATCCGAAGAAAGCATTGTAAGCTGATTTACTAGACTAAGCACCAGTGTTGGAAGGCTTCCAGACACGTGTCTTGAACTGCTTGCTGAATATTGACATCTTCCAACTGATCCAATAGATGTAGGTATTCAATCAGAACAGACACAGAGAGGCTATCTGATATCAGTCACCCACCTCCTATTTTCTTAAGCTTCTCTAATCGGTCTCTTGTTAAATAGATGATGCAGATGAAGGGCCACCAAGTTCCCTGCAGACATAAGTCAGGACCAAAATTTGGTGCTGAAACATCTCCAATTGAAATTACCACAGCCATAGCAAACATAGCCCTCACATTTGGATGAACCTGCACCAGTGGCACTGCCCATCGCATGGAGATGCCTGTTAGACAGGTCACTGGACTGGACCTCTGGTTAGCCAGCCCTTTAGCCTATTTTTGTACGGCTGATATATGAATTGTGTTAGTCAAGGATCTCCCTGTTGATTGGTTCTGTTTCTATAAGCCAGATCTTGGGTTATGCTTGCCTACATATATGTGTACCTTGTACCCTCATAGTCAATCTACAATTTCTCATGGGATATCTCACTTATAGTACCCCTAGAGCCAACAAAGAGGTCTTTCATAGAGACTAAAAAGAATGTTTCAAAAAAAAAGAGACTAAACTAAAAAGAAGATAACAATTTTCCATTCTTATTTAGATGCTGAATTATTGCATGTTGTGCCACTCTTGACGGTTTACTTGGGTACAATGGTTGCTTGAGGATTTTGGTGTTTTTCTCTTCACAGTATAGTTAGAGATGTAGTGGAACATGTGCTCACCAAGCATATTGGTGTTGATGCTTCCTACACATGACTCACCATTCAATTTTCTAGGTCCTTGATAATTGGAGGAATAGGCTGGGGCTACCAGAGGGAGACACACCACTGCAGCAAATAAGAGCATGCGCTGAGATAGGAATGAGGTGCATTGACTCTAACCCAGAGAATAGACCTACTATACAGTATATAATGCAAAAATTTGTGGAGCTGGAAAGTGCCTACGGGTTTGTTGAAGCTGGCACTGCTACTTCAGTAGCACGAGTAAGTTTCCTTAGTCGTTAACTCTAAAGACCACCTCGGGAAAAAAACTCTAAAGATCAATTTTGGAGAGATTGTTGCGATATCTTCATTCTGGAGATAATTTCCAGGTCGGGACCATTGACCATCAATGCTTATTTGCAGATGCGCGGAGGCTCAGGCACCAGCAAGTTCCTCAGCGTTCACCCAGTTCAGCTCCGACGCTCCTTTTGGTACAGTGGCGCCAGTAGCTCCGTGGTTCCACTGGCAAACGCATTTGCGGCGCCGATCATGGTGTTCGATGCGCAGGAGGCCAAGATCCAGCTCATGCACAGACTTGTGGCTTGCGCGGAGGCCACTGAACAGCACAGCTTCTCTCTCGCTGATCTGCTGGTGAAGGTGACGGTGGCGGCATTCCAGGGCGCGACCGCTGCCACGCGCAAGGTAGCCATCTACTTCGGCGAGGCACTCAATCGCCGCCGCCTCGCCCATCCGACCCCGGACAGCTCCAGCTCCCTCCTTGACGCCGCCTTCGCCGACCTCCTTCATGCGTACTTCTACAAGTCCTGCCCTTATCTCAAGTTCGCCCACTTCACAGCGAACCAGGCCATCCTCAAGGCGTTCGCCGGCTGCCGGCGCGTCCACGTTGTCGACTTCGACATCAAGCATGGGATTGCAGTGGCCGGCTCTTCTCCAGGCCCTCGCCCTCCGCCCTGAGGGACCCCCATCGTTCAGGCTTACCGGATTCGGGGTACCGCAGGCCGACGAGAACGGCGACGCTCTGCAGCAGGTGGGCTGGAGTCTTGCCCAGTACGCACGCATCCTCCGGATCGACTTCCAGTACCAAGGCCTTGTCTCCAGTTCTCTTGCTGAACTGGAGCCATTCATGCTGCGACCAGACGGCAAGGAGACGGACGACGAGCCTGAGGTGATCGCCGTCAACTCGGTGTTCGAGCTGCACCGGCTGCTCGCCGTGCCCGGCGCCTTGGAGAAGGTTCTGGGCATGGTGCGCGCCGTGCGGCCAAGGATCGTGACCGTGGCCGAGCAGGATGCCAGCCACAACGCCGGCTCCTTCTTGGATCGCTTCAGGGAGTCGCTGGACTACTACCACGCCATGTTCGATGCCCTGGAGGGTGCCGGCTCTTCCCAGTCCGCCGACGCCGCCGGCGACAAGGCCATGGCCGAGGTATACCTCAACCAGCAGATCTGCAACGTGGTGGCGTGCGAGGGCACGGAGCGCACGGAGCGCCACGAGACGCTGGGGCAGTGGCGTGACCGCCTGCTCCATGCTGGGTTCGAGCCCCATCGCCTGGGCTCCGATGTCCGCAAGCATGCGAGCACGCTGATAGCGCACTTCCCCGGCGGCGACGGGTACAGGATCCAGGAGAAGGACGGGTGCCTCACGCTGGGTGGCACAAACGCCCACTCATCGCCACCTCGGCATGGCGCGTCGCCGACTCCGATCATGGCAAACTCAAAAGGCTAGGTTAATAAAACATCTGTCTAGAACTTTAGATCAATGAGCAATTAATAAGCATATATAAGCATTGAAGTAGCACAATCATGCGTCATGTTCATGGCAAACTCAAAAGGCTAGGTTAATAAAACATCTGTCTAGAACTTTAGATCAATGAGCAATTAATAAGCATATATATAAGCATTGAAGTAGCACAATCATGCGTCATGTTCCGGTGTAGTCACATGAGATTCTAACAGTCACAATTAAATAAGGCACAAGAGCCGCGTGTACACATAGCCATCTTTATCTTTACATAGATAGATGCACTTGGAACTGCCCACAGACTGGATGATGCTACATGTCACGGTTGCAGGCCTATTAGTTTGTGCTTTTTAAGAGCTTTTTGACCTCAACTTTTAGACCTTTTAAAAGCCAAAAAGCTCTTGGAAACCAAAAGCTCATCTTCGGGGTTGTTGCTAGCCTTAGATTTAATGAAGTGCATGGGGTAATGGAAAGGGAAATTGAACACTATACTAGAGAAAGTGTGAGTCCAGATACACCCTTTCATGTGCATTTTACGTCCTCCGGATTACTGTGCCGTTATGGCTACGAAGCTGCAATATAGTATATAATTTTATCAAACGTAGTGTGACAGATTATATATTTTGTTCAGAAGGAACCAAGCAAACCAGAGAACATGTACCTGATAATATCTGGACATGAAAAGAGACACTGAAGCTGACTTATAGTGGCTCCGTGACACAAAATACCTTGAATTCCTAAAACACATGACTTATGTGCCTCTGTGGTGGCTCACCCAACGGAATCTGAACAACAACATGTGAGTCAAAAACAGATATCTGTCATCACTAAACAAAATGGTATATGCGATAAAAATCTAGCACAAGATAGATAAGCAGGTTCCCATCAATAGTCAATATATAAGTAGTCAAAGTAGAATTAGTTAGAGATATTAACCTGTATGGCCTTCAAAAAAAAAAGTGTCTTCCTACCATGGTCCTATTTTTTTCTGAACTTATCAACAAGGTCCAAAAACGAAAATTCCTTCCCAATATGGCCTTCCGTCCGTTTCAGGCACTTAACGGTGTTAGGGTAAAATTACCCCTGGTGAAAAAAATAAAGTGCGGAGTTTAGTTTGTCTATTATAGATTTGGAGTAATATTGCAGAGTTATATACTGTTATGTGTGACCTTATTTGCGCAATATTACTCCAAATCTAAAATATACAAACTAAACTCTACACTTTTTTTTCGCTAGAGGTAAAATGGTCATTTTACCCCTGACTTAACACCATTAAGTGCCTGAAACTGACGGAATCCCATAAAAGGAAGGAATTTTAATTTTCAGGCCTTGTAGGTAAGTTAAAAAAAATAGGGCCGTGGAAGGAAGACGCATTTTTTTAAGGCCATACAGGTAAATATCTCAATGAGTTATGGGTGGTCAGTTGAGTAAAACAACATGTATTGATTTCTTACATAAGAATGTCTTAACATAAGCACCACAACAGTTCAAACTTTAGGGGGAAAAAAAGGAATCGAACATGAGAAATGTAAATCTAGCTGGTGCTCAACAAAGTGGGGAAAAAATCAATGCAGCGCAATAGGAAGATACACGCAAAAGATATTCAGCCTATTCGCTTGAGCTTTTAGCCGCTTATTTTCAGCCAGCCAGTAGTGTTTTTCTCTCACAACAAATCAGCCAACAGTACTTTCAGCCGCTTATTTTCAGCCCAAGCGAACAGTCTGATTAAACGTAGAAAAAACTCCAAATCAGCAAAATCTTGCTAAGGGCACTGATTCAGAAGCTAATTATAACTGCATATCATATGCACATCACATGCAACAGCGTGTGGATGATTGTCAACTGAATGGCTGTCATTTGTATCACAGTCACAGAAATGAGCTATATCAGAAATAGTAATGCCTACAGGTAAACAAGCTTTTATATAAATATAAAACCATCAGATGGCCCACGGGAAAGTATTCCATACCTCTCCAATTGACCACTTCTCCTTCAACCAGATACTATCGTCCTGATTTTCATTTTTATTGTCCCTGTTGAGTAGCCATAAACAACAAGAAAACTCACAATGTCACATACGATCAATCTGCATTACAGTAATCAGATCAACAAAAGCAAACATATGTACATGAACATTCAAGTTTAATTAGTTATTTTTAAAAAGTCTTTTGCGAGGAAGAAGCAAAATGTTTTCTCCATGAAATCTACAGAATGATCGTACTTATTCATGGTGTTTTAAATCTAAATTTTTTCATCGAAATCTCTTGGATGGCTTGATTCACAAAAATAATACCTGCTCATTATCCTGTCTAAAAGGAACTGTGCTCATTTTTTTCTCAAAATAAAAGGCATGTACTTGAGTCAGCATACTCTATACATACTCAAGTTCAGCATATTGTGTATCTTATTGAGAACTTACTCAACAGGAGCTTGGTTTATGGCACTTGCAGGAGCCACGATTCCACTAAGTAAATCTTGTGACTGCCTATCAATGTCTCTATGATGGCTAGAGGCAGGGGGCTGCTGATAGCCTGTATGGGACTTCGGGAAATTGCCAAAGCTGGACATGCTTGAGCCTTGTAAACTCCCAGACGGTTGTTGTGATGTCTGGCTTCCAAATGAACCTGTAAAATCTTAAAGTTCAAATGGCAACCAAAAGCAGTATGCAGGATCGCATGTTTCCTAAATTAAGGAAAAAGACAACAAAGAAAAGGATATGCAGAACTGTTCAACAATAAGTGGCTAGTAGGTTCAGATTAGATTTTGAGTCCACACTAGTCCCCATTAAGAGTCCATGAGAGTTCCTATTGCCTCAATGTCTGGGGATCCTCAATAACACACAGGATCACCCCCAAAACTCAGACGTAATATTTATCAAATCGTTAGTTCTTTACAATTGTATGCCAAAAATTAGAAAAGCATCAAGACTCAATAGTTGAAGACCATCTAGACATGAGTAGACGCAAACACACTTTTACTCACAATTTGATTGACCAAGCTCCAAGTCTGCAGAATAAAGAGCTTACAGTGTAATTGCATGGATTAATCAACAATGCATACCTGAAACTCCGAATTTCATATCAGAACGGCCAAAGGTAGGTGCAGGAAATCCTGGATGGTTCGGCTGGCTAGATTGACCAAAAATACTATTGGTTGAGACTCCTGGTGCAGTTCTGCATGAAACATAGATTCATCAATGCCTGTAGATCATTTAAAAAACAACTGATTCCTAAGGAAAACAGCAGTTTACTCAACAAATTAACACTAAGGGTTACTGCCCAGCCTTCAAGACGATCATGTGAATATTACCTTGACCCAGGTCCAATATTAGCTGCTGCTCCAACTTGACTGAAACTACTAAACACTGGTGGTCCATTAGTTTGAGAAACCCCAAATGACGAATTAGTTTTCACTCCAGGGAAGGAAGTGACAGTTGGAAAGTTTGGACTTTGTGATACTGATACACGTGGAGTGTTCAGAAAATTATTAAACTCCATCAGCTTTGCATTTTGCAGATTTCTTTCACCCTCGACCTGAAGAAAGGAAAGCAATGAATGAGAATTTTTCTTGATAAAATTCATCAAGGACATTTTGCAGAGTTTATGATGACTAAACTATACAGTATATAAGAGAAATTAAAGTAAGTAGTGTTGAGTTGCTAAAAAAGGCGCAACTCCAATTGTTTTCTGATAAATACAGGTCATTGCTCAAACAGGCACATTTTGCATGCCTCAGGAATAAGAGAGACATAGGTACAGACACATGGTACAATATCAAAAACATTTGTTAATATCACATCACATATGGTTTCCATACAATTTATGACATATCATTTTACATGGCCCTTTTGATATCATGATAGCGCAGGTGAACAGTTATAGCCTTGCAGTAATGTTTTATCACATATTTCAATGTGCAAGATCACATAGTTCAACTGGAAAATTCCAATCAAATCAAAACAAGATAATGGTAAGAAAGTTGGGAGTGCCAAGCTTACTATTGACTGCAGAGGATGCCCTTGCCTGCCTTCCTCATACGCTTTAGCTCTCAGCTCTTCAAAGCTAATATCCCCAGTGATGTCACAAGGACCACTAATGCAAACATAATACAAAAATATGAGCACAAATACATTGAGGGAGGCAGAGGCCACTGGTTGAAGCACGATGAGTTACTTATTTACCTCCTGAGATGAGCATAACACGTAAGCTTCCAGAGTGGAGTTTCATTCTTAAAATCCTCAGCAATCTGGTGCCTGCAGGACTCAGGATCTGTACAGGAGCTGGCAAAAAAACTCACATAGTTGGTGACTCACATATAGCAAGGAATAATCAAGCAGGATCAAAAGGACAGTGCTCTAGAATCGTAGACTCACGTGTGGGCTGCTGGTGGTGTCTGTGCCGCTTCCTGTTGCTTCGTCGGGGCTGAGGGGTCCCTTACCCACTTATTTTGAAATGGCTGATCCAACAAAATTCATCAGTCACACACAAGAACAGCCATTACACCATTACACAAGCTGAGTTCCCCAAGACAAGACAAACCTTTGCCGGGCCAGGGGCGTTTCTGGACTGCGCGGCCGCACCCCCTTGAACTCCAAATCCAAACGGATTGGGCTTCTGCTGCTGCTGCTGCTGCTGGAACTGCGCACCGAATGAAGACTGCTGCTGCTGCTGCCTGCTCCCAGAGCCGAACCCAAACGGGTTGGGCTTCGCCTGCTGCTGCTGCTGCTGAGAGCCGAACCCAAACGGGTTGGGCTTCGCCTGCTGCTGCTGCTGAGAGGACGCGTGCACGAACCTACACTGCGCTCCGTACTTGCAGCTGCACCATCCAGAATCCAGAACGTGAATGAAAACCACAGAACTACCCAAATTCGAGGTACGGGCATCCAGACTCCAGAGCGAGCATAGCGACTGAACTTAAACAAAAGCGGAAGCAATGGCATGCCGCGGCAACGGAGAGGGGAGGAGAAGACCCCGTACCTGCCGCGCTGGAAGTTCCTGCAGAGCTCCTGCCGCCGGCTCATCGCCGGGAACGGGGAGGAGGACCCGACCCGTGCGCTGGAGCTCAAGCTCTAGGGTTTCGTCCCCGCTCGCCGCCGCCACCTCCAACTGCAACCGCCTGCTCCTTCACGCCGCGCACGGAACTCGCGTGGACGCGACGCGACGCACGGGACTTGGTAAAGCTGGAGCAGAAGGGAAGGGGCTCCTCGCTTTTCCTTCCCCGCGGCGACCGGCGTGGCACGCGACGCGGGCGGGCGCCGTCGGAGTCGGTCGGAGTCGGGGAGTCCTGCACGACGTGGGCCGCGGTGGAGTAATGGTTGGAATTCTTCCTGGGCCTCGGCCTGAGTGAGATGCAAGCGCTGGGCTGGGTGCCGCAGGCCCAAAAAAGATCCGGCCTAGCCCGGGAGCAGGTGGGCCCATCGTATCTTCCTCACTGGTCGCAGCCACTGGTGGTCTGGTGCTGGTGGTGTCTGCTGTGTCGTCACTAGTCAGCCAGCGAGGCTGATCCGGGTGGCCACAGCTCCACCTGGATTCCGGGAGGCCACGGTGCGCGCGCTCTTGTCTTGTGCCACCGTCTCGCTGTCGCCTAAGAGCCGAGGCCACGCAGCCAGCGGCCAGCCACCAGACCCGGTGGATGTCGGCGCCGGTGGCGCAGGCCGTGGTGGCGCTGGCTCTCGCGGCCATCCTCTCGACGCCGGCGCCTCAGGCGGACACCTTCTCCAACGTCCCGCCCACGCTCTCCGGTGCGTGCGTGCGTTGCGTTCAGATTTGCTTCGCAACCTTTTGTGCGTGCATGCTCAGCGTAGCTGACGAGGAGTTGGTGAGCAGGGGGCGACGGGAAGCAGGAGCGGATCAAGCACCCCAGGTCGGCCAAGGCGCTGCAGTGCACGACCAAGTGCGTCGGCACCTGCATCCGCGGCGGCGGCGGCGCGCCCGGGGAGGGCCCCCTCAACGTCAGGAGGTAAACCAGCCGCCGAACCTGCACCGGTTACTGCCGGTGCGTACGTTTCTCTTGAGCTGGTCCTGGTCGTCGTTCACGTTAGGTCTTTGTGTTGTGCCGTGCAGGCCCCTCGTGGTGTTCAAGGACGGCTTCCGCAGCCGGCAGTACTGGTGGGTAGCTCTCTCATGTTTCAGTTTCACAAACAGATGATGCTACTATTCGTGACTCGTGAATCACCAAAGTGAACTCAACTCTGATCAGTTTGTTGTTTAATTAGCCTGATAGAGTGCTCGGATATCTGCAACCGCATCAAGGATGGGCAGGATGGACCCTGAGGCGGGACAGAGTAAAACATGCCAAGGCCTCGTTTAGATACTTAAATTCACCTTCAAATTTCACTATGCAAAAAGAAGATTTCCCATCACATCAAAATGTCGGCATATATATAGAGTACTAAATATAGATGAAATCAAAAACTAATTGCACAGTTTTGTTATACTTTGCGAGACGAATATTTTAAGCCTAATTAATCAATATTTAGACAATTATTACCAAATAAAAATAAAATTGCTACAGTATGACGGGACACTTACTATACAGATTTTGGTTGCCAAATTTGGCATCTAAACAAGGCCCAATTCCAAAGTTCTTGAAGCAACTGTCGTGGCTGCAGTGCATGCTGTATTGGGATCCACGATCCAGTTCTTCTGTCAGGCCTCCAAAAGCAGAATTTCAGAGGCAACAAGGGTAACAAGGTACAGTAAGTCAGTAACACATACGTAGTAGGATCCAGGGACATTTGGTAGCTGGTACCTTTTTTTTCCAACAAACTGAGAAAATCCGCTAGGCCTTATTTAGACTGTGGGAAGTTAGAATTTTTTCTAACTGTAGCACTTTCGTTTGTATTTAATAAATATTGTTCAATCATGGGCTAACTAGGCTCAAAAGATTCATCTCGTGATTTATAACTAATCTGTGCAATTAGTTATTTATTTTACCAACATTTAATGCTGCATGCATACGTCCAAAAATTGATGTGATGGAAAGAGAGTGAAAAAACTTGAATTTGGAAGGGAAGAGAACAAGACCGAATGCAATGGATTAATCTTAATCATTAATGCAATGGAGGGTATAGATACTAATTTGACTTTTACATTCTAGCTCATACTCTGGCTGTGTTTAGATCCAAATTTTGAAGTGTCAAAATACACGGTAGCATTTCGTTTGTATTTGGTAATAATTGTCCAACCATTAACTAATTAGGCTCAAAACATTCGTCTCGCAAAGTACAACCAAACTGTACAATTAGTTTTTGATTTTATCCACATTTAGTACTCCATGCATGTATCACAAATTTGATGTGACGGGAAATCTTTTTTTGCACAGTGCACTTTTCAAGTGATCTAAACACAGCCTCTGTGTGCCCAGCCCTCATGTGGATATACATGTTGTCAGAACCACGGTACATAGATATAATATAATAATGCATACACAGCACCATGATGAACTTCAATTTGTATCTGGAAGTAGGAGTTATGTACAGATTTTTAATGGAACTCGACAAGATGTCAAGGCAGAGAACCAATTAAGACATTCCAACGATATACATCTGGCTTCCAATGACACAGACCAATCTGGTGGCTGCTTTCTCAAATTTGAGAGTTGAGACTCCCATGATCCTTGGATATAAACTTACTTTTCCAGACATACTGGTAACTCGAGGGACAGCTATTACACTGTTTCAACTGTCCATCAGGGCTTGGACTTCGTCACTTGTGTTGTTTATGTTGTCCTGTTGGCGATTAGGCTGTCTGAAAACATGTAAATATATCAGCAGAAGGCAATCACATAGACCTTTTGTTGCGACTGAATTCATATATAATAGGGAAAAACACTAAAGGCTAGTGCAGTTTACCATTCAGGTTATCTGGGCAGGGAAGCATCTGAATCTCGGATGGCAGTTAATTTAAAGATCCCGTATCTGGCAGGAAGAGGTACCGAAACCGAGAATCAAATGGGATGATGCCGAAAGTACGGGTGCCCAGGAGACTTTGCCGCCTTTGAGACACACAGTGATCAACAAATGTAGCTTGCTGCTGAGGTAGAAAATGCGAGATCCAAATCGGGAAGCTGTTGTCGTCAACAAAACCACGGGCAAAACAGTGTAGTATCTTAGGGACCAGAAGCTTCCCTTTTCGACTTACTCCTACTGATGCTCTAATGAAATCACGCTGTGCATCTTGAAGTTCTTCCCTCACATTGTTTGCTGTGTATATCTTCACCTACAGTGATAGTTAGTCCTTTGTCAACCATTAAATCTTTGTGCTACGGACAATCATGAAAGCCATTCCAGCTAATCAACTAGTTTGTCAAAAAAAAATCAGTGCTAATCTTGGTGTCAGATGAAGGAAGCCAAAGGAATGTTCTGAACTTACCCCGGGAGAAGAATACATTCCACAGCTGAGGGCAAACGTCAAAAGTGGCTCGGGTGCTGCAATGCAGAATTTTTTCTGCTCCTCAGGTACCTTAATCTTCTGAAGGGCAAGAAGCAGAGCCTTCAACCAAAGACAGAAATAACTTTTAGTAGTTTGTGTTGATTATCCGAAGGAAATCGAAATAAGCAGCACTGTCAGCTAAATGCCCAGCAAGGTTTTCAGTAAGTGGTATACCATCTGTGGCCTATGACTTGGTGGTTTCATCTTCAGAATTACATATTCAATAAATGCAGCGCTGAATGAATGCCCCCCAATTGTATATGCAGCCTAGAAAGAAAACAAGTACTGTGATATGATTCTCCGGAGAGAAAAGTATGTTACACAACAAGCATCAGAAAAAAATGGAAATTTTGAATTGCTGACATGCTATTTACTTAAAGTACCAGCTAACATAGGAACAAATCTAATGTACAATAATTAGTTCCTTTAGCAAACCTTTTGCATCAGTGAAAACAGTTTCATGTCACTCCGTGGGACACCATAAGCAAGATAAGCCTGTAAATGGATGATAAAAAATGTCACGAATGTTCAACATGTGCTCTCCTACACATCAGGGAAAAAAAGGAGAAATATTCCAACACATTCAGCTACCGTAAGAATTAAGGTTTTCGAAATCACGTACGTGCATCATCAACGCGTTGTATAAGTTGATCCAAAATGCCAACCTTGCATCATCATTGAGGTGAATAGGGTTTATTTCTGCCAGCTGCTCAATGAACAATCTGCACTCTAATAGGCGATCATTAGTACTGTTGGATCAACCCCAATACCATGAAGGACGCAACAGGCGCTCATCTTTAATGGCATTGAAATAAAAGTCAATGTGGTACTAAAGAGGCAATTACTGAATCGTGGAGCTAAAGCCAGTGGATTATAGTATGATTTGGTACACCAATTGTCATAATTTCAGTTAGTGACAAACAGTAAGGTGCATGTATTACAAATATTGCTTTGACACATTACCTGAATTTACGAAGTGACTCCGCTGCATATTCAAGTTGTTTTTTCCCAACTGACATCCACGAAACTTCGGCCGCTGCACTGTAGCTGCCTATGTCAGCCCAGCTAAGCTTCTCACGGGCTTTGTAAGGGTCAAAAACAGTCTCTGAAGCTAATAGATTATTGTTGTAGTTCAAATCCACTTGAGGGCTCTGTACCCAAGAAGATATGGACGACGGTTCCGACAAAGACCAGAAGGCAGAAATTGAATAATTCCCAGTGGGAGATGGAATGGACTGCTGATTCTCCATGGAGGAATTCCTTGAGGAGTCCCTGCAGGAATCTGATAGCGAAATAAAAATATTCCTCATGCAGCGGACGATGTCTTCAGAAAGCTGATTAGGATCGGCAAAGCCTTTAACAGAGATCTGTCTCTGTAGTTTCACAGCTTGTTCATGCAAGACAGCAAGAGGATAAACCTCCACCCCTTGGCTACTGCATTTTTCGCCTGTGGTATCCTGGTAGCAACATGAAAGTATGTACACAGTGAAGAGACGGACCAAGAAGATAATCACTGAGCTAAATTTGAAACATGGAATTCCTTGTTAATTTAGTCAGGAAATGATGCGTTGAGATCAGAATGGTAGGTGAAGGTATTTGGCATGACTATTTTAGAAGGACATAGCACGTTTTTGGAAAGCAACACAGAATTTCCTTCTCTTACAGACAGAACTGAATGCACTGGCTAATGCTATAGTAGTACAAACTGAGGGCAAGATGAAATCCGTATGTTATCCTACTCTACACTCTACTATTTGCAGTCTAAATGAGTCTTACAATTGTTAAGCAGGAACATGAATGTCGATGGAGCAGAGAAATTCGTACATCTGGTCTGAGTTTCCCGGAGTGGCAGGAGCAAGCGGACGGCGGCGGGGGGAGGTGCTTGAGGCGGTACTCGACGAGCCTCCTCTCGTTCCTCTCCTGGATGAGCTGGAAGTGCAGGGAGACCATCTCCTCCTCCAGCTTGGTGACCGCGGTCTCGAGGATGCAGATGTTGGAGAGCAGCTCCTGCGCCTGCACAGGAGGGACCAAAACAGAACGCGCGCACGTCCAATGTCAGCGACCGCCGCCGGGGAAGCCAAGCCAGGCCAAACGAACCGCGGGCGTACAGGCGTACGTTGGTGGGGAGGTAGGCCATGTCGGCGAGCGTGACGGCGGCGCGGCCCAGGGCGCCCTCGAGGACGGCGTGCAGCGCCGTCTCCTCCTGCAGCGCCTTGCGCAGCCTCTTCACCTGCGCGGGCGCGCGTGCATTCCATGTCAGAGCGTGAGTGAGAGTAGGCATGGGTGGAGGGTGAGGGGATCGGTGACTCACGTCCTGCTCCAGTTGCGACCTGCAGGAGGACCGCGCGGGCTGCGGCTCCGGCTGCAGGGAGAACCCCCACCTCGCCTTGGCCAGCGGCAGCGGCATGGTGGCGTCGTGCCGGCCTCACCCTGACGGCTTCCTCCGTGTCGGGGCCGAGACGACGAGGTCGGAGTGAGAAGTGGCGACACCGCCGCCGCCGGCAGCAGGAGCAGGGTGCAGGGAGGCGGCAGGCGATGCGACTGGCGAGTGGCGAGGCGACGGGACGGGAGATCTTCGCTTGGTTTGACTGCCTCGTCAGGTCCTTCAAATTTTGAAACGCATGGTCGCTTCGCTTATTGGCCCGGCCGGCGGGCGGGGCGGGGAGCGGGGCTTCGTAGTACGTGGCTGGTCGTGTCGACGGACCACGGTGGCGTGGAGTGGGTGGCCGAACTCGCCACTCGAGGTGGTCGCGCGTAGGCGAGGAGGTGGAGGCAGGCAGGTAGTAGACCCAACCCAACCTCTACTCGGTCCACACTTCCACTTCCACACCTGAGCTCGGCTCGGCCGGCGCGTTTGGTCAATTGGCCGTCACGATGAATCGACGACATTGATAGCAGTAGCACTGTCGCTGTCCGTAGCATTGTGCTGAAGCGTGTAAGCTCGGCAAGCCAATGTTGGTTGTCAGGTTATGCCGTGCGTGCCATCGGAATTGGGATGGGTCAGCCCACACGCACCTGCCGGCCGGCTGCCGCTACAGAGGAGAGGACGGACGGTCGGTCAGTGGATCACCTAGAGCAACAAACAAACGGCTGCTGCATTGTTTACGCGCTCGGTGCGAGAGGCACGGCGGCGCGATCCGCGGTCCTATGCGCGCGCTTGGTCCGGCCGCCGACGCTAGCCCCAGAGGCCGTAGCCGTAGCCCGTAGGAGCAGGCAGCAGGGGAAGGCTCCGTCCACGTCCAGCCACGCCACGGCGCCACCGAGGGCCGAGCCCGAGACGCGTGCCAGCCCTGTCCCGCCCGCCTGTCCACTTCCTAGGCTTTCGTCTTTTCCTTTGGAACGCCACGACCGGGCATTGTTTACTGCTCCCGTTCGCTAGTGCCCACCAGGCACACGCCGCCCGACGCCGCTCCTGCCTGCGTCCTGGCACGGCACTGGCATTACGGTTACGGAGCCCAAGGATCGGATCGGATCGCAGATCCACAGCCGAGGCCGCGTTCACTTGCCAAAATATTTCCTCTTCCACCCATCACATCAAATCTTTAAACGCATGCATGAAACATTAAATGTAGGTAAAAAAAATAACTAATTGCATAGTTTGTCTGTAAAGTTCGAGACGAATCTTTTGAGTCTAATTAATCCATGGTTGGACAAATTTTACCAAATAACAACGAAAAGTGCTACAGTAACTTTTCACCCAAATTTTTCTATCTAAACACACCCCGAGTTCAAAACCTGGTACTACCAGTAGTAATCACGATCATGCTCTCTCCTGGTCCTCATTCCTTGGGCAGATTATTTAAGAAGATAGCATGGCACTTGGGCGTCATCCCATGGACGCTTGGGCAGATAGCATGGCAGTGGAAGTACTCCCTCCGTTTTAAAATGTTTGTCGTATTTTGTTTTCATGTCACACGTTTACTTAATTCGTAGAAAATACGTGTAACATTTATATCACCAAATAATTTTATTAAAAAACTAGACTTAAAGATCTTTCCAATAATATTAATTATATACTATAAATATTAATATTTTTTAATATATATTTTTTTAAAGTGGTTCCTCAGGAAACGAAAACGACCAACATTTTGAAACGGAGGCAGTAGTTGGGACATAGACGCACAGCAAATGCAACCACTCCCAGCCACTAGGCAGGACACTCCAACACTAGCTAGGGCCCAGTTTAGTTTCCAAAAATTTTACAAAATTTTTCACATCCTCCATCACATCGAATCTTTGGACGCATGCATGAAGCGTTAAATATAAATAAAAAATAAAACTAATTACACAGTTTAGACGAAATCCACGAGACGAATCTTTTAAGCCTAATTAGACTATGATCGGACACTAATTGACAAATAACAACGAAAATACTACCGTATCTATTTTACTAATTTTTTTGCATCTAAACAGGCCCTAGAGCAACTCGCCCACTGCTGTGCACGGGTGCAGGTCCTGGCACGATGGCACGACGCAGCATGCTGCTGCCATTGTCGCCGACCGGCCTGCCGGCGCAGCAGCAATTCAATTCGGGCCTCGTGTACTTACCGCGGTGGCCGATCGGTACGCCCCGAGTACCGTAGCATTTTTGTTTTTTTAATAATTATTCAAATCTTGATTAATTAGGTTTAAAATGATCGTCTTGTAAAGTATAACAAAACTACGCAATTAGTTTTTAATTTCATCTATATTTAGTACTCCATATATGTGCTAGTATTTTGATGTGATAAGAAACTTTTTTTTTTTTGCATAATGGAATTCAGGGTGAATTGTGCCTCGTTCCGATCCGTATGGATGCAACCGAAGCCAGAGCTGCGACCTGCAAAGCAGAGCGCATTGAAACGCTACAAAACAGGCGTGGCCACGCCGCCCAAAAGCACACAAGCTACTGCTGCTCCATGCCGCTGCTGGCTGCTGCTGCGGCCATTACTGCTGGCGTTGAAAACAGACGAAATTTTTTTTGTTTTATCCGTTCGTTTTCGTATTCGTGGGTCATATTTTTGTATTTACGAAAATAGAAGAGGAGTTTTTTATCCATTTTCATGGGATCCCGTTTTCACCCAAAATTAACATGTCCATTTTAAATCTATATAAGATGTGTAAAATTAATATGGTCATAAATCTATTAATCACCAATTATACATGTTAACACATAGCATGCTAATAAATACTAAACCAATAACTTCGTATGTGTATATTAATTTGTGACTTTACTTATGTATATTCATGAATATTTAATCATATTATTTTAACTTAATTTTTCAGCTCTCCATCCATGTTTGTTCGTTTTCGTGCATCCACGTATCCTAATTCCGTTTTCAAACCTACATTTTCCGAACCCGATCCCGTTTTCGTCAAAATATATAGAAACAGAAGTAGAAATAGAGTTTTTCCATCCATTTTCGTCGCTAATTACTGCCGGTGCCAGTACCGCGGCTCACTTAAGTACAGTACTCCCTCTGTATCGGATTTAGAAGTCGTTTAGGACAGCGACACGGTCTCCAAAAATACAACTTTGACCTCTTGTTTTTATAAAAAATATTTATGAAAAAGTGATATATGTATATTTTTATGAAAGTATTTTTCATGATAAATCTATTCATATAATTTTTACATTTACAAACTCAACAACTTAAAAATTATTGATGATTTATATTCCTAATATTTGACCCAAATCTTATCCAAAACGACTTCTAAATCCGATACGGAGGGAGTACTAGTATGCAATTCCACGCCTCAATGCGTACAAAAAAAAACCAGTCGACAGGGGTGCAAAAACCAGCGATGACCACCTTTTTTTAAAATTTAAAACAAACACACAAACCGCCGTTAGTCAGCCGATAGTCAGCGAAACCATTTCCTCCATGTACTAAATCAATTATCCAACCTCAGGTGATGGAAATTACCCATCCGGCCAAAAAAAATGTCAGGTTTAACAACACAGGTTTACCAGGCCTCCAAATTGTTGGAAACTAGTAGGAATGGCGCGCCCCTGCGCGCCGAGGGGAAACTTGTATAGGTTATGATTAATACTAACTCTATAGGTCTAATGGGTTGTATAGTAATAATCTGGATGAGTAAACCACATGGTATCCCTTTGGAGATTATTAGTCTGTATTCATTACAAGGTATATAGCAGAAAAAGCAATTCCATCACTTGCACCAGTGAAATCAGTAAAGAAAGATTGTGCAGGAATGGAATTCGTATGGAAAATACGTGCATTAGACAGCTGTATGGAGTTGTGTTGCAAATTAATACATTGATGCCATCTTAGTTGAGATAACAAATTGAGGAAATTAGTGCAAAAAAAAGGGGCATATGGTCGCTTTAAGATGGAACCTGCAAGTGAGAGAGGGAGAGATATCAGTACGCAGGTAAGCTGATATTATGTGTCTTCCGGTCTATGGATAACAGAAGCATTAAACCAGGTTATCCATTTCCATAATCCAGAAGGGATGTACAGCCCCGCATAGAACTATTTGGCAGCAACTAACTGCTTCAATTAACCGGTTGCAAAGTGTAAAAAGGAAAATTGTTACTTGCCTGCTAGATTTGGTGATAGGAATGCCTTCGATATTTCATATACATAGCATTTATTATTCCTGCAATTGAAAGTATGGTCTTCACACAAGGACATTAACCAATGTAGCAGACGGCGATGAACATGGTGGGCAGAGGTGAGCTAAGTTAGAATTTGTTGAGACAAAAACATCTTTGAGTAAAACAGCTTGTGTCTGAAATCATAAAACTTTAGCTGAGGTGGGAAGGGCAGATTAGCTGTGTTACCTTTTGTGCAGGATCGCTTTTGTCTGGTGCGGGGCTGGCAGTTTGTGCTGCACGTGCTGTAGACACGCTGGTTCCATCGGCCAGGGGACAGTATGAAGAAGTAAGGCAGAAGTGTACTGTGTACCGTTACACTATTTGCAGGAATCCAAAGCAGGAGTGTTGTAACTGTGTGGAAGATGTAATATTAATAGGTGGAAGTGGCAAATCCCAACAATATATGAACATGATCCGTGGCTGTGGAGATCTTGTTATGTTGGATATATAAATATACTCGCTAAAAAGTTTTTTTTAGGCCACAGGGAAAAATACACGAACCTATTAGGTACCAAAGCCCTTAGATCATGTATTGATGCATTCATCTGTAAATAAAATGTTTAAGGAACTATTCATGCAGATCAAGCACAGCACATACAAAGCTTTATCCGTTCCCTGCAATTAAATTTTGGGATGGACAGCTAAATTCTTTTTGACTTTACCACACGAACTGAGAGTTATAATCCAAAGAAACTGAGAGATAATTTGGTATAACAGAGCCTCTGCTCTCAAACCAACCTTGTTTTCGCAGTGGTTTCCTTTTTATGAAATAGATGTCGAGAAGCAAACATTTCCATTTAAGAATACAGCTAAGCCGATGGAGAAGGAAAGGGAGCGCTTGTCTGTTTATAATTCCAAAAGGTGACAGACGGCAGTACACTCAGATTAATCAACTAAGCAGGTTTAGGATAGCACAATGTGTCACTTAAAGATGAAAAAACAGTTACCTGCATTCCTTCGTAAGGGAAATGTAGAAAGTCGAAACAAAAGGAAGCATGTTGTATGGCCTGCATAACAAATTTCAGTTAACTAATATCAATCCTAAGCTTTTTCCAGTTGCGGAACCCCACAATTTGTATGGAAATAAGGTAGGACAGTGTCTGCGCTGTAACTAAGAACTGGAAGAATCAGTTCATTGCAACTATGAATGGATTACCTTAAGTCCCAGATTTGTGAGCGCAGGTGAATCTGTACAGAGGAACCTAACTCCGTTTACTAAGCTCGTGCCTTGCACAACAAAAGGAAATTGAGAAGTGCAGTTAGCAAGAGAAAAGAAGGAAGTATTAGGAAGCAATGAAAACTGAGATAGTACAACATGAACATGACTACATGAGGACAAGCAAAAATAGCTGATCCAATGATACAATCAGAACGGCGAAGATGAGACCTGAAGTTGAGCCATCCGCAAGCCAAAAAAAACATGGGAACGGGATTAGGAAATGCAAAACAAAAAAATCTAGATAAAGACATGGCGCTCCACATCTGCAAGGCCTAAGTTGCTAAATGTCTAGGTACATACAACAGATTTGTGAATCCGAATCGCACAAAAACAAACCAAATATGGGAATCAAAAATTGAAGGAGGAAATCCCGAGGTATAGGAACCCATATATGAATCCATAAACGTAGACTGTATACACTACATTGACAGCATCAACCAAAAAAAGGCCATGTAAATTAGCCGTACCTAAAGATGAGTAGGCCACATAGCTAAAATCGGTAAAAAAAAACCAGAATCCAGGGCTGGTCTGTAGTCTCTACATGCAGTTCCCGATGCTAAATAAACATTAACATGCCTGAGCACATCATTATAGCTCCACTGGTAGATCAAGCGAAGCAAACGAATGCACGTACCTTTGATGGATGACATGATGCATTTGTGCATGGTACTGAAAACAGAACCTGAAGGACATGACCCTAAGATCATCCTAAACCCTGCATAATAGTATAAAAAAAGAATAATAAATGGTAGTACTGATACTGTGCAGGCAAACTTCGATTTTGCAAAACAATAAAATGACATGTCCAAAGCATCACCAAGCCATGAAGGAATGAACATAGCATAGTTATAGAAATCCCGATGTTCAGTTATGTAGAACAGAAATTGCACATGTTGAACATAAAACCTGAAGCGAAGACTCGGCATGCACCAAGACACCCTGTCTAACATATGAAGTTCCATTTATATACTGTAAAAAATTGAGCAACATAAGCTTCAGTGGCAAAAACTACAGTCTATCATACAGTTTGACATCTCTTTCACAGATCAGTTGCCCATTCACTTGCCTAAGATAATCACCAGATGACCAAACTCCAATTAACAAAGAAAATATGGTAGGAGCCACAAAATTCAGAATGAAAAAGATGACTAAAAATAGGCAAGAGAGAAGGCATGAAGGCACTAACCAAATCTTAGAGACTTAGGTGCAAAGGACCTACACAAACCTCAATTCCAGATGTTTGAGACCTGCATAGCACATGAAAAAAAAAGATAATCATTGGGAACATATATTATGCAGAAAGAAGGGCACACATTATATTTAGGTAAGGTGGTGCCAAGGGGTCTGGTCTGTGACGAAGCGATGATTACATATTCCTTTTTTCTGTATATGGACAGGCTCCGAAAAAGTGACAAATAATTTGAACCTTAACATGCAAGTTTGTTGCCTAAATTCATTGCATGCATTTTGTTTCAAGTTCTGAGAACTAAGAACTTTACCAACATGCATTATGTAAAGAAAACACTGCCTAGATATGATCAATATGCTACTAACTCAGAAGTGTAGCAGCGACCCATGTATCCCCTCAAGAAGCAAAAGCAACCTTCATTATATAATCTTGTGATGCAAATGGTAGCGATCTTTCTGAATTTGAGGATTCAGAGCTAGACCATAAACAATCCTTATTTATTTGACAGAGGCAGAAACATAACGTTAGTTTGAGAATATTGGATTACATGATCAGTACATATCTAATATATCTAGTCACAATTGAACAGATACGAAATCCAACCTGAACCCACTAAAACAAAATACAAATTCACAGATGAAAACCTTACATCGTCACAACTGTACAGGTATGAAATGGAACCTGTACCCACTAAAACCAAAATCAAATTCACAGATCGTACTGTAAACTCACCAAATCGAGCAGCAACCACATCAACCTGAGCAATTAATAAACGGAGCACATCGGTGCACACCTACTCCAACCTAGGATCCCCCACAGGCCACACCGCTGCAAGGGCGAGCGCACCTGCTTTGAGCCTCCCTGGCCGAGGAGAAACCAGATGAAAATGAAATCCTAATGAAAAAAATGGGCAAGCCTCGTGACCTTTTTTTTTGACAGACAAACACGGAGGAGGCTTACTGAAAAGTTCGTTCATGTTTTCCTCCTTGGAGCAGAAAAACACAATTTTGCACATGCAGCTCTGTCGATCTTTGAAAATGGGTTCGAGGTAATTGAAAGGATGGACACATAAATATATATTTAGGTAAGAAAGACAGCAGGTGACCATATAGCTTGTAGCATTTTCATGCCATCTGTGCATATCTCCATGTCCTTTCCCAAGGTACTAATATATATATATTGTAAAGGCTTCTCTCTGGTTTAGCGCAGCATGTGTAGGTATTACCTTGGTCCATCTTTTTAGATTGTATTTTACTGCCATTTCCTTGACCTGTTGCTTGCAAAGCACACTTGTATTGTTCTGAAGCTATATAGCAAACCCACCAGTATGATGGAGGAAGGAACCACATCGTCTTGTCTATGTGGCAGTGGCACTATATGCAGTTGTTTCATTCCTATTTCATATCTATAGGCACCTATGATTCTTCATAGATTTTTTAAAAGCAAAGCATGCAGATTTAACCCTAAAGGTTTTCATTCCACCATGAATGGACCCTATCTATAATAATCCAACATTAGAAAATAGCAAAGTCGACACATAAATTGTATAGGGCACCGAACCTACAATTCTAGAATTATATCCATCCATATAGATTTGTGTCTAGGTAAACGACATATTTATGGAGCTTGATGGCATGGCTAAGAGACAATAACCTTTTACGTACGGCATACTACTCAGCACCTGTACCAATTGGATTGGGAAAAGGGCAGGAACCATGATATACCATCTTGTAGCACGCATCTAAATTCATTTTTGAACAGTACTCGCACTAAACTATATGTGATATTAAAATAGAACCGAACTCCTGTACCTCTCTGCTTCAACCATGTACAAAATACACTGGACTTGATAACTAAAAAAGAATAAATGTGTCAGAAAGAATAGAATTTGGATGACCTGTGCAGAGCAGTAAGGATTGCAATACAGCCTGCCCAACACGTCCAAAGCCTAATATAATAATATCTTCTTGCAAATCTTTAGTCTGCATACATAGACAGGAAAACAGAAGACATGCATTAGCTGAAAGTTGACATGGTAAAGGAGTAAAGGACAGTAAAGAGGTGACATACTATTTGACTGATTATTATAGCAACAAGAAGAAATACTATCTAAAATGCCTACTGCACCAGCTGATCCTTGAACTGATTGGATTTTAGATTTTTTGCTCTCATCTTTGGTCACATCCGAGATGAAGACAATCTACACATTAAACGCGGTACAAAATCGCAAATGAATGCCATGGCAAGGGGGCGGAGAGAGAGCGTGTGTGAAAAAAGAGGGAGGGAGCAAACGAAGTACACATTCACAAAACAAAAGTATAAGTGTGCCGATTCGATGAAGGAAGCACAAAATCGGACAAAAACCAGCATCTAACCCTAACCCTAGGGCACATCGTCGGACCTCACCTGCGAGATGGACGGGCAGCGTAGGGGGGAGCGTAGCGGGTGCGCCCAGCAGCGGGGCCCGGCCGACAGCGGCGACAGAGCTGGGGAGGCGCGACGGCGGCGCGGGGAGGGGCGGTGCGCCATGGCCGACCGGACTCATGTCGGGCCGAGAGAGAGCGCGAGTGGAAGAGAAGAGGCTGTTAGGACTCACCCATGTGAGAAACGGAGGGGGAGGGGGAGGGGGAGGGGGAGGGGGCTGGAGCTGCGCCGCCGTTGGGGGCCGCCGTCGCCATCGCCGCTGTAACCTCAGGAGAGACCGAGAGAGAGGATGGAGAGAGCAGCGCGTGCGTTTTTTTTCCCCCGATGACGAGCGGACGAGCGCTGCTTATATTTGGAACGACATGGCGCCGAGGTGGACCAATCACCGAATTCGGGGAGACGTGGCCCGGCCGGGCGAATTCGGGGCGACGTGGCCCAAAAACGTAGACGGAAGTTGCCTCCGGCTTGTTGGGTTAAATGCCCAGCACGGTATGCGGCACCACCAGGGGCGATCAGGGGGCGTGCTACGCCGACACCCAGTCGCTCAGCTGGGCAGTGACCTTACCATGCTGGGCGGCAGGAGGACCGTCCAGGCGAGGCACTGCATTCGTGAGGCGAAGGTTGTAGTAGATGTACTCCATGTTACGGAACCTCTCTTGATCGGCGAAGGAGCACTTCTCGGATAAGCTCTTGTCGAGGTTGTACCTAGCAGCGCCAAAGCATGTCTGGCCTAGGATCCGAGCAGCAAAAGATTGTAGCTCCTTCGTCCACCAGACCTCTGCGATTTGTTTCAGGTAAACACGGGTAAGGATACAACTCCTTTAACGCAGTTATCATCACACTGGTAGGTTTCTATTCTCTTTTCTTTGTAACAGTTCAAAACAAATTCCTGATTCTACACCATTTAAACCCACAGAGGACACAAACTAATTTCTGTTGAACGTGGTAACTTAAGCAAGTTGAAAGATAACTTAGTTGGCAACATGCATTAGTCATTTTCTAAGGAGGGACACAAGGTAACAAATACAAAGCATATCAAACAGTGAGTATCAAAATGCAAATCATGAACTTGAAACAAAAAAAAAATTCAGATATGGTGTTTCATCTGGAGACAAATTATCATGGGAGCAAAGGCCTCACAGCTCACACCAAAGCATATAGAAGCATATATCAAATGTACTTCATCTGTTCCAAATTATAAAACGTTTTGGTATTTTTAGATTCATATCTTTTACTATGTACCTACACATAACATATATCTAGGTGCGTAGCAAAAACTATGAATATAGAAAAGCCAAAACGTCTTAGAATTTGGAACGGAGGGAGTACTATATGGGGGTATTGCAGAATTACTAGTCTACTGCCTCCAGTCATAAAACACGAGATTTCAAACAAGCAAAAAAAAGTTTTTTCTGCTGTTTTTCCTTGTCTGAACATCATGCTTTAATGACTGTGGACGTGGCATTATTTAAACCTGAGTTATTGTTTACTTAAATTAGCATGGGCCTTTCTTTAACCCAAACCTTCATTAACTAATTAACATTAGCGTCTACCTTGGGAATAGTAGACAAGCATGCATGGTATGTTCAATGAAAGCAACTTAGGACATATATCATGACAAGGCATTAACTTGCCAAAAGGAACAGAGGAGCAACTGTGGCAGGCAGTGAGGTGAGCGCAGCTGTGGCTGTACAGATTGTTGTATGAACATGACATTATTCATTAGCGGGAAAGAACCAGGACTTCTGCCTTAGGCAATATTGCATGCACATAACAATTTGTACACTGAGAATGGTACTCCTGCTCTATTTAAGTTGGTATGGAGTTCAAGCATCCTAACCAGATCTAACATGTTTTATAATTAAAGTTTGGATAAACCAGAAATAACAGCACTTAGTAGCAACACAAAAGAGCATCACATCAAATAACAGACAGATTATGAAGGTGGGAAAACAGGAGAAAGTACGAATTAAAATGTCCTGAAATATTTAGATCAAAGGGGTTCACACAGTGAATCAGGACTGGCCTTTACCTTGAGGTGTTCCAGTAGCTTCCTGAATTGCTGAATCTGAATCAAACAAACCTGATCTTCTTTGATATAGATCCATTTGTTCAGCTACATGCAATGCATGATAATGACTTCTTGCCACTCGGATAATGCAGGTCGTGATGCCACTGCTGATTTCAGAATCATGGCGGTACCGGTCAGCGTAAAAGAGTCATGGATTGAGAATATAACCAACAACATGGATTGGGGAATGCAAATAATTGTCCCATATGCGATAAATCATCTGCCAGTAATTACCATGCTCATGACCAAGATTTTTTTATACCTTCTTTTGCACTATCCATGGCATCATACATGACACTCACTGGACAATTATCATTTTCCAATTTATACAAACACTGATAAGTGGGCCTGTAACCTTCAAAACATTATCAGCAACAGTCCAAAATACACTATCCGTTTGTACTACCTCACATATATGCATGGACAAACTTGTCCAAGCCAGATCAGAGGAAACCTAGCGGCGAGCTAAACCTCTCCATCAGATTTTCCCTCTGAGACACTAGGGTCTCAAGCGTGAGAAACTTAGCCACTGATTTCAAGTTAGAGTTGCTTATGATCTCAGAGTCAAAAATAAAAGAACTTTTTCATCAGTTCCATGGGTAATGCATGGCCATACAAAAACATCGTGATTTCTCTTGCCTTCGTTAGGACATCTTTCACGTGATCCAGTTCAGCTATATTCTCAAGCAGAAGATTGATGCAATGATCAGCACATACTATGAATATGAATGACTGGTCATGTTTCTTTAGCACAGCATGCTCTGTAGCTTGGATATGTGGTGAAACATTATTGGTGATGACTTGAACAATGTTGTGGACACCGATATCATCAATCAAACAACAAACCATTGCTGCAAGCTCATCAACATCATCAAATATTGTGGAGATGTCTATGGATCTGAGAAAAAGCATCCCTTCTCTGCAATGCACGAAAGCACTAATGAAGCTTCTCCGGTTCTCCCACATTGGCTTTTCCAGCTATCCAATATCAAATTGCAGCCTCTTCTCTCCCAGTGTTGCCTCATAGCCTTTTCACGCTTTTGAACTTCACTCAGTTGCACTTGCAGAATATATTCATAAGAAGGCATTTTAATCCGAACCCCACGGGTGTGCAAATCAATCACGCCATTATAAGAGGGCAAGTGAACAAAATCAGGCTCAAGACCAGCCTCAAAGACAAGCCTGCTTATTGAATTTGCTACAAGAGAATCCAGGTTATCAGTTGCTCCCATCGAGCGTTCTGATTCAGGCTTATGTGACAAAGAGTGGTCCACAGAGAGGCTGCATGATTTGGTACCATGGCCTGATGACAATGATGATAGCTCTGCTTGCATATTAGTTACACAGACATTTTGAGGACCACTAGCTCTTGAAGTTCGGCCTCCCTGCCTAGAAGAGCTTGCATTCCAATAAACAGCATTAGCATTTGCTTTTGTGGTTGCCATGGGCAGCTGGCTGCAAAAGTGTGAACTGAAGATAGAAGCAGTCCACCAAAAATAAATCCCCTTGACCTTTGTAGTATGTAGTTAAGGCAGCTGGCGGCAAAAATGTTTGGTAAAATTGACACAGGTGGTGAGACAGGATCGGATCCTTATCAGACGAAACTCAGGACATGCCAACAAAAAAACAATTCTAATTGGCCTATCCTAATTCTTGCATTCCTCAAGTGAACTCCTTGACAAAAAGTATTCTTGATGTACAATCCTGAAAAGAAAACATAGGCTGTTAGGAAAATTAGTTTAACAGTGTTTTATTCCCAAAAGACACGTATCAAAAATGGAACATTCCATAAACTAGAGGAGTTAAGGACTTAAGGTGCTTTCTTGTCAAGAATAAATGGTTTTAAAAAAGCAATAATTATTTGCTGCAGGATTTTGTTTATTTAAAAAATAACATGTCTATCTTTGCCTGAGCTGTATTTGAGAATCAATACAATGAATTAACAGTAACCATGACAAGCAAGCTCAATAATTGGCCATTTTGAACATGCTGCCATGAGGAGAAGTGTACAATTGGATTAGAAACATGGATACAATTGTCTATACATCAATCCTACAAATTTGAAGGTTCAATGATTTGCAATGAACCTTAAATATTAATGCATTTCCTTATGCCTTGGGATAAAAAAAATACTAGTGCATCATTTCTTTATTTCATCAATAATGATTGATGATGCATATTTAGAGGGCAAAGCGTAATAACGATAATAGAGATGCCATGCTTTTTCAGATGTTGATTGATGCAGCAGAGTTGATGGGTGAAAAATGCAAAACTGCTTGCATCACATGCACATTAAATAAATATGTTAAATAGCTAAATAAACATACCTCTTTTATCTTCTAGATTTGGTTCCAATTCTTGATGGATTTATCAAGGAATACAAATGAACTTAGTTAGGACAATGCGTACGATATCTAATTATAAGGATACCATTGCATGGAACCTCATAGCTTGCTACCATTCCTAAGGACAAAATTATGGATCGAGTACTAAGATATAGACTGGTGTAGAAAAGTTTGGAAAAGGCTCAGGATCAACCAAGGACATGTAAATGAAAGCTTACAAGTAGGAAACTAAATACTACAGTACATGCAGTCTTGTGATTAAAAAAACATTTCAAACCATATCTGATGTGTTACACAAACAAACCAAATGTCATTGGGAACCTTAAAATTCAGGAAGCCAAATTTAGTATGAAGATTGACTTCTACCATTGGTCATCCAGCACCAAAAAACAAAATGCAACAGTAACAACAAAGCCCTTTATCCAGTTGAGGTGGGCTAGAGTTGAAGCCCAACATGAGCCACCAAGAAAAAAGAGAAAGAAAGAGAAAATAAATTAAATACAAGGCATCAATAATAACGACACAGAATTAACCAAAAGAGGACAAAAACATGTCATTATGATAAGGCCTAGCAGCATTAAAAAATATTCATTCCAACTCAAAAGCTCCTAAGTCTGCTTACTACAAATCAATGTAATTAGGCTACTATCTGCATTTACCACATTCAGATCTTGAGGGATGCAAAGCGAATAAAACAGGAACAATATTCGGTGTAGTAAATCATATGCATAGCATGTCCATGCCCATGCTCTCCGTAAACATACATAGATCCAAAGAAAGCCCTTCCTAGTCTGCTTTTTTTCAATTAAGAAACCTAGCCATGTGACCATGTTCTGATTAGATCAACAGCTTTTAAAAATCCACCATGACTACACAGGACAAAAACAACGTTCTTCTGTGCGCAGCACGGACCCCCTATGCGTTCACAGTGGTGAAGCGTGAGGGGCACGGGCGCATGACGTCTTAGTTTTAATACCTGCCACGCGGAGGTGGGAACAAACAATTAAAACTTAATCAAACGTTGTCGCGAAGCAGGAAAGAGTTCCCGCGTCCAAGGTTCCCCCATCCCAAAGCTTTTGTGAGTCTCCATCCCCATGTTGGAGAATATACCATTTCAACTCTTTACGATCATACAGGGAGCCACAACAGCACCCCACCCCTGGTACATTTCCACTCCTTACAATCATACAGTGAGCCACAACAACACCCCACCCCTGGTATGTGGTTGACTGGTCCACCATCCATGCAAACAGACCTACGATCCATGGACGGATCTCTCATGCGATGGATCAGAAGGACCTACCCAGACCTCGGGCGGATGGCTGGACAAAATCACACATCATAGGCGCGAATCGAGTAAAAGCCATTGTTGTACGCATCTACACAGCTAGAACACATCATCAGAGTCCGCTTAAGCTAGGGTTTGGGTGCTCGGTTCCGCACGGCATCAAGGGAACAGAAGTGCGGGCATACTCTCGGTGCTCACCGCGGGCGAAGCACCAGTCCAAGACCTGGCGAAGAGGGCCCGACGAAGACCTGGGCACCTCGCGTCAGGCGGCGGCGGCGGCTGTAGCGAGAGCGAGCGCGGCGCAGCGGGGTGAACGGGCAACAAAAATGCGAAGAGTGGAGTTGAAGCGGGACCCAGAGACTCGGACTGAACTACTGTATAGATTTGCATGGGTGTGGACCAGTCCTGGATGCTCCCGTGCTTTTGCGTTTTGGGTTCTGGTCGAGGTGTCTCCGTGTCTGTCTAGGCCCACTAGCCCAAGCTCCAAACCACGTCGCTGACCTTGTGTTTATTTTTTGTTTTTCTAATTCTTTTCCTTGTTGGATTAGAGGACTGTTTTTATGTGATATATAGGCCCTGTTTAAATGCTTCAAAGTTCCAAAAAATTTACAAGATTTCCCGTCACATCGAATCTTTGGACGCATGCATGGAGCATTAAATATAGGTAAAAAATAACTAATTACACAGTTTGGTTGTAAATCACGAGACAAATCTTTTGAATCTAATTAGCCCATGATTGGACACTAATTGCCAAATAAAAAACAAGAGTTACTGTGCTTCCAAAAATTTTACACCCCCATCTAAACACAACCATAATTAAAAATATACAGATGCTCCTTATTGGAATTTTTAATTTCGGTAATGCTATCCTACAGGCGTCTGTGCCGTCGGACGGACCCGACACGCCTCGGCTTATCCGGCCCATGACCATGTGCCCTCATTTGCTCCGCTCTTCTCACGCCGCTCTCTCACTCTCCTCCTCCCGCTCATCCACTCTCTCGCTCTCCTCCTCTCGCTCGCGCGTTGCCACCCCTCCCTCCCTCTCCTCTGCGACCTCCATGCCACCAGGAGAGGAGGGCGACGGCGATGGATTCCGGTGAGCCGCGCCTCCCTCTCCTCCCTGCCTCTCTCTCCCTCATTCAGAGACCTTCATGCCACTGGAGAGGAGCGTGACAGCGGTGGCTTCCGGCGAGGAGGTGGGTTCTTCTATGGATCTAAGTCTTCTTCTTCCTCCTCCTTCTACTCCTCTAGATCTGAGCTATCATCCTCCTCCTCCTCCTCCTTTGGAGGATTTGAGAGACATGGCGGTGGCTAGGGTTCCGACGAGCTCTGTTGCAGTAGGCTTGGTTTGGTGTTGTAACAAGCAATATTTCTTTGTTGCATTAGGTTTTTTTTCCAGATGTTGCATCTCGCATTGAGCTTTTTGTTTCGGTTGTTGCGGTAGCGTCGTTTTGCTGTTGCAATCAGCAATATTTCTTTGTTGTATTAGTTTTTTGGGTTTTGTTTCATATGCTTGGCACAAATGTTGCAATAAATACTTTCGAAATATTTCAGTTGCTTCAATCTCATGTTGCAGTAGTTGTTTCATGTTGTTGCAAGTGTTTTTATTCGAGCATTATTTCATATGCTCATACCCAGTGTTGCGATAATATGTTCCAAATGTTTCAGCTCCTTCAACTTATTGTTGCAGCAGTTTGTCTAGGGTTGTTGCAATAATATGTTCATGGTGTTTCAACTGTTTCAGCCTTAATGTTTCAATTGTTGTTCTTTGTTGTTGAAATAATATGTTCATGGTGTTTTAACTGTTTCATCCCAATGTTGCAGTTGTTGTTCCTTGTTGTTGCAGTATATATGTTCGTGGTGTTCCTTATTGTTGCAAGCACACAATGTGCATCACAGGAGCTAAGCATGCGAGCAGCAGGCGCAGGCATGTAGCACAACATACGAGCAGAGCATGCGAGCAGCAGGCACAGGCACGCAGCAACAGGAGGCAACAGGATGCGGGCAGCAGCATGCAAGCAACTGCGAGCAGTAGGCGCATGCGAGCAGAGCAGCACGGCACCTCCATCGGACGTCCGGGCGCCAACATCGCCCTTTTAATTTTTGTAGTACTGATTAGATGAGAGAAAATTAATAAAATGATAAATTTTAATAGCTTATATATGGTCACGAAGATATCACGAACCATATTAATATTGTGCATTTTCCTCTCATTGCTCCATTATTATCTGACCATGAAATATCATTGACTTTCTAAGGCCTTGTTTGGATTCGGGATCCTTATATGTAGTAACTGCTAATAATTATCTCTTTTAGATCCAAACAGGTAGATAATAGACTAGCTAATTGTTAGCTTGTGCTTTAGATAACAACTATCCCGCTAGCTAATCCAAATCAGATAATGAGCTATTAGCTAGATAACTATTTTGAGATAGTGAATCTAAATAGGGCCTAAGTAACCGTACTTTCTGTCTTGCAGGCTATCTATGATTCCAACCAATAAGCCATAAATGGTAAGGATATGTTTAGTTATTTTTACAGATTATATATTTGTGACATTGTACCTAGGGGTTAGAGGTTCGGTTTGTAGCGACGGCTCATTCGATCTTTTCGGTCCTAAAATAGCATGGAGAATTGGAGAACCAAGGGTTTGGTCTTCGGTCTCCTTAGTTTGGTCCTTTGTTCTGGTCAGGCGGATCGATGATGCACAATCAAGCATACTTGTAGATGATTTAATCCCCCACAATCCTATTGAATCCCCTTGATTTGGGATCAAACGAACAGGCCCTAGAGGACCTTCTTGTCTCCATGTTCTTGCCCACTCTAACGCTACCTCCCTTCTCTTCTCAAACTCCACCTCCACTAATGCCTCACACACATCAGCCTCTATGTGCCCCCATTTGTGGATCTGGAGATCACGAACTTCATCTCACCGTGGGACAACATACGAGTGGTATAGCTGAAGCCCTAGAGATAGAAAAGAGTCTGATGGTAGAGCAAGCGACAACGAGGGCAGCGAGGAGCTACAACAATTGTGCTTCATGGATTCGGATAGGGTCGATGGTGGGTTGTAATAAAACCCAAAGTCTATTTTGTTAGAGTGTTAAACCCTACATGGATTTTAATATAGATTGCTACACAATATTTATTATTGGAGCTAACTCGCATTAGCTTGACTCCAAAACTTAGTGTCACTATTGCCGATGCCTTTGTTACTATGTTTGGAAGCTATGCTGGTTTGACACAAAACGTTCTATTCATTGGTTGACTACCAACTTAAAAACTTGTGGTGGCTGAAGTTACTAGTGACAATGGTGTCACATAAACCTACCAAAAAGTAAGTGTGGAGACAAACCGAAACCATGTCGAGAACATGTACATGATCATGAGAGAGCATGGATACATGCGATAGGTGGGTTTGCCATTCTTCTGTGTTGTTCCTATTCATTAAGGGCCTGATTGAATGCTCACATGTGTTGGGCTAGGTTGCAGGGATGGAGTTACAAATTGTTTGGATGTCTGCATCATGACTTGGCTAGATCCCGCTCGTGCAAATCTCCCCAACTGGCCTGGCTCTAGAGAAACGAAAATGAATCTTGTTTCCTCGTGGGCTGGCTCCCTTGGGACGCGACGCACGCTTGCTGACGTTGTTCGCGGATCTCCTAGGCATACTAGTGCTCGAACATCTTGCAATCAAACGATCACTCCTTGCTTCCCGGTGTTGTAGGCACATGCAACCATACGGTCATGCCTTGCATAGGGGGAACCTAGGCAATGGCGGCCTAGACGCGAGATGTGAGACAAGGACGGGGAGCCTAAGATGCTGTAATATGATCACGACAAACAATCTTCTTTTAAACAGGGAGGTATTTGCTAACTTCTAAACTGGCATATGGTTTTCTGAAAGTTCTGACAAAATAAAGTGTAGACCCAGACAATATGTCAATCAGAATTCGATGGCAATTTTTGTGTGAATCCTGATCACTCTATCATATTAGCGGTTAGCTTTTGACATACGGGAATACCTGACTCGTTACATTCTGATTTTTTTTATATATATATACGAGGACATTGTGTTTGCTGCGTTATCTTGCCCGTGCATCTTCCACAAAAAAAAAAAAACATCAATATGGAAGGGGTACTTGTACATGTAACCGTGCTTTATTTAAACAGAGACCACAAATTCAGTTGAAAATTAGACCAATATACCAATACCGTCCCAATGTCCCACGGTAACGCTGGCTTGGATCGCAAATTCGCAATCTATATTTATCAGCCAGCCGGCATATAGTGATGAACGTTTGAGCAGAGTTGTGTTGGGATTCCTGGTGATTGACTCACGTTCGGTCACACAAAATGATTTTACACACACACAAAAAGCATATACTCCGTATATATCAGCAGCAAAGTCAAAGTCAAAACGGAACGGCGGCCCGCTGCAACAGGCTACGGCCTTGCTGAGTTACCGGAATCGGGAGCTTCCTATTCTGCACAGTACGACAATGTAGCACTGTAGTATTTTTTGTTTTTAATTGCTAATAATTGTCCAAATATTGATTAATTAGGCTCAAAATGTTCATCTCGCAAAGTACAATAAAACTATGCAATTAGTTTTTGATTTTATCTACATTTAGTACTCCATGTATATGTCAGTATTTTAATGTGACGGAGAATCTTCTTTTTGCATAGTGAAATTTGGGAGTGAATTTGGGTCGGCCTACTTGCGCCAACGAGTTCCAGGGCCCCGCTTGCCATAGGCTCAACAGCCTCGCCAGCGGATCCCCTCGTTGCCGCCGGCGCCATGGCGAGCGGCAGCCTGGCGGCTGCGTCGGAGGTCGCCGTCGTGTTTCTCATCCGCCCCGTCCTTGCCATTGCCTTCGTCTTCACTCTCATCCTCCTCGGTACGCCACCCCTCCCCCTCCCTCCCTCCCTCGGTTACCTAGTTGCGTGCGCGGGTTCCCTGACCCACTTCGTTCGTTTCCCCAGGCTGGTACGTGGCGTGGACGACGGTGCTGGTGCACGTGCCGCTGGTGCAGGAGATCGCCGGCCTGCGCCCGAAGAAGCCCTCTAAACCCAAGCCAGACAACCGCGGCCGCGTCGCCAAGTTCTACCGGAACCAGGCCGAGGCCGCTCAAAGGTGAAAGCTTTACCTCCGCACGACCAAACAACACTTGCTACCTCCTTTTGCTCATCCGGATGTTTAGGTGCTGATTTATGTGGAAACTGACTGGCCAGCTTTTGTTCAATTCGATTGCAGTAGGTTGTAGATTAGGATTGTGTCTGCATACCGCATGCCCACCCACTATCTGATCTCGTTAGGTGTATGTTAATGCTGCAGCTCTTCATGTGGGCGTGGTTGCAATTATAGTTAAATCGAAGCAGGGAAATTTGCTTAAGCTATCTATTTCAGCTTTTCAAACTTGATTCAACTTCATCTGCAGTTTGGTACAATGCCTAAAACACCTGAAGGCATCATCACCTGCATTTTTGTGTTCTTCGTGTTTGCCCTCTGGATGCCTATCTCAAATTCCTACATTTCTTGTCATATTGGTGCTAAAGTAAAGCTGTTTGTTGCAATTCAAAGAAAAGCCTAGACATTTCAAACTTTACTCCATACAAATCGATATACTGGTACTTGAAAGCTATACTGGAGCTAACTATGTCCATGTTTTTTTTTTTCACATTGTATTGCGAATACTAGCAGTCCTATTCTCAGAAACTGTATTTTGCTATTGAATTACTTAGGCATAGTTAGGAACTGGATACTTGGATAGAGATGGAAGAAAAATAAAGCCAATATCTTTAGCAGGATTCAATGTGGTTTATCTAGTAAAAAAACGAGCTGTTGTTGAAATAGCTTATGTATCCTTTCTCATTTAAACCACTAGTAATTGCACTTTGTATATTGTACATCGTGAGCATGTATTCTGGAAACATGACTATCTATAAACTCATATAATTTGATTTATCTTGCTGTCTCCTTAAACCTTGAAGTTTTCATATTTTATCTTGGCCTGCAATGCCACTACTAATATTACTGCAAGAAAGTAGGTGCCACCCTTTAGTTCATCATACATTTCCATTGCTCCTTAATGTCATTCCTTCCTTTCAGTGATCAGCAAGTACATGGAACCTAAGGATGAAAGAACATTGTTAGATGGTACTGTATCCGTTGCTTGTAGTTGTAGGTTACAGTAGCTGTTTAAGTTTGTTGTGGCTCCATTTGCTACCTACATCATACAGCAGTGGTGGAGAGTGTTTCCAACTTGGGCACGAATGGTTTGATGCTTTCTAGAAGACTAGAACCTTTTGATTACTCAGAGAGCTCAGCTTGTTTTTTAATCCAACCTATAACTTTACAATATACCACGCTTACTAGCAAATTGTATCGTGAGTTCTGTCAAGATGGCTAACAGTAACAGTAATGTATTTTGGGTGCTCAAAAACCTTTGCTATTTAGACTTTTAGGGTGTTGCTTCCGTTTTCAGATATTACCCCAATGTTTCAATCATAGTGTGCTTATACCGCAAAAGTTACACTATGTTTGCAACTACAAATTGTTTTAGTTTCAGGCAGATAGATCATGAAGAAGCAGAAAATGACCGTACTCTTTCACTTGTACACATGTTCACAAATCACTAACCTGATTTTTATTATCTACTAACAGGAACAGCAAATCAGAAGGGACATCTTAAGAGAAAAGAGTCAGCGCTTTGTAATAAGTACCAGTTGCACACTGTTGTATGCAAATTCCCTAGTTCTAGTTAGAATGCAATGCTACTGATGATGGCGGTTTTCTAGAAGAGAATATATATCAGCATTTGATGGGAGCTTCCTGCTTGAGGATAATACATCAGGCTTATGATACTAGCGTGTCAACTGTACATTGCATTACCTTTGTAAAGTAAGGACCTTATAATTTTAGATTGTACATATACCTGTGCAGGAATGAAGAGAGCCACATATTCTTTGGAATATCAATGTTCTGCCGTGTCTTGTCAAAAAAAAAAAGTTTTTCTTTGTTAAGTTCAGCTCTAGTCATTGGCTTATGATGTCATTTATAAAGATGAAAACTGCTTTATATGATGCCAAGCTGCAGGGATTGTGCCGTGCACTCATTCTTTTCCGCTTTGCTGAACAACGATCATCTATTCAATCAGCCAATAATTTCGTAACTGATTCCCTCTGGGAAGGATGAAGATCTGGACTCACCTGGCATCTGGCAAGAGGGAAGCCATACATAACTTCAAACAGTGCCTAAACCAGAAGTATATGGTACTCTACGGTTGAGGAAGCCAATGTCTTCAAGCAGTGCCTAAACCAGAAGCACATGTTACTCTACGATTGAGCGTAAGTATATGGTACTCAACGACTGAGGAAGCCAATGTCTTCAAACAGTGCCTAAACCAGAAGTACGATAACCAGTATGCTAACACAGATATTGTACAAGCGACAGCTTCATATTTGTTACTGCTACTACTCCCAGCAAAACATATTATGAGAAGTAATAGAATTGCAGTGACAAAATAGAGCGCAAAGAGAGTATTAGCATTATACCCTAGCGTGGCACTTCCGGTACCCGCGGAAAGTGAGCCACCAGTCATGTTGACGTCGCTACCGCCTCCTGCGGAGGCGTTATTCCCGGCAGCTGGGGTACTTCTGGTACCGACGGCCATCTCAGCAGTGGTTGGCGAAGGAGAAGCAGTCGCAGTCACGTTGGGACAACAGGAAGCAGTCGCACCGGAAGGTGCTCCCCAAAAACTTGATTTCCCGCCTACCCCGAGCAGAGTACGCTTGACGGGAGAAGTTCCGGAGGCCTGCTACCAGAGTCCTCTGTGCTCGCAGAGGCTCTGGTCGGAGATGCAGCACAGCAGCTCGAGCTCAAAGGTGGCGGCGGCTGGAGAGGAGAGATGGAGACACATAGTAGCGCCCCAGTCGGCTCCTGTCCAGGGGGGATGAACCTGGACAAAGTGGTTGGGAGTTGGCTGTTGAGCGGCTGACGGCGGCTAGGTTTTACCCTTATGGCCGTTGGTATGCGGCGACTAGGGTTTCCTCTCGGTTGGGCCTTGGGCCGAGTGGCAAAACCCCACCTAGCCTAGCCCGGGCCGGCCGCGCCGCGCCGCGCCACGCCCACGCCCACGCCCACGCCCCGCCCGGCCCGGCCCGGCCCGTCCCGACGCGACGCGCGCGCGCGCGCGGGCGGGCGGGCGGCGCGGCTCGGCTCGGCGGCGGCGGCGCGCGCGTGTGGCTTCCCGGTTCTCCTCCTCATCTTGTCTATTGGAGCATCCCAAGGCTCACTATTTAAGTTAATAGCCTTGCTAGTGATTAGTCCATTTGGTACTAATCACTTTTGCACCTAACACTAATCGTGTGCCTTTGAGGTTTATTGATTTATTAGAATGGGCCTGGCCCAATTACTCTAACAATCCCCACCAAACGTCAAAGGTACACAGTTAGTGCCTTCAGTTTTGAGCTTGTTTGATATACCGGAGTTTCGATGGAGACTGTTAAGTTGAACTTCCATCTAGAAAAGGAGCTCACCCTCATTGCACAACTGATCAATGGACTAAGCCTTGAATTGACAGTTTTGTGTGAAAAAGGGGTTCACTCAAATTCTTTACCGATACACGGCTGCCTGAAGCACCTCCTCGGGTGGAGCATATGAGTCAAACTCCGTGCCTTCTCGTGAGTATCTAGAGATCACCCAAATCTCATAGACTGGGACCAGCAGTCTAACTCACATAGGTGTGTTCCTTCTAGGATGTCCTGTAGGCCGACATCCCTGCTCAAATGAGCCACTCGGATCACATTAAGGCGTATGCCATCCTTCCTTACAGCTTGGAAAAGAAATGCATATCTGAAAGATTGGGACCTTAGTTAAGGGTCTTTTCCCTCAGTCTACTCATAGCTTGTTTCACCACTCTAATTCACGGGATCTCCGATCACATAGAGCAGGTTACCACTATAGCAAACTTAAGTGGGTCTCAGTCCCATCTCAACCGATGCATTGTCTATCACATTTCGTGACAGCCCCTTGGTGAATTGATCTGCCAGATTTTTAGACGTGTGGACATAGTCCAGCGCTATCACTCCGGAGTTTCTTAATTTTCTGACAGACTTTAGGCGCCGCTTTACATGCCTTGTGGTCTTCAGGTTATCCTTAGAACTGTTCACTTTTGTTATCACAGTTTGATTATCGCAGTTCATGGAGATGGCGGGTATAGGTTTTTCAACCACCGGCAAATCCATCAGGAGTTCCCGAAGCCATTCGGCCTCAACAGTGGCGGTGTCTAGTGCTGCAAGTTCTGCTTCCATTGTTGACCTTGTAATTATGGTCTGCTTGCAAGACTTCCAGGAAACAGCACCACCCCCAAGGGTAAACGCATACCCACTGGTGGCTTTTAACTCGTCAGCATCAGATATCCAATTTGCATCACTGAAACCCTCCAGTACCTTTGGGTACCCGGTGTAGTGAATGCCATAGCTTGCGGTAGCCTTCAGGTACCGCATTACTCTCTCAAGAGCATGCCAATGATCATCTCCCGGGTTTGATACAAACCGGCTTAACTTGCTCACAGCATATGAGATGTCAGGTCTTGTTGCACTGGCTAGGTACATCAGTGAGCCAATGATTTGGGAGTACCTCAATTGGTCTCTCATGATCCTTTTGTTCTTTCTCAGAATTAGACTTGGATCATAGGGAGTTGACACAGGTTTGCAGTCATTGTAGCCAAAGCGACTTAGTATCTTCTCAACATAGTGGGACTGCAAAAGAGTAACCCCACCATTTTCTCCCTTTAGTAGCTTAATGTTTAAAATCACATCAGCCTCTCCCAAGTCTTTCATGTCAAAGTTCTTGGACAGAAAGTCCTTGACTTCCTCAATCACATTGAGGTTCGTGCCAAATATTAGGATATCATCCACATAAAGGCACAGGATCACTCCTTCTCCCTCACCAAAGCGGTAGTAGACACATTTGTCAGCCTCATTGGCAACAAAGCCTGCTGACGTCATGGTCTTATCAAACTTTTCATGCCATTGTTTGGGAGCTTGTTTTAGGCCATACAAAGACTTCAATAGTTTGCACACTTTGCCTCTTTGACCTTCTATTACGAAGCCATCAGGCTGATCCATGTAGATCTCCTCATCTAGCTCTCCATTTAGGAAAGCTGTCTTCACGTCCATCTGATGAACGAGAAGATCATGGGAGGCAGCCAAGGCAAGTAATACTCGAATCGTAGTCAGTCGGGCCACAGGTGAGTATGTATCAAAGAAGTCCTCGCCTTCCTTTTGGGTGTAACCCTTGGCCACAAGCCTAGCCTTGTACTTTTCTATTGTACCATCAGGCTTAAGCTTTTTCCTGAACACCCATTTACATCCTACAGGTTTGCACCCGTATGGACGATCAACCACTTCCCAAGTTCCATTAGACATAATTGAATCCATTTCACTCCGTATTGCTTCTTTCCAATAGTCAGCGTCAGGAGAGGAAAATGCCTCTTTAATGGTTGTTGGAGTGTCGTCCACGAGGTATATGGCGAAGTCATCACCAAAGGATTTTGTAATCCTAGGTCTCTTGCTCTTTCGAGTGACTTCATTATTTTCTTTCTCAGGATTTTCATCAATGGGTTGTTCGTTAGACTCCATTGGCACAAAAGTGTTGGGAGCATCAGAAGGTCCTTCACTAGATGTGCTAGGTACATTCCCTCTCATAGGGAATTCATTCTCAAAGAATGTTGCATCTCTGGACTCAAATATTCCACCGACCCTCATGTCGGGGATTCCAGATTCTACAACTAAAAATCTGTAGCCCACGCTGTTTATTGCGTATCCGAGGAAGACACAATCTACAGTCTTTGGTCCGAGCTTGCGCTTCTTGTTGATTGGCACATTCACTTTGGCCAAGCAACCCCAAGTGCGCAGGTATGAGAGAGTTAACCTTTTCTTTTCCCATTCCTCGAATGGTGTTTTCTCTTTATTCTTTGTGGGAACTCTATTCAGGACATGATTCGCAGTTAATATAGCCTCACCCCACCATTCCTTGGAAAGTCCCGCAGTGTCTAACATGGTGTTAACCAAGTCAGTAAGTGTGCGGTTCTTTCTTTCGGCAATCCCATTGGATTGGGGGGAGAAAGGAGGCGTCCTCTCATGAATAATTCCATGTTCCTCACAGAATAAATCGAATTCTCTTGAAAAGTATTCACCCCCGCGATCGGACCGCAACCGTTTGATTTTCTTCTCAAGTTGATTTTCAACTTCGGCTTTATAGACTTTAAAGTAGTGCAATGCTTCATCTTTTGTCTTAAGTAAGTACACATAGCAAAATCTAGTACTGTCATCGATGAGTGTCATGAAATATTTCTTACCCCCTTTGGTTAACACGCCATTCATTTCGCACAAATCAGAATGAATGAGGTCTAGTGGTGCCGTGTTCCTTGCTTCTTTTACAGCCTTATGAGGCTTGCGAGGTTGTTTTGCTTGCACACAAGCATGGCACTTAGAACCTTGGACCCAATCGAATTTAGGAATTAAGCTCATTTTAGCTAAGCGCGTCATACATCCAATATTAATATGGCAAAGTCGAGAATGCCAAATATTACAATCATCATGTCTCACATGGTTCACGACATTACAAGAATCCATTAAAGAAAAACGGAACAAGCCTCCGCTCTCATATCCCTTACCAACAAATGTTCCATATCTCGATACAACACACTTATTGGACTCAAAGGAGAGTTTGAAACCATCCCTACACATTAGGGACCCGCTGACGAGATTCTTCTTTATGGAAGGGACATGCTGCACGTTCTTCAGCTGCACGGTCTTTCCCGAAGTAAACTTCAGATTGACCGTACCAACACCATGAACAGCCGCATGCGTTCCATTTCCCATCAGCAGGGAGGCACCTCGTCCTTCCTGGTACAAAGAGAACAGAGAGCGGTCAGCGCATACATGTATATTAGCCCCTGTGTCAACCCACCAATCGGGGGAGTGACAAACTGAGAGAATTGTTGGTATATAATTACCATACCCAGATCCTCCAGCCTCGCTAACAACAATGTTGGCTGTCTTCTTTTGCTGCTTATCCTTGCGGTCCGGGCACTCTTTTGCCCAGTGATCAGTGCTACCGCACACAAAACAGCAGCCACTTTTCTTCTCTTTGTTTGCCTTCTTCTTGAAAGCTTGAGGTTGTGGCCTTACATTGGGATTCTTGTTCTTCTTGTTTTTCCTGTTGCGGAAGGCCTGAGGATCCTTCCTCTGCACCAAATTGGCGCTAGTGCCTCCCTCGGTCAGCACTTTCTTGCCACGTGTGTCCTTTGCCCTCGCATTCTCCTCAACACTGAGAGAAGCAACTAGATCAGTCACACTGAACTCTTGCCTCCTGTGTTTGAGAGAGGTAGCAAAGTCCCTCCAAGTAGGTGGCAGCTTAGCGATAATACCGCCGGCCACAAACTTGTCTGGAAGCGCACACTTGTTGTTCTCAAGCTCCTTGGCAAGCATCTGTATCTCATGAGCTTGTTCTACCACTGAACGGTCATCGACCATCTGGCAAGAGGGAAGCCATACATAACTTCAAACAGTGCCTAAACCAGAAGTATATGGTACTCTACGGTTGAGGAAGCCAATGTCTTCAAGCAGTGCCTAAACCAGAAGCACATGTTACTCTACGATTGAGCGTAAGTATATGGTACTCAACGACTGAGGAAGCCAATGTCTTCAAACAGTGCCTAAACCAGAAGTACATGGTGTTGGATATTTAGTCATTTTACACCATGCATTATTCCATAAAGACGATAACCAGTATGCTAACACAGATATTGTACAAGCGACAGCTTCATATTTGTTACTGCTACTACTCCCAGCAAAACATATTATGAGAAGTAATAGAATTGCAGTGACAAAATAGAGCGCAAAGAGAGTATTAGCATTATACCCTAGCGTGCATTATACCCTAGCGTGGCACTTCCGGTACCCGCGGAAAGTGAGCCACCAGTCATGTTGACGTCGCTACCGCCTCCTGCGGAGGCGTTATTCCCGGCAGCTGGGGTACTTCTGGTACCGACGGCCATCTCAGCAGTGGTTGGCGAAGGAGAAGCAGTCGCAGTCACGTTGGGACAACAGGAAGCAGTCGCACCGGAAGGTGCTCCCCAAAAACTTGATTTCCCGCCTACCCTCGCAGTCACGTTGGGACAACAGGAAGCAGTCGCACCGGAAGGTGCTCCCCAAAAACTTGATTTCCCGCCTACCCCGAGCAGAGTACGCTTGACGGGAGAAGTTCCGGAGGCCTGCTACCAGAGTCCTCTGTGCTCGCAGAGGCTCTGGTCGGAGATGCAGCACAGCAGCTCGAGCTCAAAGGTGGCGGCGGCTGGAGAGGAGAGATGGAGACACACTTGTAAACCCTAGTGCGGTTACAGGGGCCTTTATATAGTAGCGCCCCAGTCGGCTCCTGTCCAGGGGGGATGAACCTGGACAAAGTGGTTGGCCGCGCCACGCCCACGCCCACGCCCCGCCCCGCCCGTCGCGACGCGACGCGCGCGCGCGCGCGCGGGCGGCGCGCGCGTGTGGCTTCCCGGTTCTCCTCCTCATCTTGTCTATTGGAGCATCCCAAGGCTCACTATTTAAGTTAATAGCCTTGCTAGTGATTAGTCCATTTGGTACTAATCACTTTTGCACCTAACACTAATCGTGTGCCTTTGAGGTTTATTGATTTATTAGAATGGGCCTGGCCCAATTACTCTAACACATGGTACTCTACCGTTGACGTAAGGTAACACCGATGAAGCCAATGGATTTAAAGAAAAAAAATCCATAGCAATCCAAACCTAAGTGTCCTGTGTCGGGGGAAAAAAATTTCAAACATAAGCCCTAACTTCCATTTTTCATTCCAAAGTCGAACTATATAATACAACGGCTAAGATCTGAAGTCCATTTCATGCCAAGATATCAACAGATAACTAGAGATACTATGGTCGTTCAGGTTACAAACAATAGCAAATAGCTCCTGAAGTAAAACGGAAGGTGCAAATGTCCGGCACAGGCGCACAGCTATGATTGTTACACGGATACGCCAAGGCACAGGCGTATCGCGTATCGGATACGTATCCGATACGGATACGTGTTGGATACGGCACGGATACGTATCGGTGGAGTATCGGATTTTTATTAATTTAGCGAAAATAGGATACGCGGGCCTGATACGTATCAATGTGGGGGATACGCGTATCAGCCTTACTGGATACGGCCCGGCCCAATTAGACCGCATATCCTGTCGCCCTAAGCCAATCACCGTCGCACTTCTCCCGCAGCGCGCCGCATCCCGTGATTCCTCCCCCCGCGCGCCGCGATTCCTCCCCCCGCGAGCGCTGCTCGCCGTCCGCCGGCCACCGGCGACGACCCTCCGCTCGCCGGCGACGAGCATCCGTCCCTGCCCGCCGGCGACGAGCTCCGCCCCTGGTCGCCACTTCGCCCAGCGGCCAGTGCTCCGCCCCTGCTCGCCACTTCGCCCAGGCTGCGACGGTGACGGTGAGTTCCTGGTTGATTTGTTCGATCTCCTCTTCTTTAGTTCGTACTTCGTAGCTGCTTGATTTGTTCAATCCCTACCTCATCTTCCTCTCCCCATTCTCGATCTATGCAGTAGATGGCGTCTCCCTCTCCCAATTTGAGCGCTGCTAGTGGAAGTGCAACTGCAAGTGCTAGTGTAGGATCTGCAGCCACAAACACAACAAACATCAAGGCTCCACTTTGGGATCATGTCACCATTTTAGAGAAGCCTAAATCTGGTGGAGGAAACACATTTTGGCGCTGCAAGTACTGTCCACTAGAAAAACTGAGTAGTTACTCTAGAGTTGAAGCTCATTTGTTGCAGGTTAAGGGAAAGGGAATAAGTACATGTCCTAGAGTTTCATATGAAATGCTTAGTGCAATGAGGAAGGAAATTGAAAGGTGCAAGAATCTGGTGGAAAGATCCAAGTCAAAAATGGTTTCTCTACCTACTGTTCCTTCCTCGGGCAATACTGATGACACTTCGAAGAGGACCAAGAGGGGGCCAGCTTCTGCATTGGAAAGATCTTGGAGATTGGATGACCGTAACCACTTGGATGCTTTAATCAGTAGAGCAATTTATTCTGGAGGGGTTTCTTTCAATTTTTTGAGAAATCCGTATCTTCGAGAAGCCTTTAGCTTTGCTTGCAGCCGCAGCATGCAGGGCTATGTGATTCCTGGTTACAACAGAGTTAGAGAGGGACTTCTGAAGCAAGAAAGGAGGCACATTGAGCGTTTGTTGGAGAGCACAAAGAGCACATGGGCAGAGAAGGGAGTCTCAATCTGCACAGATGGTTGGTCTGATCCTCAGAGGCGACCAATAATCAATTTTGTTGCTGTTTGTGACAAGTCACCTATGTTCTTGAGGGCTGATAATTGTGAAGGTGAGATAAAAAGCAAAGAATATATTGCTGAAAAGTTGAGAGGTATAATTGAAGAAGTAGGTCGAGATAATGTGGTACAAATCATTACAGACAATGCTGCAAATTGCAAAGGGGCTGGTCTAATAATTGAGGCTGAGTATAAAAACATATTTTGGACACCATGTGTTGTGCATACCCTCAACCTTGCTTTGAAAAGTATATGTGAACCTAAAATAGGAAACAATCCTTCTGATGATGAGATATTTATTTGGCAGCAACTTGAATTTATATATAATGTCAAAACTGAGGCTGCTATGATAAAGAATTTCATAATGAATCATGGCATGCGGCTTTCAATCTTCAATGAGTTTAGCCCTTTGAAGTTACTTTCTATTGCTGAAACAAGATTTGCCTCTGTTGTTTGTATGTTGAAGAGGTTTGTTGAGGTAAAATCAGCCCTCCAACAAATGGTGATTAGTGATAAATGGAGCATCTACAAAGAAGCCAGAGATGATTCTCCAACTCCAACAGCCCAAATTGTCAAGGACTTGATACTTAATGATGTATGGTGGGACAAGGTGGACTACATTCTTAGGATTACCACTCCTATATATGAAATGATTCGTATGACAGACACCGACACACCATGTCTTCACTTAGTTTATGAGATGTGGGATTCAATGATAGAGAAAGTGAAGAAAGTCATATATCGATTTGAGGGCAAGCAAGAAGATGAGGATTCAGACTTGTACTCAGTTATTTATGACATACTGATTGCTAGGTGGACAAAAGGAAATAATCCACTTCATTGTTTAGCTCATTCACTTAATCCAAGGTATAAATTGCCATTCAAATTTTTTCATTTAGTTCACATGTGTCATTCATATTTTTTCCATTCACTAAATCATAAAGACAAATTGACAATTACAGATATTATAGCAAAAATTGGCTTGAAGAAGTTGTTGGCCGTGAACCACCCCACAAGGATAAAGAGGTGTCAAAAATGAGAATGACTTGCTTCAAGAGGTTCTTTCCCAATCCAGAAGACTTAGCAAAAGTAAAAGAGTATGCAAGGTTTTCTAGTTGTTCAGAAGAATTTAATGATCCTGACTCAATCCATGATAGATGGGCTGTTTCTCCCATGACTTGGTGGACAAATCATGGACAATATGCTCCTTTGTTGATGAGTTTGGCCATGAAATTGCTTAGCCAACCAGCCTCATCTTCTTGCTGTGAAAGAAACTGGAGCACCTATAGCTTTATCCATAGTGTGAAGAGAAATGCCTTAACTCCAGAGCGTGCTGAAGATCTGGTCTTTGTGCACACAAATCTGAGGCTTCTGTCTAGAAGAAGTGATGCGTACAAGACAGGAGAGACAAGGATGTGGGATGTAGGAGGGGATTCTTTTGATTCACTTGGTGGTGTTGGCATTCTTGAAGTGGCCGATCTGTCCCTTGATGAACCTGAATTGCAAGCTGTGACTTTTGGTTTGGATGCTCAAGACCTTGATGTTGTGGATGACAATGAGCCTAATGAGGAATAGGAATTTGCTGTTGCTGCTGCATGAATTGCAAGCCTGAATGCCTTTTATTACTTTCCTAAATTTGAGACTACTATATTTGAAACCTTCAGACCTACTGTCCTGTAATAATAGTACACTTAAGTAGTTATTTAAGACCTTCAGACCTATTGCATGATTTGCATTATTATTATTATTATTATTTTATTTTTTTAAATATTAAACGTATCCGCGTATCGGGTTTTTTGGGAAATTGGCGTATCCGTATCCGTATCCGATACCGATACACGTATCCGTATCCGTGTAACTTAGGCTATGAACATGGGGCCTCGTTCTCAAGATCAACCTGAACCTTTGTCCTCTTGATCCTTGCCGGCGATTTGCATTCTGTGTCTACAAACGGGTTTTTGTTCTTGGATGGCCGCGGAGAAATGGTGCCTACCTCAGATTCGCTTCTCTCATCTGATGTCGATTCAGGTGACACTGTCGCCTGTGGCTTAGTTGGAACTTTTAGTGACACATTGCCGGCCTTCTGTTGCTCTTCCAGTATTTTCTGCAAGTATCTTGCATGTTCCTCTATCCGTAGCTGCAACTGCCTTTGTACCTGGTTGTGAAATTCAAATCATCAGTGCTGAAAATATTTGATAATTGAGTGTTTGTTACTACATGTTTCCTGAATATTTCAGATACTACATGATAATGGGTGTGGATACTAGACCCTGTTTAGATCCACCTTGCTAATAGTTAGCAACTAAGAATTAGCAAGAGTGGATCTAAACAAGCCTATGCTAAAGGCCAAAAGGGTGGTGCTAACTTCTAGCAAGAATTTGAAAGGTAAAGGTTGCTAGACAGTGCTAAAAATTGGCATGCTAATTTAGTGGATCCAGTGCCTAAACCAGAAGTACATGGTACCTGCAATATATTCGATTCTGATTATTGAATTCTAATTTTTATGGTCAAAATTTATAGTATACAATTAATTCTTTTAGGTATTCATTGATTGTATATAAGTTGGCCAGTTAAAGATAGCGATGACCGATGAACAGGGTGCAAGTGGACATATATAGAACTGAAACCAAACTCCATACTAATTCCTTGAATGATTTCGGATAAATTTATTTATCAAGCATGTGAGAACTTGTGCAATGTGATAACATAGCCTGCACTCTGGTCCTCTGGATGTTCTGATACCCACCTCTAATTGTTCATGAAGCTGTTTCTGAACCTCGATTTGCATCCTTAGAGCTTCTGCCACTTGTAAATTCCTAAGAAACATGTTAAGGAAAGGGATGTAAAACTCTAAGATCGTGGTGCTTATGTGCATGTTTCCCTACTTAAGTGATCAGAGGACTCACTTGTTTTTGCTTGAATCACCGCCGCTCTTTCCTGATTGTGCTTTTTTATCCTCCGAAGAAGCCTTCTTATCTACACAGAGTAAGCATTTAGGATTTTCGTTCTTTTCAGAAAAAAGCTGCTATTATAAAGGACACATTAAGTAGGTAATTTAAGCTTACCTTCTATAGGCCCAGGAAGATATTTCGCAAGCCGATACTTCTATATGAAGAGTATAGGAGAGAAAATGTAAGTTATAATGAGAACATAGAAGGGATAATTAATTTTCACTGGAAACAATTGTACACTTGTACCTGCAGATGGCTCTTCACATGATAAATGGTTAGACCTTCTACCTTCATTAGTTTCAGCACACCCTTAGGAGTTGCTTCTGTAAAGATATGAAAACAAACTATTTATTAAGGATGGTCTGTCAAATATAGACAACCTGAAAACATGTGAGAGATAAAGCAAAATGGCCAACTTACTTTCAGGTCCTTCAAGCTTTTTTACGGCCTCCAAAAAACGCTCATGAAGCTCAAGTGTCCACCTCAACCTTGACTTGTTAGTTGTTGCAGAGCTAGAAGATGACTGAGATGAGCTAAGCTGGACCTTAACTGGTGATCCTAGATTCTGTATACTCTGAGTGGGACAAGATGATACTGGAAGTGATGACAGCTGTGGTGGTGTGCCATATATGTCCTAAAAACATTGTGTCAGAGGCATATCACCATAAAACATCTATAAACTGGAACAGAGGATTTGGTGTGCTGCAAAGCCCAAACTGTTACTGTCAAATTATAGTGGAGCAGTGTTTCTGTAAGGGGCTCAGTTAACTTACATCTAAATGAGGACTCTTCTCATTGTCAGTGATGGCAATTCCTAGCTGCTCAGACAGGAACTGAAATTCCATCTGTTCATCAAAAGCCAAGGCATTGTTTTCTCGGAAGCTGCCATCAGAAGCATCTCCGGAAAGATCGAGGAAGTCTTTCAGATCATCTGACTGTTCAGCTTCATCTAAACCATTGCCAATATCACCACTTAAGAGCAGAGAGGAGCTTGATGACTGCCCAGCTGAAACATGCTGCTCACACTTAGGGGGGTGAGGCAGGAAAGGTAAAGTGCACATTTGACGGCATGGCTCTGTTTTTGTCGAAGATGACGAAAACAAGCTTGTGCAGAATGTCGAAGAATTTGAGAACATGGGTTCTGAAAATTTAGGATGTGAGACGTGAGACTGCGGGCTATCAGGATCAGATTCAGGGCTTCTTTTCTGAAGGTTAACTGATAGGCTCCTTGACAAGCTTGATGACCGGATCAACTCAGTCTTGATGTTTGATGACTGACTCGTGGATGCCAATGTGCCATCCATCAAGCTGTGGTGATCTAATTTAGCATCGAACAGCACTGAAGGTGCAGAGGCATGTCCTGTTTTGTCGGGAGTGGCGATTTGCTCCTTCGCAAGAACACTCTGAGAGTTCATTGCTTGCAAATGGTTTCTTGACTCGATAATCACGTGCCTGCACATGACAATCGATGCCGATATATTAGAACACTGCAATGCTGCAAATTTCATTAGCTCCTCTGTTATAGAAAACAAGAAAAGTACATAAGAAATCCTATTGTTTGGAATGTGAATACCAAATGCCACATAAATATACATACAAGAAGAAGCTTGCTTAGCCCATCTAGATCTAATTCCATGTTTTAGTAACTTATTGTTCAGATAAGCAGTAGTTCTGACCTCTGTTTGACTAACAGATGATCATTCGCACAGTATTTAGATGAAAACACCTGGGAAACCAAACAGGTGATTTATTTTGGCATAATTGAGCAAACAGCCACATGGCCAGGAAAAATACAGTAAAGTTTCCACACGGCTGCTCAATGAGAGAAAAAGGAAAAGGAGGAAGAACTCTAAAAATCCAGAAAACAATTCTCTGAAAGAAGAAACCTCCAAATGCTATTCACGAGTTTCCTGATGTTTTCGCTGCAGTTAAATTCTCACTTACTAACCAAGTAACCAAATGTTTTGTTTCTTTTCGCAAATAAAACGAAAGAAAGGAAAATAAAATACTGTGGTTTGCAAAAGACTAGATTCGAGGTTCCATGAGCATTCCAGAAAATTAATCCATTTTATGAGGTGAGTACATGCTGTGCTGTCCGTCAGTGAGGCATGCTGTACACGCCCATACTCTGCTCAGGTGCTGCACTCACAGCTTCAGAAGTCAAGTCGAGGAAACCTGGCATGCAGCTGGTGAACAGCCCTAAGAAACTAGACCGGACTCCAGGTCAAATATCAGAAACAGCACAAAAAGGCTCAGCAAAACAAAGGAAGATCTTCGAACTTCGAAGGTTCAAACTTCACTGCAATTGCTAATTCCAATCGGTGTACGGAATGCAAGGGCATAAACTTCGCCGCAACACATGCTTGATATGCATAGCGCTAGCGCTACCAACCAGAAAAATGGGAGAAGTTTAAAGGCAAATCAAGAATGAGGCTTGTTTGCCTTTGGAGATTGATGTGACCACAAGTTCAGAACAGAAGGAATCGCTAAATCTTGCGAGAAATCGGGGTTAACTGAAGCCAACGACCCAAAGGGCCAAAGGGGAAACATCGGCGTGCACATACAAGGATCTTTGTAACCTCGGCTCACCTGAAACTCCAGCGACGAGACGGATTGCAGGAGATTCAGAATCTGGAGGCTGCCAAGTGCCAATCGTCTCTCACTCCACCAGTTTCCACTCCTATCCAAGTGCCTAAATCCTATCTCTCTCCTCGCGAATCATTGGCTCGGTGCCCCCCCTTTCTTGGTGTGCGCCATCCTGGTCTGGTTGGTTGGCTGGCTGTTCTGCTTTCGGTCTTCTTCCAGGGGGTTAATAATGAGCAGCCTCCCTCGCTGCATTTCTGGTTCGTTTTTCTGATTTGGTTATCTCTCAAGATTTGTCCACATCTGTTCTCTTCTCTCCATCAGCCGAATTTCTTTTCTTTCTTTTTTACTATATGTAAACCCCGAGATTGGGGCCTGTATAGTTTGTGATATAACAATTTTTGTGTCACATTAGATGTTTTATGAGACGTTAGAAAGAGTTTTTGATACTAATTAAAAAAACTAATTACATAATTCGTCTAGAAACCGCGAGACGAATTTATTAAGCCTAATTAAGCCGTCATTAGCACATGTGTGTACCATAGCACTTAAGGCTAATCATGGACTAATTAGGCTTAAAAGATTCGTCTTGTGGTTTTCTAACCAAACTATGCAATTAGTTTTTTCTCGTCTATACTTAGTATTCGATGTGATGTTTGAAAAAATTTTGGGTGAGGCCTTGTTTAGATCGCGGGAAGTTAGAATTTTTCTAACGGTAGCACTTTCGTTTGTATTTGACAAATATTGTTTAATCATGAGCTAACTAGGCTCAAAAAGATTCATCTCGTAATTTATAACTAATCTGTGTAATTAGTTATTTATTTTATTAATATTTAATACTCTATGCATCTGTTCAAAAATTAATGTGACGAAGAGAGAGTAAAAAAACTTAAAATTTAGAAGGGAAAAGATAAAGGCATGAGAACTGAACACAGCCTGAAGGCGCACAAGAGACGTCAGTTCCCACCAACCATTTACAGTAAATTTTCTGCCAGCCCATTTTCGGGGTGCGTCAATGCTGTCACCAGCCATGCTTGGGCCCAGTTTAGTTCCCCAAGAATTTTGCAAAATTTTTCACATTTCCCGTCACATCGAATCTTTAGACGCATGCATGAAGTATTAAATATAAATAAAAAATAAAACTAATTACACAGTTTAGACGAAATCCACGAGACGAATATTTTAAGACTAATTAGACTATGATTGGACACTAATTGTCAAATAACAACGAAAACGTTACAGTGTCCATTTTGCCAAATTTTTTTATCTAAACGGGCCCTTGCTCTGTGTTTTTCTGTAATGATTATTGCCATCTCGAAACGTTGGGCTCCGTTCGGCTGTGCTGATAAGAGACTGAAAAACACTGTTGATTAATTTATTATAAAAAAATATTATTCTGATTAAAAAAATAAGCTGAAAAGTACGGATTATAAGCTGAATGATCAGGGCTAGTGGCGGAGCTACAGGGTATGCCGGGTATGCACCGGCATACCCTGTGATTCCGTGTACATAGCGAGTATATATATGTATCTATATAAAAAAAAAGAAAAAAACACTCGTCTGCAACTCCTTCGAGTGAGAGGCAGCGCTACTCCACGAGCAAAGGCAGGCCGCAAGTCTGCGATCATCAGGCCCATGAGGGCACGCGGCCGGCGGCCCATGCGGCCAGGGAATGGGATCACGCCATCACGGGCAACGCCACAGATCGGTTTGACTTGGAGGTAGCGTCCATCGGTTCGACTTCGAGGCAGCGCCCTGCCCTACGCCGGCGCCAAGCCAATACTGCACGTCCGCACCGCAATACGGATCGATCACATTCACGCCGTCGACGGTCGGCTGTCGCCTGCGGCCCGTCGTCAGTCATCCTCGCTGTGCTCTATGACGGTACGACCTCATCGTCATCTAGGTGAATTTGGGATCAGAAATTCAGAATTATTCAGGTGAGATTCAATCTTTGTTCTTCTGCTTTAAAAAATTCATGTGTACTTTAATTGCTAATTGCTTAGTGCTAAATTTATAGAATTATCTATCACACAGCGAGACGGAGTATTCGTTCCAACATCCGAGTTGATCTAGATTGATCTTTTGTTCAGTACTCGTATCATGTGAGTGATCCATAATCCCATGTGATAATTCATTTGTTGCAAGCGTAATTTATTTAATTATTTGGCACTGTGTTCTTTGTAATATTTATGCAGTTATGAAGAGGAATGGGGACATTGCATCTCTTTTTCAGAAGTATGAAGCAAAGAAGAAGGCAGCGGCAACTGCTGTTACTTCTAATCGTTCCCCTGATCGGGTTGAACCTGTGGTGGAAGAGCATACTTATGAGAGAGTAGTTGAGGAAATTGTAAATCCTATGCCGCCACCACCACCGCCGTCGCAACCGTCTTCACTGCCGCCAGTTTATGACATCAACCGCCTTCCACATGATCCAGGTGAAAGACGTCCTATTCTAAAATATCATGTTAACGATCAAGATGCAATTCGAAGAGCATATATTACTAAAGGTCCATTCAAACCTTTTGCACATGATTTCCCAAAAAGAAAGATTTCAGATAGGGATCGGGGTTTCAACTATTGTTGGATGTACAATCATGATTGGATTGAGTATAGTATTAAGAAGGATGTTGTGTTTTGCTTCATATGCTATTTGTTCAAGAAGGGTGGGTCAGACACATTCACTGTTGATGGCTGGAAGAACTGGAATATAGGAGAGAAAGCACTTCGCAAACATATGGGTTCTAAGGCACATATTGCAGCTCAAGAGAGATACATTGGCTTTACAAATCTCAAGGTAGCAATTGATTATAATATTGAGAAGTGGAGTGATGAGAATCTTCGTCTTTATACGAAAAGATTGACTTATTCACTCAGGTGTATCAAGTTTCTTTTGCATCAAGGATTAGCATTTCGTGGACATGATGAAAGTGAAAAATCTAGCAACACAAGGAACTTCATTGAACTTTTGAAATTTCTTGCCGAAAATAGTGAAGAAGTGAACAAGTATGTTTTGGACAATGCTCCAGGTAACTGTACCTTAAGTAGCCCAGACATACAGAAACAAATTATTCACTGTTGTGCCCTAGAAACTAGAAAGAAAATAATTGAAGAGCTTGGTGATGAGCCCTATGCAATTTTAGCTGATGAGTCTAGTGATATATCACATAAAGAACAACTAGCTCTTTGCTTGCGTTATGTTGATAAATTGGGAAGGCCATGTGAGCATTTATTGGAGTTGTTCATGTAGATGATACTACCTCTTTATCACTTAAGAATGCAATTGAAGCTTTACTTGTTAGTCATGACTTGAATATGACTCAAATCCGTGGTCAAGGATATGATGGGGCTGGCAACATGAAAGGAGACATTAAAGGGTTGAAAACATTGATCATGAAAGAATCACCTTCTGCTTATTATATTCATTGTTTTGCTCATCAACTCCAATTGGTTCTTGTTGCTATTGCCAAGGGAAATACTGATTGTAGTACTTTTTTTTGATCAAATATCTATCTTGTTGAATATCGTTAGAGTTTCTTGTAAGCGTCATGACATGCTTAGAAATGCTAGGCTTGAGAATGTCAAGAAAACACTTGATTGTGGTGAAATTGAATCTGGAACTGGATTACATCAAGAGATGGGTTTGCCTAGGCCTGGAGATACTCGATGGGGATCTCATTACAAAACTATATGCAACATCATTACTATGTATGAAGCAATCCATGATGTACTAGTTGATCTTAGGGATGATCCTGCATATAAGGATGATTGGACCAAAATAGATTTTGTGACTGGAGCATTTGAGAACTTTGAGTTTGTTTTCTTTGCACACTTAATGTATATTATTCTTGGATATACAAATGAGTTATCTAAGTGTTTGCAAAGAAGGGACCAAGATATTCTTAATGCAATATCACTTTTTAATGTGGCAAAGAAAAGAATGCAAGAATTGAGGTCTACTGGTTGGAATAATTTTCTTGAGAAGGTCACTTCATTTTGTGATAAACATGGTGTCGAAGTTCCTACTATGGATGGTTATTATGCTCCTTATGGAAAATCATCAAGGAAAGCTCGTGCCCGAAAGCAAACCAATGATGACCACTTCAGAAGAGAAGTATATATTGGTGTCATTGATCAAATAAGTCAAGAACTTGATAATCGATTTGACGAGATTAATATGGAGTTGTTGTCTTGTATGTCGGCCTTCAATCCTTCCAAGTCATTTGCTTCTTTTGATGCACAGAAGCTACTTAAACTTGCTGAGTTCTATCCAAAGGAGTTCTCAAATAATAATTTGCTCAAACTTGAATTACAGCTACATAATTATATTGATGACATGAGACAAGATGATAGCTTCAAAGGTTTAGACAATATTGTTGATCTCTCAGGTAAGCTTGTTGAAACAAAGAGGCACAAAGTGTATGATATGGTTTATGAGCTCCTTAAATTGGTATTGCTTCTGCCTGTGGCCACGGCAAGTGTTGAAAGAGTATTTTCTGCAATGGTTTTTGTGAAAACAAAGTTAAGAAATAAGATGGGAGATAGTCTTCTAGATGACTGTCTAGTCACTTTCATTGAGCGGGATATTTTCTTTGAAGTTAATGAAGATGATATAATCAATACATTTATGTCCCTTCGAAAGCGTCGAATAAAATAGTCACAAAAATAGCATGGTAAGTCTCTGGTTCTCTTTTATACCTTATTTCAATTATTGGTATGACTTTTGAACTATTTGTACTATACTTAGTGGATGGTTTGAACTTAATCCGTGAATTTAAGCCTTATTGCGTTATTTAGTGCATATATACTGAATCATACTATCAATTTTACAATTATTACCGAATTGCTGAAATGGATTTACCAAATTGTATATGAAAAATTTTGGACGGCATACCCTTGGATAAAATCCAGATTCGCCACTGATCAGGGCCGATGTGTGCCAACTTGCTATTAATATTTGTTCTATTGCAAACCATGTGCGACAATCCAGGAGTGGCAACCACAAAGTTGGGTGGATTTGCCATGAACAGCCTTCTGAGTTCTGATCCGAGTACGGTAACGCTACCGTTCAGAAAAACTGTTTTTCTTTCGCCCCTTCTAAATCACCGTGGAGACGGTGAAGCCAATTATTGATTCTGATTATCGGAGCGCGGAGTTAGAGTCGGAGCTGTTAGGCCTTAACCTTTAAGTAAGTTTTTTTTGAACATAACCTTTGAGTAAGTTAACCCTGAATGAGAATTAGATAAAACATACTAGTACTAGTATTGAAAGCTGGCGGTGTGACAAATAAATTTGTTGCAGCCGGTGCCAAAAAATAGAAATGATTTAGTTTCTTTTTGAGATATATTTTGTTATCTTTTTCACCACTAAGGGTATGTTTGATCCAAGATGGCTAAATTTAGCTGTTAAGGATCCAAACGGCCTAGCTAAAAGACTAGCTAAATTTTAGCTGAGCTTAACTGTTTCAACCTAGCTAAACCTAGCTAAAGTTTAGCTGAGTCTATTAACTAGAGGATCTAAACATCTCGGCTAAAGATTAGCTGGAAGAAATTTTAGCTAGCCAAGGCACTGTTTGGATGGGTTAGGACTAGTTGTTAGACATGGCTAGAAAAATAGCCAGCTAAAAATTAGCTAATTAGTTGTTAGTCCATACCTATTTGGATGCTGAACTAATTAGGTTTTATAAACTAAAACTAGTTGTTAAGCGCTGATAACTGGGTTTTATGGACTAGTGAACTAACAACTAGTTGAGGCTTTAACTAAACTTGAGCTAATCCATTAGTGCTTCTGTTTGGATTCTTAAGGGCTCAAGTTTAGCCAGCTAGTTGTTGTTAGTTCAAGAGATCTAAACAGAGCCTAAACTTTAGTTGGGTGGATCTATACAGGACTTGAGACGTTCTACCAAGTACCAAGGCTCTCATTTCATGAACAGCATCACTGACAATAATAAACGTACATCATCCCTCAGTCCCAGTGGATGCGAACATCTTCAGAGATTAGGTAATGCTAATGCATTGCCCTTTTCAAAAGACATGATATTATTGAACTAATCCTGGTAGTAGTGTGCCTGACATAAGCATCGGAAGATAGTAAACAAATGGGAGATAGATGGAATCTACGCAGCCTCTGATGCAACCGAGAGGACAAGCATGGGCACCAAAGAATCATCAGTTTTTTTTAATTCATATGAGCTATAATCCTTTGGAAGAATCGTCATTAGCAAAAGCTCACGGCGGTGACAGGCGCACGCATTCAGAAACTGCCATGAGCCGAACAGACGAAAAGTGCCTCGTGGAATACTGCATGGTGGATTCAATAATTGGCGATTAGCAGTGCAACCACTTGGAGGCAAGAATGGATAAGAGGGGCCAATGGGTTCATGACTATTGACTAATACTACTAGCTAGGAGTACTAGGTTTGCGTTTGTGTAGGTCTAGGATGACTCACAAATCCCAAATGCGAGGTGAGTGCAAGAAGAAGAGGCCAAAGAAAATACATACTTTTCAGCTTCTTTCTTTAGTTGGGATAGTGTTTTTCTCTAAAAAAAATCAGCCGAAACAGTATTTTAGTTCGTTTTTCAGCACAAACGAACGGGGTCATAAACTATATGAATCCATCAAGGCTAATATTTATAGGATGCTGTAGCCTGTAGTAAAGAAACGGTCAAACTCTTGGAACATATCGCAAATTATTGTTATAGTTGTGAATTGCACGCCCTTGCTTTGTTTCAAATTATATATAGGTCCGTGTAAGTTAGTCTTAAGTCAAATTTCTCTAGTTTGATAAAAATTTTGTGGAAAAAATATGTTAACTTCATGCAAATTCAAATAAATAAATGCAGCAACAAGACAAATTTCTTGGGGAATTAAATGAAACTAAGTGTCAATTAGTGTATTTTTCTACGGACTTAGTCAAAGATAAGTTTGATATAAGACAAAGTTTAATTAACAAAGTTTGGATTTTTTTAATTATATCAACACCCCCGATAGGGTCCCTCCCACGTAAAAGTGGTTTCTCTTTGCTAAGCCTCTTCGGTTTGTATTTGTATGTACGCAGCGAATGATCTGACAGTGGAAACTGTTCATATGGTGGAAAGGGGGCTTTTTTTTATGTGTCTAGGCATTTATGAGCGCAACCATTTGAGGCCTTGTTTAGATGTGCATGTATTTATCTTAATCCACATGTATCGAAGTGGATTATAGTAAATTAAACTAAATTATATTCCAATCCACTTTAACAGATGTGGATTAAAGTAAATACACATACATCCATACAAAGCTTTAGGTGGGCTTCCATGCTTGAAGTTGGTTTAGAAAAGCTTGGAGATTCGATTTAAAAATTCTAATATGAAGTCTAAATTTTATTGTTGAAGTCCATGCCACAAGAGAATGTAGGCCGATTTGTCGAAATCAAACTTTGTTTGTTTTTTCCAAACTCTATTTGTTGCTCACTTTCTTCTCTACAACCACTAATAGCGCCATCCTAGAGTGGCCAAGCCGACGCCGGGTGCAAAGGTCCCTTCCAGCGCATAGTTTCTTATGGCCTTTACACTATTTCGGTGTAAAAGCCACCACATCCGTTTCCATAAAAAAACCACATCACGCGTCACCAGCGTCTTGTGCACACTTTGGATTATGTCCCGGCCCCATCAGCATCGACCGATCCTCTTGCTCATTGGTCACAGAAAGAAAGAAAACGACGCGCAGGGCCTGCCCGTCCTTGTTGATTCAGTGGTGGATTCCCTAACTCGGTCGAGGATTGGCTGACGCAGATCCAATAGAGGACAAACCAGTTCAGCAGAACACACAAATGACATTTTTGCCCTTGGTTTACTGGTGAAGAAAAGGTCAGGACTCAGGAGTGTGAATGAGTGCATCCCCCAGGCCCCACTGGTAATGGTAACGACCAACGAGGCCAGATTTGGCCTGGAGGCCAAGCCAGGCCAGGCCACCTGAGATGGCAAGTTGGCATTTTTTATTTTATTTTTTTGTTCTCGGCAAAGTCAGGTCAGGTGGACGCAATGCAAATGCATCGTATCGTATGTATCCAGCCGCGTCCTTGTCGCCGGCCGCCGTCTCCTTTCGACGTCAGGGTTTTTTACCGTCGCCGTCGTCCGCTGGACGGGACGCCGGGAGCTAGGATGGGAAGATGCAGAATGGAATATGCGGCGGCATATCGTGGGAGGCAGCGAGCGATATGCGGCGGCATGTCGAGGTCACTCCTCCTCAGTCACGCTCTGCTCTGTCACTACGGGCGGCGGCTGAGGCAGGGCGGGTCGCCGCTGCCAAACCACACCACGCCACCACTCACCAGGGGCGGGGCCCCGTCCATCGCCGTCGTGTACCGGCCGGGAGACCGTCCAAATCTGGCCCTGCAACTCTGCGAGCGGCCGGGAGGCCCTCCATCGCCTGTACTGTATCTGGACGCAGGGCTGGTAGCCACTGGAGCGAGCGTACGTACGTCGTGGCAAGTATTGCGAGCGTGTCGTGTGTGGACTGTAGACACTGGACACTGGACAGCGTGCAGGATCACGTGACAGGCGAGTGAACACTTAGTAGCACACCTGATCCTGTGATCCATCATCATCCATACACAGACGACACACTGTATTATATATTATATATACTCCAAGTGGCAAGTGCTGACTTGCATCAGGTCAGGTGGAGTGAGTAGCACTGCACAGTAGCACTACCTCCCTCGTATCGAGTATCTTGGTATATCCAGTGGCATCCAACCCACAATCAATCATGGAGGAGGCGACATGGTCGTGTGTGCCTCCTGAGACTCGAGGCCTTGGCCACACGCTGCTCGGGACGGGTCGGTTTCCCCCGAAAGGCAATGGCACTGGCACGAGCACCAGCAGCCATGGCGGGACGGGCCGCGGACACCAACGGCCAACCAGACGCGATGCCTTGCAGCCGCACGCACACACGCCCCTGGGCCCCCGGACCCCGGCCGGTCGCGCTCGCTCGCCAGTCGCCACAGAGGCACAGGGCCAAGCTCTTGGCATCCGCGAAGCGTTGCCCTTGCCCCCTGGCCCCTGGGTGCTCGCCACCCTCGCGGTCCGCCGCGTCGCGGCTGCACTGCCTGCTGCTCTACCACCACTAAGTGTCTAGGCTAGTAGGCTAGGCTAGCAGCCGGGCCGAAACTGAGAGCAGAAAAGCGACCACCGCGCCACCAAAGGCAGAGGACAAGGACCCCAATCCGACCGAAGATGCATTTCGTTTAGAGATCGGAGATAAGGATGATCATACCCACTGCAATAGTATAATTTTGCAAAACCATTCATCGGTATATTACCGTCTGATGCATCTTCGGCCGACAGAGGATCGGATGGCCGATGCTAGAAATATCCTACTGAAAACTCAATTCTAACGTTACGAGGCTATCTAAAAGAAGTAAATTCATCGTTGTCGTCTCTAGCCCTAGACAGACCAGAAGAATGCATTCTTTAATGACTTTACCCCGCTGTAATTGTGTCTATTAACGTAGCCAGTAGCTTCATCTGAATATAACCTAAAGAAAGTTTGAGATCAAAATAACTAGTAGCCATGGTTGTTTTCTGTTGCAGCCTACAAAAGCTGCAGCGAACAGGACCGTTATACACACATACCCCCTGTTCGGCTGAGCTTATCAGCACGGCTTATCAGCCGTGAAACAGTGTTTTTCTCTCATAACAAATCAGCCACAGCCGGCTTATAAGCCCAAAAAAAACCCTGCCGAACAGGGCGATAAGCAATCGTTGGACAACTGCAACCGTTGAGCAGCAGGCAGTACCATCCACTATTATACACTTGTAATAATATAACATTTCAGGACCTTGTACAAGTGCAACAGAATCAATTTCCCGGCGGGTCTGCAACTTGCAGCAAGCAGACGGGGCATCAGTATCGGCCACGAGGGGCGTGGTGCCGACGCGCCGGCCGCCGTGAGCCATCCGTTCCGCCACTCAACTCCGCGGCCCGGCTGACCGTGACACGGGACAGCGATGCATACAGTACAAATGTACAATACAATAGCCAGCCTGTGGGAGTTGCTGCTGACGACGATGGCGCTTGCCGATTCTTTTTTTCTACGCCTAGTACTGATTGGAATTGGAATGGATTGGCTTGCTTTTCCTGTTTTGTTTATATGATCTCATCAGATGATGCTGCGTTCCCGCTCCCACTGTCCTTGGATCTCCAACAGTGGCCAGCCATGGATGATGATGCTTGGTGGCTCAGTGTCAGTGTAACCACACCACACACCCTGGCCCAAAGCATCTTTCTACTGTTATTTATTTTCTTTTATCTATATATAAACCCCCCTTTCTGTCAGTATGCGCATCTACTAATCATCATGGTAATGAAAGGCCACCTTCTCTGTCGATTAGTGAATGGACATGGATCTATCATGACCCATTTCACTCCTGATCATGAGCTAGTAGGACTTCTGTGGCAGTAGGCCCAAAAGCCTTACTGGGCCCATGGGCTCTGCTCAATTAATTAACTGCGAATATAGCATTTCCACACATACACTTCTGTGCACAAACAAAACCACGCGTAGAATTACAGGGTCTGTTCACACGGCTCCATCAGTCCATGACGTTCAGTTCACATCCCGCAACTAGCGATGAAAGCGGACGGAAACGAACGGAAAATCACTCTACCGTTTTCATTTTCATATTTTTAAACGGAAACGGGAGCGGGAGCCGGACAGCCGGGAACGAAAACGGTAGCGGGATAAACGGTAATACGAAAACGGGTAAATACGGTCGGAAAATAGACGGAAACGAACGGTAAGCGGAAACTTAAGCCGGAACATATATGCAACATATAAAATATATACTGCCCAGTGCCCACACATAAATACGCTCGTAGATGAATGAATTATCAGATGATGAAAGGGCGGACACTGGCACACTGCTATGTACTCTACCAAAACAAAAAGATGATGACTTTAATATATATGTGACATGTCCACACAGATGAAAAGAAAAATAAAAGCAACTCAGATATGTGCTTTCATGGTCCAACAGGCCCAACATCTCCTAAAAAAAAACAGGCCCAATAGGCCCATCCCGTATTGAAAAAAAACGGGACGAAAAACGGGATACCGCAAATACGGACGGACAAATGCTCTACCGTTTTCGGTCCCGTTTCCGTTTACTCCGTCCCGTTTTCGGTCCCGTTTCCGTTTATCCCGGAAAAAACGAAAACGGTCGGGAAAAAACGGTATACGGTTGCGGACGAAACGGGATTCATCCCGTCCGTTTTCATCCTTGCCCGCAACGCCAAAAAAACACTCGTTGCTGATCTTGGTATAGGTACTACGTCGAATGCAGCTAAGCAATAACATGAAGACCTTCTACAATGGCATGTGCAATAACATCACTCTGGTCCTCTGACGACCTCTGCTACCTATCTTTCAGCTCCTGGATAGGCGAAAGGAAGGACTTCATATCCTTGCAGATCTGAGCTTTGTCGTCCGAGGAGAGATCCTTGTCATCGCTTAACGTTATGTTTACCTGGAACAAAACAAAAACAAGCAAGACAATACCACACGAACCATCTGTTATAATCCGCAAGTTTCATGAGTACAAGTTTCATGCAAGATGGCGGTTTCACCTCCAAGTCTTCAAGCTCGCCAAATGAAAATTCAGGAATCTCTAGATATCCTTTGACCTTCTTGTTTTCTTGCTTAGTTAACCATTTAGGTCATTCTCAGTGGGGATTTCATGTCACTGTTTTCAACACATCCAGATTTTGGAAACAGTGCAGAAGAGTTTCATCCCTATGAAACCCTCTCTACTCTCATGAAACTCTTATTATCTCTCTTCTCATTAATATGGTGCCACATCAGCATAATTAATGTCCATGAAATTCTGATAAAACCACATTGAGACTGGCCTTACCTGAAGAACACCACCACAAGTAGTATTTCAGTACAGGAAAGGTAATCTTGATGAAGGGTGTTGACCTTGGAAATTTAACAAAATAAAACTACCTTGAAATTTTAAGCTCAGTTCATAAGTATAGCCTACTCTCTTCTTATTGCAGACTGTGACTAAGAACGCCTGCGAAAAGAACCAAGAGATTGCTTTAGCAACTATGGTTATTGTAGCATAGGAGTTTATCCAACGATACATCGTACTACATCTAGCAATACAGGTTCATAAGGCAGTAGAGACTATTCCTTACTACTGGCTTAATGACCTAACAAAAAAAAGGTAAAGATAAAACAACATAATTTAGCATTCCATTATCAAAACACATAAAAGGAAATAGCCCTCCACAAGCCTATACATTTTTGTTGTTTGACAAAGAGAAACAAAAAGCTACCATAGACCTAATCTGAATGTCTATCTAATGTCTGATTCGTGGAGTGAAAAGGGGTCACAGAACTTGTGAATCTTAATGGAAGGTAACATTGCTAGCTGTCCAAAAACTAATGCTTGTCCAGCTTTCTGTTTCCTACTTTGCTGAGCCACTATTGATGGAGGGTAGCATATGTTTCAGTACTCACCAGTTCCTACTTCTATCCGCATTGTTTCAGCGTGCTGCATGGACATGAGTAATTAAAAGAGTACAAATATGCAAGGACAATTTAAAACTCAAGCATTCATAGTGCATTAGTAATAGAAGTGCATACTTGTTGATCCTCAAACAAGCAATTATGGTGGAAAAATATGAAGGCAATTAACATGAAAAGGGTAAACGTGAGGCATGGCTTAAAAATTATTAAGCTAAGAAATCATGAAATCCTTATGACAATCATGAAATCAACATATTACTATTTTATAACAATTTTGTTGTTTATGTTGATGAATATAGTAGAGAAAATTTATCTGAAAAAATAATGGGAATGATTGTCCAGCATTGAGTGTTTTTGAATAAAATGAAAGAGACTATCTGTCAAAAGAGGCTACTTAGTACATACTCACATCGCCTGAGCATCTGGATACTTCATAAACAGATGCCTTGCCGCCTTGCCGGTAGAGAACTCCAGAGGATCTAAAGACCGCAGCAAATCCCGTACTCAAAGAAGTATCAAAGACTGCTTAGATGAAATTTCAAATAGAAAACAGTAACATGTGTGTGATGTCTGTGTATTTTTCCAGCAGTTAAATGTCAGCGCCCAAGGGGCCGCTCGTGGCCGCATCTACGTTCATGCTAGGGCTGCGCTGCCGAAGGCTTCCGTCCATACCAGGGACGAATCCAATGGTGGGGCGGGCGGGGCTTTAGCCCCCCTACGGCCGTCAAACCCATGGAGCCCCCTTAGGAATTTTTGCCATGGATGTACCTTGAGAAGTGGCTGAAGCTGCCTGAAGGTTGAAGAAGCCACCCTAGATATTTTCCTGGATCCGTCCTTAGTCCATTGGCTAGGGTCTTGTCGCTGCCGGTCCGCACGTTAGCGGGGGGCACTACCGCAGCGCCACGTCGAGGAAGCTAGATGAGAGAAAACAATGCAAGAGATCGGGAGAGAAGGAGGCAGGGAGAGGCCGCAAGCGAGAGATTGGGAGGGAGGTAGGGAGCTGATGCAAGCGACAGATCGGAAGCGAGGGCTGTTAAGATATTTTGGTGTATCCGGTTGTTGGGCTAGCGCTCCTGACTTGTAGGGGAGTACATAGCGTGTAGCCTGGGTCGGTTAGGATAGAGATCATATCTTTGAGTTTGTTATAATCATCATCATGTTGTACAAGCCACGCAGGGGATTGTTTCCTGCTCAATATAATACGTAACCGAGTGCCTAGGGAGGGCATCTCGTTCCCCACATTTCCACAAGGCATGGAGTGGCTACAATACGAGAGAAGATGTGAAGCTAGAGTTAGAAGAGCGGTGGCTTTTGTAGTTCGGTAATGCTCTTTGTCGAGCGTTCGTCCGACCGGATAAGATGGACCCGCCTGCCCAACGCCTTGCGGGCCCCATCCGTGCCTCGTGCCTCGTGTCATTGCAATTGTTTTATCTAAATGTTGTATATGTTGTAGTGTATGTTTCAAATGTTTCAGCTATTTCAAACATATGTTGCAAGTGTTTTATTTGGATGTTGCATATAATGCACTGGCTATGTTGTGAGTGTATGTTTCAAATGTTTCAACTGTTTCAAGTGTATGTTGCAAATGTTTTATCTAGATGTTGCATATGTTACAATGTCCATACATATATGTTGCAAATATATGTTGTAAATGTTTCATCTGTTTCGGACGTATGTTGTAACAAATGCTTTATTTTGCAAGTGTTTCATGAGCAGGCACGACAAGGGGTGCAGGCAAAGGTGGTCCCCTCGGATGCACCGGCCCCTGCGTGGGCATGGGAAGCGAAGCGGGCATAGCAACAGGTGCGGATCACAAACCCGTATCCATGGACGTGGTAGCAGGCGTGGAACTCGAAGCTGCATCCATGGGCGGGCACCAGGCGCGGAGCATGAAGCTACATCCATGGACAGACAGTGGACGCGGAGCACAAGATGAAGCAAAGCACAAAGCTATATCCATAGAGATCCTAAGATTATTATTATTGAAAATGGACGGACGGCGGGTGCTCACGTAACCTCCGGGCGCCGGTCTCTCCGTTTATAGTTAGTGTCTCCGCTTATAGTTGTGTAGCGGGCAGGCACGAGTCATGATATGTAACGTCTCCTGTATTGGGCCGTATCTACTACACACAGATCCCACCAAGCGAGATACCTGGTGCACGCTCCCGTCCAATGTCGCGGCTGCAGGACGCTCGCGAGGCAGCTCTTCCATTAATTGTGGCGCTCCCAATGACACGAGCTCCCGTCCAAGCGAGCTTTGTAGTTTCTAGAATCATGGTTTTGTTGAAACTGTAGTTTTTTTTATTCTAAAAACTCCATCCATGACCTCTTTTGTTTAAATCATGATTTTATATCTCTTTGGCTTAGAAAATCATATTTTTTTTGTGATACTATAGTCTGAAAACTTCGTTACCCAACAAGGCCCTAAGAATATCTCTATGAGACTCTTTATATTCTTTCTAAATACTTGAATAGATATTCTGGTAAAAAACTATCCCCTAACAGATTCTTTAAATGGTTATTAAAATATAGTCATTTTCTATTCTAGTTTTTTTAGCCAAATATAGAAGACGAGAATAGCTCTCTAGAGTACGCACGAGATTTAGAAAAATTATTGGAGTGTGAAAAGATATGAAAAGCGATTTTTATACAAATGACTCTAAATGATAATTTAGAGTGAGATTTAGAAATGCTCTTGTAGATGCTCTAAGGGCGCGTTTGGATGCCTGTATTTGCTTGAGCCAGGTCTTGAGATGCAATCGGTAGGCGTTTGGATGCCTGCACTGCGCGTCGGGCCAGGCCCTGCTCATGCAAGTGCCCCCTGCCGGCCTGGCTATGGGGAAACGAAAATGAATCGCGTTTCCCCACGGCCTGGCTTGCGCGGGCGCGTGATGTCTCTCCTCGTGACTCGCTGCGGTGTGCCAGAGCTAGGGGTCCGTTTGGCATCGCTCCGTGGAGCAGCTAGATGACTGTACTTTTCAGCTCCATGGAGCAGATTCTCACGAAGAATCGCTCTCTGGCTGCCAAATGCATTTTTCAGCGAGAAGTGATTCTCTGCTAATTCTGTGAAGTGATTCTCTGAAATAAACTAAGAGGCTGAGAGCTAAAAAAATAGCTTCACATGATTTTGTGGAGTGATTCTCCATACTGATTTTGAGAGTTTATGCTAAACAATCAAAGAGAATCACTTTCAACCATAAAATCACTTCACCAGTGAATCAGGGAGCACAGCTGAAGAATCAGGGAGTACAGCTCTGTCAAACAGACCGTAGAATATTTCCCCAGTCAAACAGCTGCTCCTAATTTCCTGGCCCTGCAACCGCGCGCAACCAGGCATTGAAGCTTGCATGGCTCCCGGCGGGACATGGAGAAGAGAACCAAACGCGTCCTAAGTCGCAAGTGGTGTTGTGTCGGCTCGTGGCGTACTACCGCAGTAGGCTGTGTACATCTAGATTATGGGTTTTTATTATCCTCGGTTTGATTCTGCTTATGCGTCTTTTCTTTTCTGACGATCGGTTCGTTCTTTTTTTCAGGTACCTTTTCTGCAGTTTTTTCACAAAAAGTACGGTCGTCTCCGAGAACCTTCGTTGTGATTTCTTTTTTTCCCCTCAAATACTAAATAAATGTAACACTCATTATCTAAAAATAGTAAATGTGACACTATGGACCTTTAAACGTTGACCCTTTTCTAATTCCTAAGAAACAAAAGATTGCTACTACCAAGTTGTTGACGTGCTTATGATAATTAGGAATTAAACATACTCTCATTAAGACTTACATCAATCGAAAATAGTAGGATAGCATGAAAATTTAAAAGTAAATATTTCTGTACTTTCCAATGAGAGAGGAAAAAAAATCTATCAAGGGCCCTGTTCGGCAGGCTGTTTTTTTGGCTTATAAGCCGGCCGTGGCTGATTTGCTGTGAGAGAAAAACACTGTTCCACGGCTGATAAGCTCAGCCGAACAGGGGGAAGGTTGTATTTTAATTTAATGCATGCTTAATATATAGGTCATCGCCATATTATTGACAACATTACCTTATATTATGGATGTCATGGTTGTCATAAAATAATTATAGCTTTTAACTTTCATAGAAACGATGAAACATAGATAGATATGTAGTATTTACATCGTCATTTTCCAGAATCGTTTGATCATCTTTTTCCCGTTGTATTATAGATGACATGGTCTTTATAAAATAATTATAGCTTTTAAATTTTATATTATAGATGACATGGCACCCTTATATTATAGATGACATGGTCTTCATAAAATAACTATAGCTTTTAAATTTTATATAAATGATAAAACATAATAAATAAATAGACATATAGCATTTACATTGTCGTCACGTTTGATAATTTTTTTCTCGTTGGGCTTGAATTCAACGAAACTCCCAACGTACCCAGGTAGTGGGCCTTGATTCGGGCCAGGTGACGCAACCGATCCTCGTTGCCACACACGCGCTTGTGCCAGACTGCCAGTAAAAAAAGGAAGATTCTCAACCAAAAAAAATCCAGTAAATAAAAAAAGAAAAGAAAAAAAAAAGTAGGCCTCTGGCCAAACGAAACCTCCGTAATTTCCTCGCGCTGATTCCTTGCTAACCTCGCGTGTCCGTTCTGCTGCACCTATCTGAAACCTACCCTTACCTGTTCTGTTCATGCATGCAGATACAGTACTCCTATATCCTATGTCGCTCGTCGCAAATCGACAGATTCACAGATACACTTGCTATTTCTTCCTTTTAAGTGCTCGAACAGATCCAAATGCTACCTGCGACCTGGCAGTAGTAGGTTGATTGTTTCTGGTCGGCGGCGACTTGTCCGTCCATCGCGTCCGTGCTGCTTGTCCAGATCCTTCGGCCCAACCATCTTCGTCGTGCCTCGTGCGTTCCTGTGACCTACTGACCTGTACTCCTGTCCTATTCCCCCGTTGCTGTCTCCATGGTTCTACTACCTTTCTGTTTCGATTCTTCTCCGTGCAAAACGACGACAACAGCACGGGAGTTTGCATCGCTATCTCGCCTCGACCCCTCTCCCTCTTCCATCTGAGCTGGCCTCGATTGCAGCGTTCCATTCTGGGTTCAAGTGAACACATTCTTTGGAAACCGGTTTATTTAGTCGGCCTAGATCTTTTTTTCCTCTCTGCAAAACGTCTGCTTTTGATTGCAAGCAATAAGTGCTGACAGATAGGATGATGCAAAAAACTTTAGGCGCAAACTTTATCTACAAAAATCATTGGTACACAAATGATCAGTTTCTGCCTTTCCGGTGAAACTCGGCTAGAAGACAAAAATATACCTGGGATGTGTCTTTTTTATGAAGTCATTTTTCGCACGAATGAATTTTTACGAAACGGTATTTGGTCAAAAAAAAATTACGAAATGGTTTTTAATCTCAACTTTTTGTGATGATGTACATTTTTTTGTGATCATGCCTAAACACATATTTTCTTAAGAGGAAGAGAATTTCACGATGCAGCTGCGAGAGAGTCCTCGTAGTGCAGATTATAAATCACCGAGCTAGTGGTAAGCAACCTATAACAAATCAGACCACCAAGAAAAAAGCGAGGAAATAGGACCCTCAGCCCCCAAACCCTAACAAGCTGAACTTATCTGAAAAAGATATATCATCTATGCAGTAGTTGCCTATAGAGAAACACATCCACAGTGGCAAAATCATCTACCCCAAAGGAGATATGATATGAACCCCGGCCAACAATTGTAGCAACAAAACATTCACTAGAATTTTTTTTCGCGATCGGGGAATATAGCCCTTTTTCATTAAGTAGAGAGAATTACATGATGCAGCTACGAGAGAACCCTCATAGCACAGATTACAAACCACCAAATTAGTGGTGAGTGACCTGGAGTAGAAACTAAGAACAAGAAAAAATTATACAAAAGAGGGCGACTGCCCACGACACCTAAAACCTACTAACTGAGCCTGTAAGAAGAAATGATACAACATCGCAATGGTCGCCTACACATAAGACCGTCCAGCAGCAACGGCGGCAAAGCATCCGCCAACGAACCAACCAGCGGCCAAGCATCTACCAGGGAAAGCGAAGATATTGGCAGCAAAGCATCCGCCGGCAAAACATTCACTAGAAATAAATAGTGAGAATAAGCGACATTGGTAGCAAAACATCCACCAGAGAAGAGGCCAACGCAACATTGGCAGCAATAGCATCCATCAAAGAAGAGGCCAACGACCGTGGCAGCAAAGTATTCGCCAGAGAAGAGATCAACGGCGGCAAAGCATCTGCCAGGGAAGAGACGCACAATGATAGCAACAAAAGCATTTGCCACGATAGCCAAATGATGGTAGCAAAGCCTCTACCTGATAGAATGACCCAAACCAGCACCACTATAGGATAAACCACTGCAAAGAAGAAGAACGTGAGACACACATAGGAATAACAAAGAACTCCTTTGCCAGCAATGATGTTGTAGGGACCACAGACAGTGGTGCGACCATACATAGGGTGTCAAGAGCATGCCCCAGCAACCAAGGAGCAGATCCCACAAGTGGGTGACAGATCAAGTGAAAACATGGTCAGATTTGGCTTGCGACGACTTGCGAAGAGTGCTTACACCCGCCCATTGCCAGTAACTGCACATGAGCTGGCAAGGGATGGGCAGCTGGTGGTGGCACCAGGGAGAGGGCCCATGGCTCCGGTGACCGAAGCAAGCAACGCCAAGGGTGGGGCTAGGTAGCCCCTATGCGGCCATGGTTACCAACAAGACCTTGGCAACCAAGCTGGCCAGGATGGCGCAAACAACTAAAGAGCATGCCCAAGCGACCAATAAGGAGCAAATTCGACAGAGGGAGAAGTAGATCAAGTAGAGGTGTGGCTGGATCTAGCCTCTGACGACCAGCGATGACCTCTAGTAACAATGGAGAAAATCGACCAGTTTTAGAGTTGAGGGGGCGAAGAGAGTCAATAGTGGTGGTGGCGGTGGGGGTGGAGGGGATGCAACGAGCCATTTGCCGCCATCGCTGTCCAATCGGCTGACAGCGACGACCAGGCAAGCGATGGGAGGCAACACTTTTGAGTTACCAAGTAGACGCGTGACAATGTACATCTATAATTATATTATGGATGTGCATCACTTAAAATTATTTCAAAACTTCTAAATATGTGTAGAAAGAGTCGTTTACATCAAATATTTTGTCATAGACGATGAAGTGTTCTATTGGCAGAGGAGAAGAGTGCTTGCTCAAGTGTTGAGCACGAGTTGTATGACACAATGTCTTAATCACCGCATCTTTTTTTCGCTAAAGCCGTGATTTTAGCTAGTGAATATAGTATTAAATAAAGGGGTACTTAATTTGTTTATCCCTTTCCATGTGCCAACTCATGTTTGAGAGCAACAGTTGGGGCACTGGCCTGTCCTTGCTCGCTCCTCTTGCAGTAGAAAAATACAAGGGGGGCATATTTCTGCAGGGAAAAGGCAATAGCAATACGGACTAGCATCGGTACTTGCTATTCCCGTTTTCCCAGAAGAAAACCCCTGTTAGGCCAACCATTAGGCTATGAGCCTGTTTAGTTGGCATATCTATCAAAAAGCAAACCAAAAAGTGCTACAGTACTTGTCACATCAAATCTTGCGGCACATGCATGAAGTACTAAATGTAGACGAAAGAAAAAACTAATTACACAGTTTGTCTGTAAATGTCGAGACGAATCTTTTGAGTCTAGTTAGTCTATGATTGGATAAATTTTACCAAATAACAACGAAAAGTGCTACAGTAGCCGAACCCAAACTTTTTCGCAATCTAAACAGGCCCTATGTTTAGTTTTCAAAAAATTTTCAAGATTTCTCGTCACATTGAATGTTTGACACATGTACGGAACATTAAATATAGATAAAAAAAACTAATTATACAGTTTGACCATTAGACGAATCTTTTAAAACTAATTAGTTTATAATTGGACACTAATGAATAAAAACAAACGAAAATACTGCACTGGCCAAAGCCAAAAAAAAAAAATTTCGCCACCCAACCAGCTGCCCTACCCTGCCCTGCCAGCGCGAGAAGATTTCTCCCTGCAACATGCAACAGTGGACTCGCTGTAGAGGATCTGACCAGGGAGGGGATGTGAGGCATGTTTAGTTCCAGAAATTTTTTGAGAAATGCTACTGTAGTAATTTTGTTGTTATTTGATAAATATTATTCAATTATGGACTAATTAGGCTTAAAAAATTCGTCTCGTGAATTTCGTCTAAACTGTATAATTAGTTTTATTTTTTTATCTATATTTAATGCTTCATGTATGTGTTCAAAGATTTAATATGACGGAGAATCTGAAAAATTTTACAAATTTTTTTGCAAACTAAATAAGCCCTGCGAAAGGCTGCACCTGGCCTGTGGGTGGCCATGAGATTTCAGATTTCCCATTCATTTAGGGCCTCGTTTAGTTCCCCAAATTCATCCCTAAATTCCACTATGTAAAAAGAAGATTTCCTATTACATCAAAATATCAGCACATGCATGGAGTACTAAATGTAGATAAAATCAAAAACTAATTGCACAGTTTTGTTGTATTTTGCGAGACGAACATTTTAAGTCTAATTAATCAATATTTGGACAATTATTACCAAATAAAAACAAAATTGCTACAGTGCCAAATAGTAATTTTGTACACCCCAATTTGGGGAACTAAACAAGGCCTAGGCCTCGTTTAGATGCCTGAAGCGGGGTGGCAAAGTTTGCACAGTGCCACCCCCGAACACTGTAGCATTTTTTGTATTTTTATGGTAATAATTGTCCAAATCTTGATTAATTAGGTTCAAAATATTCGTCTCGCAAAGTACAACAAAACTGTGTAATTAGTTTTTAATTTTATCTATATTTAGTACTCCATGCATGTGCCGGCATTTTGATGTGATGGGAAATTTTTTTTTGCATAGTGTAATTTGGGGTGAATTTTGGAATCTAAACCAGGCCTCGTTTAGATTTCCAAATTCACCCCTAAATTCCACTATGCAAAAAGAAGATTCCCCATCACATCAAAATGTTGGCACATGCATGGAGTACTAAATGTAGAAAAAATCAAAAACTAATTACACAGTTTTATTGTACTTTATGAGACGAACATTTTGAGCCTAATTAATCAAAGTTTGGACAATTATTACCAAATAAAAACAAAAAGCTACAGTGTTTCGGCACAGTGCCGCCGGCGCCGATTCGGCGGATCTAAACGAGGCCCCACCCAACCTGCACATGATCCTACTGTTGTGCACACTGATTGATGAGACAGAACTGTAGTGGCTTTGTCCTCTACCCAACCCACCAGTATGAATCCTGCCCTACCTTTATACACTGCCCATGACACCAATGATCAGACCAAACACCAGCTGCAAAGTAAAGATCACCCTGGATTCCTGGAGCACGGAACGAAAAAGCCTACAGTAGAGGGCAAACATCATTTGGTGGAGCTGGAGCGAGCAGCTGTTGGCACTTGGCAGTGGCACTGTGGAATCTGGAGAGCGTAGGTAGAAAAGCAAGCAGCCCCATGGCTTCATAGCACCAGCACCCCCTGCAATCAGGTTAGGAATTAGTATGCTTTCTTTGTAGTAAATTAGAATATATCTTTCCTTCTTTTTATAGATCTTTCCCCATGCTTGCTCCGATTGGGAAAAGAGAATCGGCCATCTTGGGGTTGTTCACTGTCCAGTTCTTCCTTCTTCTTCTTCCTTTTTTTTTTTGAGGAGTGGGGTGGTTGAGGCATGTGCTGATGTGCATGCTGGCGGCTGTAGCCTGTACTGTATGCTGAGGCAGCCATCCACTGGGCCTCACCCTCTTCCTGCATCAGGTGGGGTTCATGGACAGAGAGGTAGGAGGAAGGTTGCGATCTCGTTCGTGTCTGATGGATCTTTGCGAGTCATGCCCTCTTTGTCTTCTTGCTTTTGCTTTCTTGGTCCTCATTATGGTTCTTGGTTTTCCTTGTGCCTGCTAGGGTAGAATTTTAATCGAATAAAGATTCTTTCGAGTAAAGGGGGTTAGATGCTTGATTCCACATCCAGCATTTCCCTTCCCTTTTTCTGTATATTATATAAAAAATTCCTTTTCTTATGGTTTGCATCCTCTTTGCCTCCCAAAAAGGAACTGGATTCGATGCCTATTGGTTCTTGTGTTGGTGGGAACAGTAAGGCAGTGCAAATAATGCAGTGCTGAGGTAATTGCTGACGATTTGATCTCCTTTGATCTCCTATTTTGTCCTAGGACCGTCGTATTTTGCGCCAGGGGCATCATTTGTACATAAAACTCTAATCTCTTTATCTTACTTAATTGAGTGGCAGAGTTATTGCCTTTTATTTCAAAAAAAAAAAAACGTGGGTGGTTGTGATGGTGGATAGGGATATAGGATAGGGCCAACCTAGATGGGGCTGAGCCGCTGAGGATAGAAGAGGCATGCATGATAGAGACCTCAAAGGCCAGGTGAGAGCTCAGTCGACGGTAATGCCGCCGCAGCTCCTTTAGTTGCCAGACGATTGGCATGCCACGGTTCCTGGTTCATCTCGCAGAGTTATTTTGACTTCAAGGCTTGTGCGGTGTTGCTGATTGGCAACAGGAGCTCAGGAATAGGCGGAGGATTTGGTTGTGTTCTTTCTTTCTGTTTCGTTAGAGAAGGGGTTTGAGGTCTCTGATATTTTATCCCTATCCTATTGTCTAGTCATTCTGTTCTTGCTGTGATTCTCTCACTAAATGAGCTGCACATGATTCATGGGCAGAGTCTTTTTATACTTGTTATATCTTGTGCGAATTATAAGTTCTAATCAGAGTTCAGCTTCCTCTATCTATATCTGTTTCAGTTCTGCACTTTGTCTGTGACATTTATTCTTTCTATTCTTCCCTGCAGTGCTGCCAGCTTTCACATACACAGGTTGGGGGAGCAGTTGAGATTTTCTAATTCTTCTTCTTGGAAGGATTGAGATCTTCAGTTCTGGTAATGGGTTCTTTTGGGATGAACTGGAATCAGAAGAACTCCATGGTGTGGGATTGGGAACATCTAGTGCCATCTGTCTCGAATGCAGTTACAAGGCATGGATCTGCTAATTCATCTGGTGGTACTCTTACTTCTAGCTCAGAACTAGGGCATGGTTCATCAAAGAGCTCTATTTCAGCATCCATTGATTCACCCTCTGGAGTAGGGAACAGCTTAGAGTTCAATTTTGCCGCTGTTGAGAGGCATGTTAAGAACACGGGCACCAATGGTAGAGTCGATGGCTCGGGGAATTCTCCATCGTCAATGATAGCTTTCAGCCCAGGAGAGCCATTAATTAGTCTGAAGCTTGGAAAGAGGGCTTACTTCGAAAATGTCTGCGGAGGACAGGATGCCAAGGTTTCTGCACCTTCAGATGTTACTTCTGCAGCCACCGCGGTCAAGAAGACTAAGGTGTCTCAGCAGAATGCAAAGAACTGGTACTGTCAGGTTGAAGGTTGCAAAGTTGACCTGTCTTCTGCTAAAGATTACAACCGCAAGCACAAAGTCTGTGTAGTCCATTCTAAAGCTCCCAAGGTGGTTGTTGCTGGTCTAGAGCGCCGGTTTTGCCAACAGTGTAGCCGGTGAGATTTCCTTACATTAAATCTGTGTTCTGTTTTCATTCTACAATATTCCTATTTGTATTTGTCAAATTACAGTTTTTGGCATCTTTAATGAGGGAGGGAGCTTTGAAAATGTGACCAGCTGAAAGCAATACCACCACCCACTTTAGTTGTAGAACGAAGTGGACCAGTGCTAGTCTACATGATGCTCAATTATTTTGCTTGGTTCAGACTCATGATATTTATGTTTATTTATCCTTTGCTGATTGAGGTGCACAGGAATGCTAGCATGAAACGAATAGTGAAGAAAAATTGGTGTTTCCTTTTTGTTTCTGGCATTAGTTGTAATGGTGTATGAGTGCCTAAGTGGAGTGTTGAAGTGTTGAACTATTGATACAACATCTTGAGAAGGGGAAATTGCAGACAAGCTTATAACTAACATTTACATTTTGATTTGTTATTGATAAATGAAGCTTCATTTCCTTCTTTTTTTAATCCTTCACTGTTTGTAGGTTTCATGGTTTAGCGGAGTTTGATCAGAACAAACGAAGCTGTCGTAGGCGTCTTACTCATCATAATGCACGACGGAGGAAACCACAGGCAGATACAATTTCATTCAATTCATCACGGCTCTCAACAATGTTTTATGGTAGTACTGAGATCTCAAAAACACCTTCTAAGCTAATGAGCTATGTGCTACTGATTCAGTACCTCTTTACTTTTCTGTGAGGCCCGCTTCTGAGTCTTATATGTTAAAAGGGCACTTCATATTTCCTGCAAAAAAGAGAGCACTTTATATAGGTATCAAATGGCTAATCTGCTATTAACTTGTTGAGCGGTTCTGCCCATATTTTCAGATTGATGATTGAATGCAAATTCTTTAGTCAATTTATGCTTCTGAATAAAATGATGATACATGTTTCAAGTAGTAAAAATAAACATCTGTTCAGACTTCAGATCTTTGCAAATTCATATTCACCGTATTAGTCAAGGACTTATCCAACTTCATGACACTTGTAGTAACCACATACCATGACTGTATAACTTCTCTTTTAGTGGGATTATCCTTAGCATGTTCCAGTTCTCTCTAGATGTATTTTTTTTTCCTTGTGTAGAAACATTTTTAGTTAGCCTACCCCCAATTTCCTTGGGATTAGAAAGCTTTGTTGTTGTTTTTGTTATGGAAACACTTTAGTCTTAATGCTGGTATTATTTGCATTTGCAGATACAAGCCAGCGGACAAATCTTTTCTTTAGCCAACCTCTTTATGGCCAAGTGAGAAGCACTGCAGTTCCTTCATGGGATAATTTGGGAGGCTTCAAGTTTATGGAAACGAAACATCTGTCAGTGCAGCCAACGAAAATAGTAGGCCTTGATGAGCTGCAGTTCTCAACCCCCCAGATATCAACTAGTGTTGTGGCTCACACTGGACATCATAATAATTTCGATGGGTTCATGCCATTCAAGGGAACCAACACGAAGGTCCTTAACCAAGGTACATTGCTAATCTACAGATCTATTACTGAACCTGAGAAGGTTAAACAGTAAATTCTGTCAGCACTAAAAGTTAACCATATTGATGAAATATCTGACTGAGATTAGCTTTTACAATTCCTAAGAAACTGCCCAGATGGTCTCTCGTATTATTTGAATGATTATTCTCAGTAAGCACTGCTTTTTTAGGTGACATCACAATAGGTTATCTACACGATCATTATAATTCTTTGCAGTTTCACCTTTCACGATACTGAGCCAGCACCTTGTTCTTTCTGGCTCCAATTTGCTTAACTCCATTAACGTTATACATTTTCTATCACCATAGTACTTTCTAAACGTGTTGTTCTGGGCTGGGAAAACCCAGAAATTAGTTCATCCATTTGCAGTAGCTTATATTCCTTTACATTTACTTCCCCTGAGTCTATCATCTGGAGAAAGACTACGAACACATCCTATCTTGCAAGTTCAGAGTTAACAGGAGCAAGCTTAGTATTACAATTCTGCGCTCCTGATGCACATTTTTCATCTCTAACAATTTCAGGTGTGGAAGCTTCCGCGGCCACTTCCAACTCGAATAACGGAGCCCCAGAACCTGGGCGTGTTCTCTCTCTTCTGTCAGACGGCTCGTGGGGCTCAAGTTCAGCCGTCATCCAGCAGACTACTTCTCACGCAGATGCTGGTGCATTGCCGCCCCTCGCCACCGTCGCCGTCTCCAACGCCACCGCTGGGCATCCTCTGGACCCGTCCCCGGGAAGGTTATGGCAATGTGATCCTCCGCCGCTTGATGGAACTGCGCAGATTCAGGAACTGGCGCACCTCCGAACATGGTGAAAGTGAAAGATAAATAAGGAACTGCGCAGATTCAGGAACTGGCGCACCGCCCATGCCATCTCGAGGGCCTGGGAACTTCTGGTTAGTCATTTTGATGGTAATCTGCGGCTCTGATTTGAAACTGCCGGTGACAGTGTTTGGTGACTTTGGACAGTGTTTGGTGTTGTCTTTTGATCAAAACGGGCACTGACATGTTTGCACAATGTGAGTCCCTCTATCATTTGGGGGTGAGGATCGAGGAGTGAGGTGAAAATGGAGGAACAATTTGAGGCAAAATTTTAAATTTTTGGCACGATTTCCCACCAGTATTTAAATTTTTAGGATCAGTTGTGTGTTTCTGCTGAACTAGGTTTCGGCGTTGCCGGTAGAGAACTTCATTCAAGTAAAATTCATGGCTGGTAATGTGGTTTCTTGCGTCAACGGCACTACAGACGTACACGATGGTGGTGTAACTTTTGTGTCTGATGACGATGTGGTCGTGTACTTGGCCCAAGATTTTGTTTGGCTCTCATGTCTGTTTCTCTGCTCCACCACTGATGACTACCGAGCAGACGATGGCCCTGCCGCCTGATGCACCTCACGTGCAGTGCAGTGCCGTGTCCGTGCGGGTCCACTGTGCAGCCTCACGGTCACGGGGAAATGTCGAGCGCCAGCTGTTTGTGTGAGTGTTAGTGTGACTGTAAGCTACCAAGCAAAATAGTTATCTACTTCCAGAGCGGTGGATTTCCATGAATTCGTTTACAATGACAATTTATCCGAAGTAATAGTAAATAGTAGAGACATCAGACCTGTTTAATGAAGGACATTGGATAAACACGTATAGAAGGACATCAAATAAACACGTATACTAACAAGGCATGTCTTAAGGGTTGTGCTACGTTACTCCAATTATCTTGTACTATAGGTAAAACTTCAAAAGAAAAAACAATCGCATAATTACTTGTTAAAATAAAATTAGACGACCGAATAAATTTAATCTATATCTATATCTATATCTATATCTATCTATACCTAATAATAAAGAGGTAAAATTTTCGCCAAGTATTTTCTTCCACCTCTTTTTCTTCCACTCCGGGTTCTATTCCAGTCCGGGCTGTCCTCCGGTCTAAATCTAAAAGCGTGATATGGAGTCCGATTCCAAAACGTATTTTAAGGTAATCTAGATACCTATGAATTCTAATAATCCAAATATATCTTAATCTCAATAAGAATTTTAGTCCAACTAAAAAAACAAAAGAGTATGAATATATTCTAATATTAAACCTCAACAAGTATATTTTTTCTGGTTTTTTCAGGAACCTTGAGACTGTGTGCGTTAGGAAGAAGGGTATGCAGCGCAGCCCAAGTCCTTCACGCCTTCGCTTGGATGCAGCGCAGCCCAAGTCCTTCACGCCACGGATTAAAAAAAAGCTAGTCTCCACTCCTCACGCCCTCCTCACGCCGCCGCCGCATCGCTTCACTCACGCGCCGCCGATGCCGCATCGCTTCCCTCGCCGCCACAGCAGGCCACCCGCCGGCACGTTCCGGACGTCGCAGGCTGCCTTCCGCCCGGCCGCTCGTCTCGGACGTCGCAGGCTGCCGCCCGCCGGCATGTTCCGGACGTTGCAGGCTGCCGTCCGCCCGGCCGTTCCCAGACGGACCATGCAGCCACGTAGGCCGGCCGACGCGGCCACACGCGCGTCCAGATCCAGGCCTTCCACCTTCCTATCCCAGCCGAACGCCCAGCTTCCACGTTCTTCGAGTTGCAGGCGCCGCCGTGTTGGCCGATGGAGTCGGAATCGGGTCGGAATTCGGAATTGGATTCTAATCAAATCGAGAAATCAAATCCATGGTAAGTTACGAACTCCACATCCGACCCCAATTCGATCTGGTTTTTTTCATAGAGTAAATTACATGGCCGGTCCCTAAATTATTGGTGGGGTTTCATCCCGATCCCCAGACTATCAAAACGACCATTTAGGTCCCTAAACTATTACTGAGGTTTCATCTCGGTCCTCAAACTATCAAAACGATCATTTAGGTCCCTAAACTATTGGTGGGGTTTCATCCCGGTCCCCAAACTATCAAAACGGGTCCCTAAACTATTGTTGCGGTTTCATCCAGGTCCCCGTCCATGCCCTGAGATGGACATGAGAGAGGTGGAAGATAGAGCTGACATGTGGGCCCCACATGTCAGCGACCCATGGTCGTTTTGATATGTGGGTCCCACATGTCAACTCCATCTCACTGACATGTGGGGCCCACATGTCAGCTCCATCTTTCACCTCTCTTATGTCCATCTCAGGGCATGGACGGGAACCTGAATGAAACCGTAACAATAGTTTAGGGATCTAAATGACCGTTTTGATAGTTTGGGGACCGGGATAAAACCCCACCAATAGTTTAGGGACCTAAATGATCGTTTTGATAGTTTGGGGACCGAGATGAAACCTCAGTAATAGTTTAGGGACCTAAATGGTCGTTTTGATAGTTTGGGGACCGGGATGAAACCCCACCAATAGTTTAGGGACCGGCCATGTAATTTACTCTTTTTCATACTTATATAATGCTGGTGCCTTTAGGATAACTTCGACAAGCACAACAAGTACCTGATCTTGCCGAGCAAAGAAGCGCCTCGCCGAGCATAACCTGATCTCGCCGAGCACCTGATCTTGCTGTACACACGTAAACTTCGAATTCTTATCTCAACGAGCTGAGCAATAATCAAATCGTCTTGCCAAACACATGTTTGACAAGGTTAGCTTCCTTTATGGTTTTGTTATTGCTGGCCAATTCATGATTTCATTGTAATATGTGAAATTTGTTTTTTTTTCTGGTTTGGTTATTGCTGCAAACATAGATGCACCAAAATGTAACTCACAATAACAATAGGATAGGACAATGTGTGCTACAAATTTACTATCAATATGGTGTCTCTCATTTGGATATGCCCTTAGGAGTGTGTGTGCAGTTTGGTACTCTGCATAATTCAGACAAAAGTAGTCCTAGAAGACTGAATTTTGTGAATGTTGTAGAACATCTGTCCACTAACTAACCACTAACTAACCAAAGAGCGCACACCGTACGCGCCTCTTGATTCTGCTGATGTGTATCGTAAACTGATGCCATTAAATTAATTTTGAGGGTAGCTACATTGTTTTCACCGTATTGCATAGGTTCTATGACGCTGTTCTTGGCAAGTGCCAGAGCAGGTACATTTTTATTTTATTTTTTTGTTAAAGTTATCATGTAGTTCCCCCACTGCCATGGCCTCAATTGAGCTTTCGTTTCCTTTCTCGCTATGGCAAAAGGTGGTTTCTTTATTGTGGGTTGAGCTGTTAGCACCTAGCTAAACTATGGACCAATTTGAGTGCTGGTTCTGCATAAACAAATTTTTGGATGAGTTGCCTAGATGTTTCAGATGAATTGTTCTTTTTGTTAACTACAACTTCATACCAGGCTGGCTGCCTGCCTTGACCTGGCCTGCAGGCAGGCCACCCAGGCTGGCGCCCGGTGGTGGCACGGGTGTGTGTGGAGGAGTCCATCGGGCGGCAGCGGCGCGGGCGTGAGTGGAGGAGTCCATTGGGCGGCGGTGGTGGGGGCGGGTCCAGGAGTTCGAGCGGGATCTGGTGTCTCTGGCGCTGATGGGGGGAGCTGTGCACACCGTGGTGGCGCAGATCGAGCGCGTCAAGCTGCTGCTGCACGCAGGACGGCGACACCGCTCTGCTAGGCAGGGCCACGCAGGTTCGTGGGTCAACATTTATCCTTGTACAACATTTATCTTAATATATGTCCTTTCAGAATTGCCAATGTTTCCTTTTATATAATTATTTCATTGTATTTTATATACCATTACCATGATCCACGTCTTATCTGCTGCATGATCTGTTGCTTATATCTTTTTTTTTCTGAATGCCTTGTTTATGGATGAAGGAAGGTGGAGGCTGGACTGAAGAAGTGCAAGACAAACATCATAATTAGTGTCCACCCCATCATGCAACACATTCCTCTGTGGGTTCTCAAATGCCAAGGCCTACAGAACAGAGTAGTCTTTGTAACTGTGATCACAGACCTCGACACTTGCCACCTACATGGTATATTCAGTTACTGATAAGGAAAACATATAATAAAGCAATTTTTTCACTTTATCTGACAATTAGAAGGAAAAAAACGCAGGGGTCCATGCTGATGTGAACAGATGTTACTGCCCCTCAGAAGAAGTTGCCAAGCAGGCTGCACTGGATGATCAACCTTCTCAAATCCACGTGTTCGGTCTTCCGATTCGACCATCATTCTGCCTTGCAGTTCTTGTTAAGGTATTTAGTTCACCCTAAGTTTTTCTATTTCTATTCCTGCTAATTTTATTTTGAACCATACATGGTCTTTCAAAAGGCCGAGATATTCATTTTACAAGGTTTTGTCCTGTTGTGTTCAATGAATATGCTGTATACCCCAAAAGCGTTACTGTTCAAGTTTCAAGAAAACAGGAAAATATATCTGCATTGATTTGTCTGAATACTATTCTGCTGTCATCAATTTTCTTTGGAACGTGAAATGTTTTTTGCATGAGAGAATTTGAATTGAATCCACTTATATCAGGATGATTTGAGGAAACTTGAATTGGATCCTGAGCTTCCTGCAGTGCTGCTCATGGGAGGTGGAGGACATGGGTCCTGTCAAGAAGACTGCCAGAGCCCTAGGAAAATCATTGTTTGACAAAGAGCTTGGAAAACCAATTGGGCAGCTTATTGTCATTTGTGGCCGGAACAAAACGCTAAGCTCCTCAATGCAGGCACTTGAATGGAAAATACCAGTAAGGGTATAATGCACAACTTGTTGTTTTAGGATTCAAACCGATTCATCTGTAGAGCAACATATTCTAAAAATAATTGCGTTGTATTGTTCAGTGCTTACAGGCTCTCACCTGTCAGTTCCTTTAGTTTTTGAGTAATTCGGGTTTGATATTTTCTCCCAGGCATTTGTGAAAGAAGAGGGGAAAAGTGATACCGTTAAGGAAGCTTAAACTGGGAGGGAATACAAAGCACCTTGAGAAATGAACAATTGTGTGATCTTGGGGAGGCAAAGGCACGCTAATTTCTTTTAGCATAGTTTTATTACAGATAAGAAATTGCATTTCAATCTGCATGGGCTTATGAAATGGAACAATTATTTTGGCCCTTTTTTGCTGCTCTGTCAATAGCCACATATTTGGTCGAAATCTAGGAGCACTCAATCATATAAGAGTAGAAGCATTCAGGAGTTTTTTTCGTCAATACAATTTTGATGGCATTTACTTCACTGAATGCAACCTTATTTTTGTTCCCTAATTAATTCTGAGCAAGCTCAGATATATGTAAATGTTATATCTCTTCTCTGTCTTGTTTATCTACAATTTTTACACAAATCAGTATACATTTATAATAATGTTCACTATACACAATAGGGAATATCTTTCTTATCGCTTGACTAGGATATTCGGGCAAGACAAAATATTGACATTTTTTGTGGCTCTCATTGCAATGCTTGGGCATTTACCAATATAAGCATAAGACTGAAGGTAATGGGCCAGTCTGAAACTGTCAGGGATGGTCACCAACTCATTAGGAGATTGGGCAGTAACTGATGAAACACTGTTGGCTTTGAATTTTTTGGTATTGGACAGGTTTATAAAATTTTCATATTTCTGAAAAGGTGTGGTTCATAAAGTTTTGTGATTGTATTAAAAATCAAGGAAAATTCCTATCTTATATCATTCCATTAGCTAGAAGTGACTCTGTGTGTGTTTTGACCTGTGGAATCACCTTGGCTGATGATGCTTGTGCTCCCCACTCCCTAGCATGGGTAGCCTGGTTTATGAATTCCCAAGTTATTTTAGGCCTTTTATCATGAGCACTTTTGCCCTAATAAGTGGGGTGGACTTACAGATGGCATTGAACAACTAAGACGAAAAACATGGATACAGAGTATGAATAGCTCTAATCCATGCTTAGACAGCTGATACAATAATCCTTTATCAAGGTTAAGTTGCATGTCTTCCTCAAACTTCGGCTACTTTGCTTTTCTCTTTGCTTGTTATCTTGGAGTATCTGCGTGGTGTCGACAGTACATCATGGTGTCAACTGTCAACGGTGCTTAATTCTGTGATATTGAGGACCAGAAATGTTTGGTACTACCACATACCTGACGGGTTGGGTTGACTGCACTTTTTTGTTTGTGCAATGAGACAAGCAGGAGCGGCATTTGAAGACTGATTTGAAGGATGATGCCAACGAATGCTTGAAAACTGTGAAAAGGACCAAAAGCCACCATAACACCATGCTGGAAGAAATTTTGAAATAGTTCTGGAGTTGGACATGGTTAATTTAACCAGTTTTGTACATATTTAGTTACTAATTGAAAGTTTGAAATTACCTTGGTACCAGATAACTGAACTTTGGATGCTTTATTGCACTCTTAGTTCAGAGAATGGCAGTGCCATTACTTCTCGTTGTTATGAGCACATTGATTTGCTCGTTGTCATATGAGAAAAAACCTGTGAGCATGGTGCTTTAGCAAAAGAACAACTAAAGCTGAATGGACATAGTGTCGACCTGTGCATCCGTTGACCTCAACTGGCCATCGCTCTCGGTCGACGGTCTCTGCACCGCTTAGCTTCCTTTGTAGCATGTAGACCGACTCCTTTATGGAAGACAACCGATGCCAGCAAGAGTGAAATGACAGTGATGATGGTGGAATGATAGTCTCATCAGGTTCAAAGATTCATTTTTTGTAACAGTATAACACTTGTTTAAATCAAAATTGCTATGATATTATACTGCTCTCGATGACTGTTAATTTCTAAACATTACTTTTTGGATTAAATGTTACTTTAACGTTAGCATTTAATTTCATAGTATTGTTATCTTATCGTACGATCCGTATTTTTTTTATAAAAGTTTAGCTGTCCCGTAGCAACGCACGGGCACGCTACTTAGTTTAATCTATATCTATATCTATATCTATATCTATACTACCTAATAATAAAGAGGTAAAATTTCCGCCAAGTATTTTCTTCCACCTCTTTTTCTTCCACTCCGGGTTCTATTTCAGTCCGGGCTGTCCTCCGGTCTAAATCTAAAAGCGTGATATGGAGTTCGATTCCAAAACGTATTTTAAGGTAATCTAGATACCTATGAATTCTAATAATCCAAATATATCTTAATCTCAATAAGAATTTTAGTCCAACTAAAAAAACAAAAGAGTATGAATATATTCTAATATTATACCTCAACAAGTATATTTTTTTTCCGGTTTTTCCAGGAACCTTGAGACTGTGTGCGTTAGGAAGAAGGGTGAGTTTTGGTTAGTCACAATTTTTTTTTATTTCCGGTGCGATGTATCGGGTGGGTATTGTTTACGCATGCATGCGTGGTATTTCGGACAGCTGCCGAAGCAAACAGGAAAAGGATCGTTGAGTCCGACTGCTACATGAGCTAAGCCAAATCAGTCTCCATTGCCGATTAGTAGGAGATAATATATTGTTTATTAATTAGCTACAAACGACATGAAGTCCAGGTGTGCAACGCGTGAATAGGAAAGAATTAAGAGAACCTAGAAGATTAAAAGAAAGAAGAGACATGCACATCGTGATGACCAGAGTCTAGAGAAAATAATTGGAGTCCGTGGCCCAACGCTGAGACTAGGGTTGCACCGGCGGCAAGGGAGGCAGTCGTGCGTGTGCGTGTGAGGTATGCGAAGGAGGGGCAGCTCGGCGGCGTCGAGTTCCACCTTGTAACGCCCCAGAGTCCAAACGTGTCACACCCATTTTTAAGGACAAAAATAGGATGCATAAAGTACTCATGTGCGCCCCAGGACATGATCGCACACACAAGTAGATAAATTACATAGTATCATCACAGTGCTTATTACATATCGAATAAGTATTTAAGACATAGTCTTGAACTATAAATAATAATAACTAATAGTAGATCTCCAGCGGAAACTCCAAACACAGGGACACGATTGACTGGTTGACACCAAGACTAGTACTCATTACGATAATCTTCCTCATAATCTTCATCTGTTATGGTAGAAATAGCAAGGGTGAGTCCATGTCGAACTCAACAAATATAACACAGGGTTCATGAGGCTCAAATGGCTAGACACTGTTTGACTGCGTTTAGCTTTTAATCATATAATTAGCAATTGTGTAGCATCAAGATAAATCACTTCCCATTAAAGAACCAATGATCAATTGTAATAAGGATAATGAATAGCATTAACATGAGCATAATAATAATCAACAATAATTAAACATGATATAACAATTATGATCAACTGTTCCATAAGAATCCCCAAGGCCGCTCGTATCCGTGAGCACGGCTACTATACCAGTTTTTAACTCTGCGCAGAGGTGTACACTTTCACTGTGAGTCATGATTTCCAAATGAGTGGGGAGATCAAGCCCAAACACCCGAGAAGCATATAAAGCCATCCAAAAGTTCGTCTAACAAGTTAGGGCCATTAGATTCACTCGGCAGGCAGATGTAGAACCCCCCTTCCTAGTGGCACAACAACCGCAGCCTATACACACTAGGCCAGGGGCTCGCACTACACCCAACGTGGCAAGCCTTTCTTACGCCATTTAAGGTAACCACTAACAAGCTAGAAAAGGTCTTTTAAACAACTAAAGCCAGAGCCATATAGCCCTCACAGCTGTACTGTATATCCCGGTTATCACTTACAGATAAGTCCTTATGGAGAGAAACCAGAGGATCAAAATAATACACATGCTCTAGCCCCCTTTTGACAGTAATAAAATCATCTTAATGGTTGATTGCTTAATCCATTAATCAAATTACAAGATCATTGTTCTTAGTTTAAGCACTAGCAGTAGCTACCCATATGCATTCCCAAGGTTGACAAGGAATCAAGATAACAATCACTAAATTATAATCTCTAAGGTTGCCAAGTTAAGCACATGCACATGTATGATAATTTCAATGTATAGGTAACAAGGATAATCCTGTGTTATACTTGCCTTGATCAAAACTCTCCGAGTGATACCGCTGATCTGGCTTAAAGTAATACTCCGGATCGTCCAGATATTGCTCACCTTCTAAACTCGATCATCAATCAACAACACACATGCATCCAATCAAACATACACGAAGCAAACAAAGAGATATAATTAGAACAGTACACCAACAGTAGCAAAACAGTAATAAAAGTTTATAAAACTCTTCTACACGTTTCTACGATCACACAGACGCAAAGATCACCAAATTCGGAGTTAAAACGTGAAAGTTATGAATTTTCTAAGATTTCCTATAGATAAATAAATACTTAATTATAAACTCGAAAAATAAATTATCAAAATTAACTGTACAACTACTCTAACATGTAGAGCTCGCAAATACGAACCTAACGCAACTTGAACGGATCAAATCGGAGTTAAAACGAAGATTTTATGACCAAAACAATCCTAGTGGCAAAACTGTAAATACCTGAAAACGTATTTTTGATTTAGCCGGAAGAAAATACGCTTTCAAAACATGAAAACGCATTTTCAGTTTTACGCTTTGGATGGCGGGTTAAATTCTGAAAAACTAAGGGGCTCTTTAAAAATTTTGCCACGCGAAGAGGTAAGATCTAATCTTGGCCGCTTATCCAAGATCGGACGGCCCACATCTCTTCCAGAGGAGACCGGCGGCGCTTCCGCCGCCCCGCCCCAACCCCACGGCGGCGCCATGGCCGGCGGCCCGCTGGACTCGCCAAACCCGCCCTAAACTTCACCAAAACATGCGCGGTTGGTACCAATCGAACGGGAAGCTCATTGCGATCTCACCTAGAGCTCTAAGACGGTCAATCACGGCACGGGAACGACGGGTGGCTCCAAAAGGCGGACGGCTTAGCTCCTTCACACGGTAAGAACACAACACGACCTTAACGTCAAAATTGATAGCACAAATCGAGTCACAACAACGAACTAAAGCTAATAGAGCAACTTACAGCGACTAGAACGCGAAGTAGCCGACGAATTCGCCTCCACCGCGGCTTCTAGGGTTCCAAGGCGCGGCTAGGGCAAAAACAACCCAAAATCCGAATAAAAAGGGTATGAAAGGTGTGGTTCTAGCTTATATAGGATAGTGGCGTGATCAATTTGGAAAGGGACTCCTTGGATACGCGGATTCGGTTGCGGTTCGTCGATGGGGTCGTGACCGGCTCGGTTACGTGAGATAGGAGGAGCATCCGACATCCGGGCCCCACTGGTCAGCGGAAGAAAGAAGGGAAGGCACGACTGCTGGCTCGGCCGACTGAGCTGCTCGACGCTGGGCCGGGCTGGCCCGGGCCGCGACAACGCTGAGCCGGCCCACGCGGGCGCAGCGAGGAAGAAGTAGGCCTCCCAGAACGGGCCGTCGGCCACCAGCTGAAGGTAAGTTGTTCTTTTTTTCTCTCTTCTTTTCTTTATTTACTTGTTCTCAAACTATTCCAAATAGAATTCATCCAACCAAACAAAATAAATTAAATCCACTACACAAAAGAAAATAAATGCAGCAGCATGAATGCATCACCAAATAGTTTTTAAAATTTTAATTCCCCTTCTCTAAATTATTTAAAATTCATTACTCCTAAAATTTTGGGTGTTACACACCTCCACGACTCTATGTTGAGTTCGTCAACTCGTTCAACACCCTGATCGCTTGAGCTTATCTACCGAATATGCGAGGCATTCAGCAGTGTTTTTCTCTCACAATAAATCAGCAGGCAGTACTTTCAGCCATGACCTTTCAGCAAACGAACAGGGCGCGAGATGGACAGTGAGGAGACATGGACTCAGGGAGCGACCTAGGGCTCAACGATAAATCTTGGGAGCGTAGCTACTGGTCCGATGGCGGCAACTGCCGGCTGACCAGGTCCCGGCCGCCCATAGTGACAACGAAGATGGCGCCCAGTTCTCGGTGCGGTCGTACGGTGGCGCCCTCGCGCGAAAAGACGGTCCGAGCGACGGGACACTGCACGCGCCGATGGCCCCAAGCTCGCCGACCAACACGAGATGACGTCACGGGACGTACAACGCCTCGTGCCTCGCGTTCCATGGTGGGGACATGGAGGGCGATGATGCGTACCAGTGGTGCGATGGTGGCGCACCGGTGTCTCGTGTCACGCAAGCCGTTATGCTCGGCCAGGGGTTGCGGTCGGCGACAGTGAGGTTGCTGCAGCAGCCAACGTTGCCAAGAGGGATGTCGATTGAGAAAAAAATTAAGATTGTATTTTTTTCCAGTAACATTAGAAAATTCTTTTTCCCGTTGCAACACACGAACATATTTACTAGTAATAATAAAAAAGAAACCAATCCCTTAAAATGTCGACATATACACATGCGGGAGCTAGCTTCCTTGTTTGGTGCAGCACCCGCAACAGAGGGGCGTGCCATGCAAAACGGGCAGTACTCACGGAGACGGTGATGCATGCACTGGTGCTGTCCTCGAGCCAGGTTACTCCCTCGTTCCAAAATGTTTTTACTTTTTTAGATTTATAACTTTTATTATGCACTTAAATATACACTGTGTTAAAATTCATAACAAAAGTAATACATCTAGAAAAACTAAAGCGTCTTATAATTAGAACGAAGGGAGTATGCGTTATAATAAGCATGAGACATGTTCAGCAAAATATATTACATACATAATATAGTATAATATATTACATTTTATGGGAAACAAATCTTTAAAACATTAAACAAACTTAGCGTCCTCCTTGAAAAGGTTAAAGAAAGGGCACCTGCATCGAAAGCATCTTTGTGGAAAAAGAATTCAGTGCTCTAAAAACTGTCTTATTGACAGTTCATGATTGTTCGCCACACAATAAAATTGTGTGCGTAACCACGATTGGCACCTTAATGGCCTCACTTGGAACTCATATAGACCTACACAGATAAATTGTTAGAATTTATATGGATATTCCCCTAAATTCATATGAAGAAATTCTAATAAATCTCAAAGGCCCAATACATGTGTTCCCTAATGGGCTTTAATGTTTAAGTCCAAGAATAGAGGTGGGAGGTACAACATCAATTAGTACCATATTGCTAGTTGATGTAGAGGTAGGGGGTTTTCCTCCATATATATATGTACCTATCCTCCTGGGAAAAGACACACCAAAAACTACAATTGGGAGTTTCAGTTAGAATATCCCTAAGGTAGTAAATTAGTATTTTCCTCTTCTTGCTACCGCGCTGCCGCCGTAGTTTCTCCATCCCGATCGTCTGCGTGCACCGGCGTTTGGGAGAGCAGGTCTCCGGAACCATCGTCTTTGCGATCCTGCACCGAGAGAAGGCGAATAAGGTTTTTGGGAAGCGCTCTTCGCGCGACTGCTCCTAAATTCTCCACGACGGTTCGTCTTCTGAAGGCTGCATCGACGCGCTATCTACATCTTCATCACCATCTACTACATCTACAGTCATCAGGTTCTATTCTCGTGATCTAATCTTGTCTTTCATAATGTTTCATCTATGCTATGCTTACAATCATAATCATGTTTATGCTTATACTATGCATCATGCTGATCTGTCATGCTATACATGCTTAATCTAATTCATCAATATGTCATGACTTATATTCTAGTTTTAATCATGACTTATATTCTGGTTTTAATCTGAGAATTAATCTGGAAATTGCCTAATTCTTTAACAATCCAAAAACCTTATTTAAGGTCGTTTCTAGAATTATCTATGGCTAGTTTTGTTGATGCGCTGAGGCCGAAAAAATTTTCTGGTACGCATATTAAGAGGTGGTCTGTTAAGGTCACAGATTGGCTTACTGCCATGAAAGTTTTCTGGGTCAAAGATGGCATGCCTGAGGGAAACATCTCTGATGAAGATTAGAGAAAATTCCAGGAAGCTAATGATATCTTTGTGGGAGCTGTGCGTAATGTGCTTTCAGATTATCTATTTGATTCTATGATGCACTTAAGAGACGTAAAGGCTCTATGGGATCATCTGAATGCTACTTATGGTGCTTCAGATGCAGGCAAAGAACTGTATACCATGGAGAGCTTTAATGACTACAAGATGGTTGCTAACGAATCAGTAGTCGAGCAAGCTCATGAGATCCAGCGCCTGGCTAAGGAACTTGAACTCCTTAAATGTGTCTTACCCGATGAGTTTGTGGCTGGGTGCATTATTGCTAAATTGCCTTCTTCATGGAGGAATTTCGCCACAAGTCTCAAACACAAGAGACTGAAAATATCAGTTGAAAACCTGATAGCATCTCTTGATGTCGAGGAAAAAGCTCGGGTTAAAGATAACATTGAGAAGGGGAACGAGGAAAAATATAGCGCCCACTTTGTCCAGAGAAACCATGGCAAGAACAAGAGAAAGCCTAAGCAACCTGTTTTCAATGCCAAACAAAATACTGCCTTCAAGAAGAAGAAGAAAGACAAAGTAGAGTTACCTTGCTTCGCATGTGGAGAGCTTGGTCATTTTGCTAAAGATTGTCCAGAGCGAGTGGACAAGAAAGAGAAAAAGAAGGTCAGCCTCGTGACTGCAAGCACTACTGATGAAGGGTATGGTAATTTTACTGTACTATCAGTGTTTCAATCTCCAAGTTGGTGGATTGATACAGGTGCTAATATTCACGTGTGTGCTGATATCTCTTGGTTTTCTTCTTATCAAGGGCTGCAAGGTTCCTCCGTCCTGATGGGGAATGGGTCACATGCTTCTGTTCATGGTGTTGGCACGTTAGATCTGAAGTTTACTTCGGGAAAGATCGTGCAACTGAAGAACGTACAACATGTCCCTACTATTCGCAAGAACCTTGTTAGTGTCTCCTTTCTATTGAGAGATGGGTTTAAGGTAGTGTTAGAGTCTAATAAAGTAGTCATGTCTAAGCATGGACAATTTATTGGTAAAGGCTATGATTACAGAGGCTTGTTCCGCCTATCTTTGGCAGATTTTTGTAATAAGTCAGTGAATCATATTTGTGGCACGATTAATGATAATTCGAGTGTTTAGCATTCTCGCTTATGTCATGTTAACTTTGGATTGATGTCACATTTTTCTAGCCTGAATTTAATTCCAGATCTCACTATTGCCAAAGGTTCTAAGTGCCATAGTTGTGTGCAATCTAAGCAACCTCGAAAGCCTCATAGGGCAGCGGAGGAGAGAAACTTGGCACCTCTAGAACTCATACATTCTGATCTTTGCGAGATGAATGGTGTGTTGACAAAAAGGTGAAAAGAGATATTTCATGACTTTAATTGATGATACAACTAGATTTTGCTATGTTTACTTGCTTAAAACTAAAGATGAATCGCTAGACTACTTTAAAATCTATAAGGCTGAAGTTGAAAATCAACTAGAGAGAAAAATTAAACATCTAAAGTCAGATCGTGGTGGTGAATATTTTCCTATATTATTTGATGAGTTCTGTGTGGAACATGGTATTATTCATGAGAGGACAACTCCCTATTCGCCCGAATCAAACGGGATTGCCGAGAGGAAAAACTGCACGCTGACTGACTTGGTGAACGCCATGTTAGACACTGCTGGTCTATCTAAGGCATGGTGGGGGAAGCTCTATTGACTGCGAGTCATGTCCTGAATAGAATTCCAAACAGAAATAAAGAGATAACTCCATATGAGAATTGGATTGGAAGGAAACCATCACTTTCATACTTGCGCACGTGAGGATGTTTGGCGAAAGTCAATGTTCCAATTTCTAAGAAGCGTAAGCTAGGACCGAAGACTGTGGATTGTGTCTTTCTAGGATATACTCATCATAGCATTGCCTATAGATTTTTAGTAGTAAAATCTAAAGTTCTTGATATGCATGTGGATACAATTTTTGAATCTCGTGATGCTACATTTTTTGAAAATATATTCCCTATGAAAGATATGTGTAGCAATGCTAGATTTTTCTCTGAGATAGCTCCTGATTTTACGGTACCTATTAAGTCTTCTATTGAGTCATTTGAGCAACCACCTGAAGAAGTCCTTGAGGAGAATGACAATGAAGTTCCTGCGAGGAACAAGAGACGAAGGATTGCAAAATCCTTTGGTGATGATTTCATTGTGTATCTTGTGGATGATATTCCTACTTCTATTACAGAGGCATACGCATATCCAGATGCAGATGATTGGAAAGAAGTTGTTCGTAGTGAGATGGACTCAATTCTTTCTAATAGAACTTGGGAGTTATCTAAGCTACCTTTTGGTTGTAAACCAATTGGATATAAGTGGGTGTTCAAGAAGAAGCTTAAGCCTGATGGTACTATTGACAAGTACAAGGCTCGGCTTGTGGCTAAGGGTTATACCCAGAAGGAAGGTGAGGATTTCTTTGATACTTATTCACCTGTTGCTAGAATGACCACTATTCGAGTGCTACTTTCTCTGGCTGCCTCGTATGGTCTTCTCGTTCATCAAATGGACGTGAAGACAACTTTCCTTAATGGAGAGTTGGATGAGGAGATTTATATAGATCAGCCAGATGGATTTGTAGTAAAAGGTGAAGAGCAGAAGGTGTGTAAATTACTGAAGTCTTTGTATGGCTTGAAACAAGCACCTAAACAATGGCATGAGAAGTTTGACACTACTTTAACTGGTGCGGGCTTTGCTGTTAATGAAGCTGATAGGTGTGTGTATTATCGACATGGTGGGGGCCAATCTGTTATATTATGTTTATATGTTGATGATATTCTAATCTTTGAAACAAACATTGATATTATTAATGAGGTCAAGTCTTTTTTGTCAAAGAGTTTTGACATAAAAGATCTAGGAGAAGCTGATGTAATTCTAAACATTAAGCTGATTAAGGAAGATAGTGGGATTACCTTGTCACAATCTCACTATGTTGAGAAGGTCTTGAGCCATTTTGGCTTTATGGATAGCAAGCCTACTCCAACACCTTATGATCCTAGTGTGACATTGAGAAAGAATAAGAAGATTGCTAGAGATCAATTAAGATATTCTCAGATAATTGGTTCACTCATGTATCTAGCTAGCACAACCAGACCAGATATCTCTTTTGCTGTGAGCAAGTTGAGTAGGTACATGTCCAACCCGGGTGATGATCATTGGCATGCACTTAAAAGGGTCTTGCGTTATCTCAAAGGTACAATGAGTTTTGAGATACACTATTCTGGGCACCCAGCTGTGCTGGAGGGATATAGTGATACGAACTGGATTTCTGATATTGATCAAATCTATGCTACTAGTGGGTATGTATTTACTCTTGGAGGTGGCGTAGTGTCATGGAGGTCTAGTAAACAGACTATTTTGACTAAATCTACCATGGAAGCAGAACTTACTGCTTTGGATGCAGCTTCTGCAGAGGTAGAGTTGCTGCGTGAGCTCTTGTCTGACTTACTGGTGGTTGAGAAACCAATACCGGCTATCCTTGTGAACTGTGATAACCAAACAGTGATCACTAAAGTGAATAGTGCTAAGGATAATGCGAAGTCAACAAGACACGTTAAAAGACGTTTGAAGTCTGTCAGGAAGTTGAGAAACTCCGGAGTAATCACTGTGGCTTATATGCAAACAGACAAGAACCTGGCAGATCCTTTTACCAAAGGACTATCACGAAATGTGATAGAAATAGCATCAAGGGAGATGGGTTTGAGACCCATATGAGTTTACAGTAGTAGTAACCCAACCTTTTTGATCGGAGATCCCGTGACTTAGGATCTGGGAAGAACAAGCTATTGGTGAACTGAGGAGAGTATAATTATAACCCTCTCTATGTGAAGATGCAATACTCTCAAAGCGTTGAGGCACTGTATGGTAGGTTGGCTAATGCCTTAACATGTTCTATTGGCTTTAACAAGCGAAGATGCTGTCCTACAGAGCATTCTTGAAAGAACATACCTATATGAGTCTGACTGTAAAACGTCGCAGTCTATGAGATTTGGGTGATCTCTAGTAAGCTCATGAAGAGACCAAGGAGTATGACGTATATGCTCCACCCACGGGGAAGGCTACTGGCAGCCAAGTACTAGTTTGACTTTGAGTGAAACTTGTTTGCACAAAACTTGCAATTCAAGGCGTAGTCCATTGTTCAAGTTGTGAATGAATGTAACTTGAAGCTCTAGGCAGATGTTCAACTTAACAGTCTCTGCTGAAATACTAGTATATAAACAGTAGTGAGAGAGAAGGAAAATGTTTATACTGGGCAATTGAGATCTGGTGGGGGATTGTTAGAATTTATATGGATATTCCCCTAAATTCATATGAAGAAATTCTAATAAATCTCAAAGGCCCAATACATGTGTTCCCTAATGGGCTTTAATGTTTAAGTCCAAGAATAGAGGTGGGAGGTACAACATCAATTAGTACCATATTGCTAGTTGATGTAGAGGTAGGGGGTTTTCCTCCATATATATATGTACCTATCCTCCTGAGAAAAGACACACCAAAAACTACAATTGGGAGTTTCAGTTAGAATATCCCTAAGGTAGTAAATTAGTATTTTCCTCTTCTTGCTACCGCGCTGCCGCCGTAGTTTCTCCATCCCGATCGTCTGCGTGCACCGGTGTTTGGGAGAGCAGGTCTCCGGAACCATCGTCTTTGCGATCCTGCACCGAGAGAAGGCGAATAAGGTTTTTGGGAAGCGCTCTTCGCGCGACTGCTCCTAAATTCTCCACGACGGTTCGTCTTCTGAAGGCTGCATCGACGCGCTATCTACATCTTCATCACCATCTACTACATCTACAGTCATCAGGTTCTATTCTCGTGATCTAATCTTGTCTTTCATAATGTTTCATCTATGCTATGCTTACAATCATAATCATGTTTATGCTTATACTATGCATCATGCTGATCTGTCATGCTATACATGCTTAATCTAATTCATCAATATGTCATGACTTATATTCTAGTTTTAATCATGACTTATATTCTGGTTTTAATCTGAGAATTAATCTGGAAATTGCCTAATTCTTTAACATAAATAATAAATGCTAGGCTAGAGCTACACCCCAAGCCTGTTCGCTTGAGCTTTCAACCACTTATTTTCAGCTAGCCAGCAGTGTTTTTCTCTCACATAAATCAGCCGACAGTACTTTCAGCCGCTTATTTTCAGCTCAAGCGAATGAGCTGCAACCTGATAGGAAAAAGAAATTTCCAGTTGCTTCATGGACCTTGGATAAAAAGGAGAAATCTCTTAAGTTTCTTCCATAAACTCAAAGTGCTTACCAGCTACTCCTCAAATATATATCAGAAGGCTAACTAGTGAACAAGAAAGACTTGAAATTCAACATGAGCTGCATGAAGGCCCACAACTGCCATGTTATCATGATAGAGTTGTCGTCAGTTGCGATTAGGAGTGTTCTACCAATGAAAGTGTGTGACCTGATCATAAAGCTGTGCTCATTCTTCAGTTCAATCTCACACAAGGTCATAGATCCAGACACATTGTACAAGCTACAGAAAGACCCGGTCCATACTATGAATAGGATCTAGATGCATTTTCCACAACATTTTTTGGCATATCGATTTTCCCAATTTGGTTTTAGTAATTGAGTGACAACACTAGGTGGACTAATTCTTTTCATGTGAGATGATTAGGTGCTTAGTCCACAAGATGGTGTTAAGCAACACATGGAGCCACAAGAGGAGATGGCAAGGACAATGAAGATGAAGGGCTCAACATGTGAGAAGAGATGATGGATATGGATGGAGAAATTGGAGGCAATCCTGAAGGCAAAGGTATATTTGTAGCCTTATAGGACTTTGCTTTTATCTGCCAAGATGTGTAGACAAGTTTGTGGCCGAGTTTAGGATAGATAGTTGTACTATAAAGAGGATATGTCTTTGGTAAATAAGGTAATCTAGTGCCACTAGATGAGGACTAACAATACATATGTGAGAGATCTGGTGACGCAGTGAGAAAGCAAGCAAAAATCTTTGCAAATGTTTTTGAAAATGCTAACTTGGTGCTAAAGGTGTTGATATTCCTATCAAAAACCTTTTTGGGGTTAGTCATGTGAAAAAGGTTTGAGAGATACACTCGGTGTGGTGTTTATACATCACTACAACTCTCTAGTGAGGAGGTGATAAGGACACGCCAACGATGTCCGATATTCTGTCCCAATCTTTCACGGTACAAATTATAGAAATTAATACAGTCTGATTTTTCTGAATTTTTGTTCTAAATAACTAGCACAATAGAAATTCGGTTGTTCTTATCCCACACGAATGACAACTGAACAATTGTCAGATATTGAATAGTAGGTGACAGTAGTATGGACGAGTCTCGTAATGAACAGACTAGCAGCAATTCAGACTTCCAATAGGAACACGATCCGATAGCAATATCAATTTATCCTCACACCTGACACCAGCACGTGAACAGCAAGAAGCAGAACACTTGACCACGGCCGCTAGTCAACCAGCACAGCACGACACGAACTTATGAATTAATCAAGATGAATCGGCCGAACAACAGTAAATAGCACAGATAATCTCACAGCAAATTATCAACCAAAGTCAATAGTAGCAGCAATAGATAGGGATCGACTTACAATAGTGTGCAATCCAAACCCTAGGTAACTTCTTCCACCCGCAGCCTCGACGACCACGATCAGAAGAGAGGGAACTCCAAGAATTCCAAGCGACGCACCCAAGCTGTAGCAACTCGATCACGTAACTCCACGCAAATCCGTTAGGATCCGGTAACACCCACTAGGGTTTCACGAGCGGCGGCTCAATGAGAAATAACTCCACAAATAAAATCCAATCTCCTTACAAGGATTCCTGACCCAGGCTTTAAAGGCACGCAGGCCGCCATGGAAAACTTGGTCGAACCAACACCAGCAGGTCTGACATGACGTGGAACGTGTTCTATTTGGACTTGACGCTTAACTAGACTTGACCGTGTGACACAAAACGGACTCAACCAAAACCGTACAAGACCAAAAGCAAAGAGACTCCTCCTGACGTAAAATTGCTACTAGCTATAACCATAAATAATAAACTATTCCGGCCATGCTGCTAATCATATCATTAGAATATACGTGATCTCCTGGCTAGCAGAATGCATGTATTGATATGTATTAAATTACCAGCTTCTCAGCAAGAACTCCCCTTCGTCAATAATACTCACGTAATGTCCACCTCCACCTGCATGGAGCCAATAAACATATATTTCCTTGGCTTCCTTTTCTCCACTTTTCCAGATAGTAAAGCACCTCTAAAAATTATATTTGATGAAAGGCCAGCAGCAGTAAATTTATCCATGTCCTTGCTATATTTCTCACCAAAACTAAAAGCTCCAAATTGAAGACCAGATGATATTAGAGAATTACTAGCTGCTATATTTGAAACAACACAAGAATTTTCTATGGGTATATTTTGAGGAGCCATGGGCTCATCAGGAGGCATTAGAAGTTTATGTGCCCTTGGGATCAGTACGATCATCACTGTTTTGTTGTAGACTGTAAGACTGTTCATTGGAAAACTCCTGCGATCACCTGAGAAAGGGTTTAGAGGCCAAGAGTAGCAAGTTTGATGGGTATGGACCTATTCTTCTGGTGTCATCGAATAAGAGGGAACCGAAGAAAGGAGCTGACACGTGGCGGTGATCTGCACGATGCAGTTGTGTGTGGGTGTTTTCAAAGGGTCATAAAAAACTCTGATGGGGACCACCGGAGGATTCTGACGCCTCCAAAACCTTTCTGTATGCTCTCTGGAAAGCAATTGAAAAGTCTGGTGAGGTCACAGGATTGACCACTAGAGAGTCAGTCCAGAGGGGGGGGGGGGGGGGGGGGGGGGGGGGGGGGCTTTCAGTGTAGTTTTAACAAGGGTACGTGCAGACCGGGTACGGAGTAGCTGCTGAAGCACACTGCTTCCTGCTGAAGATGCTGCTGTCAGCTTCCTCGTGGATAAGATCACAAAGCCAACACCTTACAATCTACTCCCTCCGTCCCAAAAAAACATGTAAATCTCGTTTCTTGATAAGTCAAATATTCTTAATTTTGACTGAATATATATGGCAAAGTATTAATGTTCATGATACATAATAAATATCATTAGATTAATTATAGAATATATTTTCATAATAAACCTAATTGAAGATATAAATGTAGATAATATCTTCTAGAAACTTAGTCAAACTTAAGATTCTGTTGACTCCTCGTAAAACGAGATTTACATGTTTTTGGGACGGAGGGAGTATATGTGGAGAATAAGTTCTTTAAGACCAAGGTGGCAATAGGTCAGGCTCATCCTGTGGCGAAGGGGTTATACTGCACTGTCGTCCATTGCTTGTAGGCTATGCCAAGGTTACCGTTGATGCACAAGTTGAGTTAGGTATACCCATGAAGGAGGATTGGAAGACACTAGGGAAGAACTTGGGTTGCTTTGTGGCATGGTGCAAGCGCTACATATCCTTTGACTTTTATTTAGAATCCAACGATGATGATGATGATAACAGAAGGGTAGCAATGAGAAGACCCCATCACAGCCTGAAAGGGAAGAAACTCCTCCGTCACCTAGGGAGCCACAATTCCCCAAAGCCACAACCCAAGACTCGCAAGATTGATTCATCTACTAGGAGTAGAACTCAATCATCTAAGAAGGATAGAACCAAAATACTCCAAAAGCTGGGTTTGTCTAATGGGTCTAGAGAAAAAAGTAATGAGTGGAAGGTCCCAATTATTGCAAGATAACGACATGACAGAGGAAGACCTTACAAAATTTCAGTGTGGGTAGGATAGAGAGGAGGCGTAGCATGTATGGTCATTTAAGTAGTGGTCATATCTAGTGGTTCCTGAATAAGTCCCAAGTTTACAACCGAGAATGCGGTAGCTGCATGATTGGTATAAACAATAAAGCCATGACATTAATGAAATGACATAGTCTTCTTGAACCCAATTATATATAATTAGAAGACAATACGGGAGAATACATGTATTGTCTTCTTGAACACATACATGTTGAGAGGGATTAACATAGTCTTCTTGAACCCAGTTATATATAATGAGAAGACAATATGGGACAGTAGTGCCATTGACGAATTGACAAGGGCTTGCTTGCCCAACAAGACAAATCATCCATACTTCTACTCTACAACTACACGTATATGTGTCCCAAATTTGTTCTATTTTCATTACATATGTCAAGGTTGAACCTAATTTGCATCGGTGTGTTGTAAATACAGTAACCATTTTGTCCTTCTTGACATCAACATAGAAAATGCACTCTCACCGTTTTTTACTTGAGAGGGAGAGAAGCCACACTAAACAAGTTAAGCAAGCTAATCACTCTATTGCACCAAATATTGGATATTTTTATTAGCTTCAAATATCAACCTTTTAGAATTTTGGGTTCACTATAAATGAGGCCAATTCAATCACAACGTGGCCTCATGGTAACGATCAATGCAGGTTCTATGTCATGCATTACATGTCCACCCTCATCAGAGATAGATACTTGTCGGTGTTTCTAACCGTCGACTAGTAAATTTATGTTTGCGCGTTTGGCACGGATGGTGAGCTCGGAGGACATAAAGGATTATACTGGTTCGGGCTAAATGTCCCTACGTCCAGTTCAAGGCTGCTCGTGTTACCGGCTCTGTGTTTGCAATAGGGGGTTACAAATGGGCGAGAGAGGGAAAAGGTCTCAAGTCTCTGGTGAGTGTGTCGAACGGTGTTTAGTTGCTTTCCAATGGCTTGAGAGTGTTAAAAAGACTTGCCCTGATGGGGCGCCTAGCTTTCCCTTTTATAGATCAAGGGTGAAAGCATCTAGGCCCCGAGACTTAGTTTTGGAAATTGATGACATTACATTATTACCATGACTAACGTGTGTTTTGCAGAAACTTTGGTAAGTTAGGTCATGGGGTTGATAACTGCTTTGGGCACTATAGTATTCATGTCCCTTGATGGAAATCATTTCGGTTAGTTCCGGATGTCAAGGTGTTGAATTACATTCGGAATAGTCGTTAGGATCTTCACTTTTTTCCTTTGGCCGTACTATAAAGGGGGGCATGAGCGAGTAGCTTGACCTAGGTGAGTCTTTTGTTTAGGTGTGGTGCACACTTATCAAACTTAGCACTAGGTAGCTCAAGAAAAGCTCAATGTTCAGTTGGAAGCAACTTGGTTCAAGTTGCGTCGCGTTTTGAAGTAGTTTGAGCCGTTTTCCCTTGACCGGACGCGGTCTCTGTCTTGACCGGATGCGTCTGGTCAGTACTAACAGTTACTGTGTTTCAGCTCGGTTGACCGGACGCGGTTCTTGCGAGGACCGGATGCGGTGATCATGCTGACACGTGTCTAAGAGGGCAAAACATCTAATCAGACGCGACTGGGAAGTGATCGGACGCGTCCGGTCACGTTCCAGTAAGGTACTTTGCTGACCTGACGCGTCCGGTCATCACTGATCGAACGCGGTCGAGCATCAGGTCAAAGTACAGTAAGGACCTTGCACAATCGGACGTGTCCGGTCACCCCTGATCGGTGTGTCCAGTCACTCAGCAGTGCTGTTCAGGGTTTCGACCATTACGTTCGATCGGCGCGTCCGGTCACGGTGACCGGCGCGTCCGGTCAGTGCGTATTTTGCTGAGTTGGCAGGTAACGGTTGGATTTGACTGTGGGGTGTATAAATACATTCCCTCCACCTCTTTTAGAGGTCTCTTGCTCTTTTGTTCAACTGAGAAACACCTTTCAAGTGCAAGGGAGTGCAAGAGCTCTAGTGAGGGTAGTGATTTGAGAATCAAAGTTTGAGAATCCCTCATTAGTGACTAGGGAGTAGTAAGTGTGCATCCATCTTCTCATTAGGCTCGTTGTGGTGAAGTGAGAGTTCTAGCTTGTTACTCTTGGTGATCGCCATCACCTAGACGGCTTGGTGGTGATTGAGAGTTTGGTGATCATCCGGCGGAGCTTGTGGATGACCCAACTCATCTTGTGAGCGGTTTTGGGCGATTCATCACGATGGAGTGTCGAAGAATCAGCCTGTAGAGAGCACTTGATCCTTGCGCGGATCAAGGGGGAGCTACATCCTTGCGCGGGTGCTCCAACGAGGACTAGTGGGGAGTGGCGACTCTCCGATACCTCGGGAAAACATCGCCGTGTTCCTTACCCTTACTTTCAAGCATTTACTTTCTCGTATTATTTTCATTACTTGGTTTACTTTTCTAGAATTGCCATGCTAGACTAGAATTGGAACTTAGGGTGCAAAACTTTTTACTGGTAGAATCACAAGGAACATAAGTAGGCACTAGGAGTGAACTTTGGCTTGTAGGATTTAATTCTTGCAATTAATTTTTAGAAAAGCTCAATTCACCCCCCCTCTTGGGCATCTTGATCCTTTCAAAGGGAAAGGCCTGGGGTGCATGAGAGGGAGAGAGAAGGAAAAGAAGAAAGAGAAAAAGCAGAGAAGAAGAGAGCCTTGGAGCTATGTCGCTCTTATTCTATGATAGGCGGGTCCCGCTGGTCCTGTAGATTATGGCAGAGGCGACTCCACGTCGCGGTCCTATTCGTCACTAGTGCTACAGGCGGGCGTTTGAAGGGTCGAGATGGCAGACTAGAGGGGGTGAATAGTACTTTCTAAAAATTAATTGTGCCGGCTAATCGAAACAAATGCAGAATTAAACTTATCGGTCTAGCCAAGACTACACCCTTCTATCTATAACTCTAGCACCTTACAAAAGATTCTAATCAAGTAAATAAGGTGTCTTCCTAGCAAGAGCTCACCTAAACAATTCTAGCTGGCAAGGTCACACAACTCTATGCAACTAGTACTTCAAGCACCAGGGAGCTCCTACACAATTCTAGCAAGCAAAGGCACAAAACTCCTAGACTCACTAGCAATACTCAATAGCAAGGCAACCAATGCCAAATTAGAGAGCGTAAATTACTTGCTACACAAACTAAGCAATGCGATTAACAAGGTTACACAAACCAAATTAGCCACGCAAAGGGGATACTTCTAGCTACACAAGCAAGAAGATATCTAGCTTGCTACACAAGCACAACTAGATACAAGAGCAATAACACAAACAAGGTATATATGTGAAAGTAAATACAAGCTTGTGTTGCACGAAGGAAAACCACCGAGAAGAGTAGACTATGTTGACACGGTGATTTTCTCCTAAGGTTCACTTGGTTGCCACCAAGCTATGTCCCCGTTGTGTCGACCAACACTTCATGGTTCGGTGGCTATTCGGTATCTACAATCGAGCTCTCTCAAAGAGCGCCGCAAGAACCCACCATCATGTGTGGTAGCTTAATCACACGCACTACTAGAGTTGCTCTTCGCGATTCCCGCGGGTTGAGCACAATCCCCCTCACAAATCTTCTCTGGAGCCTTGCACAATCTTCTTACGAGCTTCGATGGAGCCACAAGCTACCAAGCCGTCTAGGAGGTGGCAACCTCCAAGAGTAACAAGCATCACTGGCTTGCAACTCGAACACCTAGTGCCACTTGACGCAATCCTCATGATGCAATGCATTAGAATCACACTCACTCACAATCGATTCGCACTCTTGCAAGCAAAAGTGAGTTAGAGGCTCTCCTAGCACTCCCAAAGCATGGACACTAACTCCCAAGGGTGCCAAGCACCAGTCAAGGCTGGTCATCACAAGTATTTATAGCCCCACAAATGAATAGCGCCGTTGGCCCCTTCACTAGGCGATTTTTGAGACGATCGAACGCGCCAATCGAACTGACCAGACGCGCTACACCGTGTCCAGTTGCCCTGCGCCGTCCACGTGTCCTATTGGATTCAACCGCGGCCACCCGATCTCAACGGTCGACTCAGCGCTCCAACGGTCAAACGCAACCGGACGCGCCAGTGACATAGACCGGACACACAGTTCACACACCACCCGCGCGCGTGGAACCTTGACCGGACACGTACGCTTGACAAACCGGACGCCACAGTGCTAGCGTCCGGTCGTTTCCAGTAAGCATACACTCGCAACCGTGCGCGTTCGGTCGATCGTGATCGGACGCGCACCGCGTCCGATCGACCTTGCAATCTGCTGTCCCTCTGGGCACCGGACCGGATGCGCCGGTCGAATTGATCGCACCCGCGCCACGCGCTGCTCTGCCACTGACTGAACGCGTCCGGTCATACTGAGACCGCGTTCGGTACAGCGTTCAATCACCCCAATGACCTCCGTTCGCCTCCGTTTCTATCCACGATGGCTTAGAGAAAATCTCCACTATCGACGTGGAAAATAGGCGTTTCACTTCCACAAAAAGCGCCGAATCCATCTTTACCTCTCAAACTCCACTGCCTTTGCAAATGTGCCAACACCAACAAGTGATCACCACCTTGTGCACGTGTGTTAGCATTTTCACAATCATTTTCTTCAAAGGAGTTAGACACTCAACTTGCCACGCCACTCGATTCTAGCAACGATGCAAAGTTAAATCACTCGAGTGGCACTAGATGACCGATATGCAAACAAGTTTGCCCCTCTTAATAGAACGGCTATCTATCATAAACCCGATCATGCACTTCTCTACACACCTATGACCAGTGAAATAGAAATGCCCTAGGTTATACCTTTGCCTTGCGCATTCCATTCCATCTCCTTCGATGTTGATGCAACACATGCACCAACCAATCACCAAATGATATGATCCACTTCATATCATCATGTGACCATATTGGTTTATCGATCTTGACCTTACTTGCTCTTCACCGTTGTGTCGGTCCATCGACGCCAATTCTTGCTGAAGCTTCACCGTCACACGCGGTCCCTCTCTTCAAAGCCTCCGACTTGCCCTTCACACTTGCAACTGGTCCATCGAGCCAAGCCTCATCTTGATCTTATCCACCTTGGTCACATGACTCCATGTCATGTCTCATATGCAGTAAGCTCCTCCATCATCACATATACAAGCTTTGCAAGATCTCCATGCCATTTTCACCTCCATGGCATATGTTGCTCACACACATGTACCTATAGACTAATCACCCGTGTATCTCACATAAAACACAATTAGTCCACCTAAGTTATCACTCAATTACCAAAACTAAACAAGGACTTTTCAGCGTTGTTAGCTGGTCGTGGTGCTCCATTCCGTCCCTATGCACGGCATGGTCAACTGGCCCCCTTGACTGGGGTTGTACGGGGATTTGGTAGCACAGCGCCGGTCCGCCTGGCATTGTAGGAGACGTGGGTGCCCTGGTATGGCCCGTCGAGGCCACGGGTCGCGTCAAGGCGTGCCAGCTCCCCTTATGACATTAGGAGTGTGGCTGCGGGCCCGCGACATCACACTCGTAGTAGTTGGAGACAGCGCGGGCCCCCTGTGGGGGCCTGCATTCCCACCCGAAGCCAGATGCGCTTCCAAGGATCGGGCGAGGCTGGGTTCCCCCTCGGGGGGTTGGGCGAGGCGGAACCCGCACCCAAGGGATCGGGCAAGACGGAGCCCACGCCCTAGGGGTCGGGCGAGACGGAGCTTGCGCCCTTGGGGTCGGGTGAGGCGGAGCTTGCACCCCTGGGGTCGGGCGAGGCGGAGTCCGTGCCCTTGGGGTCAGGCGAATCAGAACCTCTCTCGGAGGGGTCAGATGAGGTTGTGGTTATACCCTTAATCGTTTGGGTGAGTTAATGTTGATGACCATTAGTTTCCCTTCTCCGGGTACCCTAATATTTATACCTGACAATACTCCAGCACATAGGTTCTTAAATTTGGTCAATTGATGACCTAGTTAGCTAATTTGAGTGTATTGCAATACATGTCTTAACTGTGTTTTACCTTTTTCTTATGTTGCAAAAAGTAGAGTCAAGTAATGCGAGGTTGTCAGATATAGAGATATCTATGCTTCAATAACAGCTTGCTGGTTTCATTATGGATCAAGTCATGAGTCCATATGGAGGCCATTGCATTATCTGATCAAGGTGCAACTCGGATTCATCTTGTTCACTCAGTATATAATTGCATGCCAAGTATATTTGTGTGTTAGCTTGGACTTTTGTTTGTAAACTTATATCACATGTTCTTGAGAGAACATTGCGGTTGGATTTTATGTATGGACTCGTGACTCAAACCAGATGTAAATTTCAATGTGTTGTGTAGGTTGTAGGCTTTTTTTTAAAAAAAGAGGATGAACCTCTGCTTTTAAGAAAGCAAGGATGTAAGTTATAGGCTTGATGTAATCACATTATTGATGCTATTAATTATTATATTATGTTTTTTTAAATGTATTTAAATTAGTATTATGAGAATGCATAATCACCATCCTCCCTAGATAATTTGTTGGTGAGATGACAAAAAAGGCGGTGATGATCAAGACATCACCGCCGGATAAAACGCCGCACTGGCGATGTTTATCACCATTGGATCAAACAACGCACCAATGGTGATGAGCTCTTCATCACTGCCGGATCATATGCCACACTGGCGGTAATGATCACTTCATCACCGTCGGATCAAGCAATGCACTAACGGTCATGAGCTCTTCATCACCTTCAGATCGTACACCAAACCGACGGTGATGTCCACTTCATCACCGCTAGATCGTATGCCGGATTGGAGGTGATGGAGATGACGTCATCACTGAACCGTATGCTAAGCCAGCGGTGATAGCCTTGGTTATGCCCACTTTCACAAAGGCCAGTGAAAACCGATGGTGATGTTGATTTTGCAGTAGTGCCTAGTATCGTATTATGGTTCATGTACATGTACATGTACATGTATAGGTACATCCTTCATCAATATTGTATTATGGGTTCATGTATACAGAAGGACCTGTGTAGCTAGCGCGCCTTTCAGAAGCTTCATCATGTATTGTGGCACGTACATAAGATTTGGGTAAAACAACGTTGTGACAAGTGTCTAAGTGATATGTGCATATGTTAACGTCACATATATTATGTTGACGTATGGCTCCGTGGGAGTCAATGTTAACAGAGATTCTTCAAACGTAGTAGCTGAGAATAATTTTTTTAGAGGAGTGTGTTAACTGGTTTTGATGGTGGTGGAGTGATCTCTCTTCAATACATAGAACTATTATTTTTTTAGATACAGAAATAGAGCTGCACCAGAAAAAGTTTGATGTAGCTAATATTTTTTCTTCCAAGTATTTTTTCTGCCGACTGGCGGATTGAACCACCATATGGAGAGTGCAACTCCAAACTTGCCGAACTGAGAAGATTTGCAACAACTCTAGCAATGCTGACTCAAGAGAACATAGGGAGAAGCTTCTTATTTCTGAATGCTAGAAACTAGGAAGATAACGACCTGCAGGCTGAAGCACAAGAGTTGTTGTCCAATAGTAAAACCCTAAAAGAAGCAATTGCTTCTGGCAAATGGGTGAATTTGGCTTCACTATGTTTATCGTGGGAGATGTAAGCGAGGTTTGGTTCTGTTTTGGTGTTTTGTTACTCGTTCTGTAGTAAACTGAGTATGCTTCTGTTTTTGAACTGAGGGTGTGTTCCATCCTAATGCTGTAGAACGTTTGTCCTAATGAAGCGCAGGGGCTTAGCCCTGTTACTCTAAATATTATGTTAACATACGTACAAAGTGATCAAAATATACAAACATATATCACGTAATCACATTAGTGTACATGAATACACGCTATATGCATCAAATATGTCATGTCTAAATAAAGTTCCAAAATAAAAAGATTTACCACACTAACAAATCATGTGTGTATCAATTAAATCTCAAGAAAGTTTTTTAATAAAAAAGATTACTCATTTAATCTATAATAAAAATAATATAAGGTTAAATGAGAAAATCTATTATCATTTAGGAGGTAATAGATAATCACAACCACCAGATCTAATTAAATGAACAGCTTTTACATTTATCTTGGAATACTGTGGCAAATAGCCCTTATGCATTTCCTTTGGCCTCTTCTTGCACTTACCTCACATTTAGGATTTGTGAGTCATGGCAGACCTACACAAACATGAATCTAGTACTCCTGGCTAGTATTTAAGCAAGTACAATAAGCCATGTCAAGTTGACTAATAACCAAGACAACTTAGCAAAGTCTTAAGCGGAAGAGAGAGAAAGTAGGAGAGAGAATGAAGGCACATTTGGTTACTTTGCTTGGCACTGATTGGCCTTGCCAATCAAGGATGCTTGATGAGTTCAAACGTTTGATTCTCTGTCCTGAGTGCCTGAGAGCTTGTGCAAGGGCCCTGTTTAGTTTCTAAAAAGACCTAAAAAATTTTGCACAGTAACCATCACATCAATTCTTTAAACGCATGCATTGAGCATTAAATATAGATAAAAAATAACTAATTGCATAGTTTGTCTGTAAATGTCGAGACAAATCTTTTGAGCTTAGTTAGTCTATGGTTGGACAAATTTTGCTAAATAATAACAAAAGTGCTACACGAATTTTTCTCAAAAAATTTTAGAATCTAAACAAGGCCGGCTGCTTGTGTGAGAGAGCGAACTGCAAAATTGGCTTTCTGGTCTGGGTGAGCTCCTCGTTTTTTGTTCATCCGATTTATAATCCATACTTTTCAGCTTGTTTTTTTAACCAAAACAGTATTTTTCTCTCACAACAAATCAGCCAACGTTGTTTTTCAGCTGGCTTATCAGCACAGCCGAACGAAATCTAAACATGCCCTGAGTTGAGCGGCATTGCCGTTGACCGGCTGGTCACTGGCTCCAACACCACGTGGGACCCACTTGGACTCATTGTAGCCGACGTAGTCTTGCTTTTGGCCCACGGACGTGAAGAAAGGCGGAGGGAGAATATACAAAGATGAGTTATCGGTGGGTCCCAACTAAAATATATTTTTGAATCCATGAAGAGTGTTTGATTATTGTAGGACTTGTCTATAAGAGTTGTCTACATATGACATGGCTTAGCTATTTGGAGTCCGTGGCTATGTGTTCGAATCGCTAGCTAAGGTGGCGCAATACTCCCTCGTTCCGAAAAGAATGTAAATCTCGTTTTCTGAGAAGTTAAAGATTCGTAATTCTGATCAAATATATATAAAAAGTACTGATATTTATGATGTAAAATAAGTATCATTATATTAATCATGAAATATATTTTTATAATAAACCTAATTTGTGATCTAAATGTAGATAATAATTTCTATAAATTCGGTTAAATTTATTCTTCAACTCCTTGTAAAACGAGATTTATATATTTTTTGGACTGAGTAAAAAAGATGAACTTGATTTGCATGCCGTGGAAGCGTGTGACCAGAGACACAGCGTTCATCGATTGAAGTGCGAGATTCCATGAGAGGCTGTGCAGATTCCATCTCCCAGGATTAGCCAATTCAATCATCCTGTTCGCCTGGTTGTTTTTGCTGCTGATAAGCCGACTGATGCTATTTTGTTATGAGAGAAAAATACTGTATCATGACTGATAAGCCGTGCTGATAAGACCAGCTGAATAGGGTGAATAATGTCATGTCTTTTGAGAAGGGCAATACATTAGCATTACCTAATCTCTAAAGATGCTCGCATCTAGTGGAGCACTGAGGGACGATGTTTATTATGGTCAGTGATGACTGTTCATGAGATGAGAGCTCAGACACTAACAACTGACAAAACTACAATTGGTGGTAGAGTGTCTTAGTGGTGAAAATGGCAAAAAAGAAATATCCAAAAGAAACTAAATCATTTCTGTTTTTGGCAGCAGGGTATCTGCACACTGCCAGCTTGTTTTATCTAATTTTCATTTAGCATTTAACTAAAAGTTAAGGTCCGTTTGGCGGCTCCGGCTTCGCATTACAATAATAAGAGGAGCCATAAACATGATTTCATCAGCTCTACATTGATTATTAGAAGAGGTGAAAGAAAACAGCTTGTGAACAGAAGCACTATAAGGAACGCCATATATAGACTTGGCATAGCTCCCAGCTTTCGGCTCCTCTTGTCAATCACTGTAGCAATAATGTGTGGAACGTCAGCGTGGAACCGTTCCGATTCCTGAGGTGAAAATAAACCATGGAAGAGGCGAAGCCACAATTTCTAGATCCATTAGTTTTGGTTCAGCCATGCTACAGTATTTGTATAGTTGAGGAGCCGGAGCGGGTTTTTAATCTGGCCAGGCAGGCTGGTTTTGCAGTTCTGGTCCACGAGTAGCAGTAGCTGCATGAGTTCTCACGAAAAGAGGTAAAAAGAGGTAAAGGTCAAGTAGAGATGTGCCGTGTCGATGGGCCGGAAGTAGTGAAGGGCGGACGTGAGGTTTAGACCGAGGGACCAGAAGACCAGGTGATCAGCCACGGTGGCTGACATCTGGGACAGCGACAAGCGCAAGTGTACATGGGAGTGACCGTACTGACCGAGTCAAGACGGAGGACGTGTAAGTTGGTGGGGTTCAGAGGACTTGACGGCCGGCCAGTCGAGGACGGCGGTGACACGTGTCGAGTGGCGGGGGACGCGTATCGAGTACGCTACTCGCGAGTGGGTCTGGTGGTTTGGGCCTTAAAACCATCGGTGGTGAGTTTACGGGTTTAGGCCTCAAAATCTGGGCGGAGGTTCCGAGGAGGAACGAACGGCACGTGACGGCATCGGGGAGTTCGCGTCAAGGCGAAGCTACTGATGAAGAGGCGCGGTAGCCGTCAGATGAAGATGATACCGGGTTGGACCATAACGTCCTTGGGCTAAGTGGTTTGACTCAATTCTATTTAGTGGTAAAATTGAGATAGTGTAATAGCCCTATTAAATAGGATGGGGGAGCGCCCATCTCCCTCACCTCCTCCATTTGCATTTTATTTCATCCTTGTTAGGGTTTCCCCTCCCCTTAGGTGCTTGTGAGAGAGAGGTCCACTAATTCTTGTGATTTGTGTAAGAACCAAGATTTTAAGTGGGAAAGGAGGTCCCGAATCCTCCTTGTGTCCTCCGGGATTCGGTAGAAGAATCACTCTTTGTGTTCTTGATCTGTTCTTCGCGTTCTTCTCCTTTCCCCTCTCGTTCTTGGGTTGATTCGTCTTCTCTATACCTTTTTTATCCGTTCTTTTTGCGTTGATTTGAGCTATGATGTGAGTTGAGCCTTTCCACCAAAGTAAATCAATCAATTCCTCATGAGCTCACAGATCGGACGATTTCTTGGTCTAGGTCCCAAGAACCGGTGTTTTTCGTTCCTCTTTGATTTCTTGTTGATTGACTTCAAATTGGGCGATGACCTCTTAGAGGTAGCTCCCTACTGTCTTGTGATCATGCATACCAAGTTTGATGGCAGTTGGTGTTGATTTGGCCACAAATCGGAAGGATCAAGGGTGAGGGCGATTTTCGCGTCGCCTCTGTTCTTTTGTTTCTGGGGGTTCGCGGACAGTCCGCCATTCTACCTGTGGACAGTCTGGGGATCGGGGTTCGTCCAGTCTATAACCAAGTTTTCTCGTTGTGGTTTTTGAGTTTGACCAGTGGACAGTCCAAGGTTCTAGTGTGGACAGTCCACGGCCTCTGTCCAGTCGAGTCCAGAACCCTTCTCTTGGTGAGTTTTCTAAGAACTAGCCTGCGGATAGTCCAACACCTGGTTGTAGACAGTCCGCCAGTGGTTTCTTGAGCTGTTTCCAGAACTAGCTCGTCACTGTGTGTCTTCTGGAAGTTGAACTACGGAATAGTTCGGTGTAAACCGTGGACAGTCCGCCACTGTGGTTTGTGTTCCGAACAATTTTTGTTGTTAGTCTGGTTCATGCCGCAGGACAGTCCGTCAAGGTGACTCAGACAGTCCGAGGACTGTACTGTGGACAGTCCGCCACCAGGGTCCAAACAGTCCGCAACTGCCCAGAGTTGGCTATTTTCTCCCGTTGCTTTGAGTGTTCATTTCTTTCCTTCTTGAGGGTGCTTATAAGTATCCTAGACTTCTTGTGAGGTATCTTGCTATGAGTTAACACGTGTATCTCATGGCTTGGGTGTGAGTCGAGTTTTAGGGTTGTGTGTTGAGGCAAGAACCAAAATCTCAAAAGAATTTTGAGGCTCCCATTCACCCCTCTCTAGTCGCGGTTTCCGGTCCTTCAATTGATATCGGAGCCGGTTAAGGATCATTCTACCTTAATCGGTCCGTGATCCGTGAAGGCGACATGAAGCGTGGTTCCGGCAAACCATCATTCTTCAATAGAACAAACTACCCCTATTGGAAGATCTGCATGTCCGCGCACCTTCAGGGGATTGATTGGCTTGTTTGGGAGATTTACGAGGATGCTACCTACATTGTGCTTGAACCCCATGCTCGTGTCACACAAGATCAAAAAAATCGGCACAATGCTAAGAGCAGAGCCTGTATAGTTCTTTTCTCGAGACTTTCACTTCAAGAGTTCGAGAGAGTCTCCGATTGTACTACCGCTCGAGAGATCTGGGTGATGCTTCAGAGCTATCACGAGGGGACCGCACAGGTCAAAACCAGACTTTACGAGACGTACAAGAGGGAGTATGAGAACTTCACTCAGCTTGATGGCGAGTTCATTGATGCCATGTTTTCTTTCTTTCAGACCATCGTCAACAAGATGCGAGCAAACAAGGCATAATTACCTTATGACGATCATGAGAGGACACTCAAGCTTCTATATGCCCTAGATCGGAAGGTATGGGATGTGAAGGTGACCGCCATCATTGAGTCTTTGGGGTATGAGACCCTCACCGTGGATGAGCTTTTCAGCAAGCTCAAGTCCATCGAGATCGACTACTTGACCCAAGCCAAGCTCAAGAATCCCTCCGCATCGACTTTGGCTTTGGTCTCAGGTAACGACTCAAGTTCTTTAGCTAACTCCTCATAGATGTTGTTTGCCTTGTCTTCTTTGGTGTCTGTCATAGAGGAGCAATTGGAGGTCTCTGGAGACGACGAGCTAGCGTTGATCATCAGCCAGTTCTAGCGGTTTCACAACAACCGCTTGAATCGCCCGCGTGGTGGTGGTCCGAAGGAAGGATGCTACGGCTGTGGAGACCTTGACCACTTCATCGCCCACTGTCCCAAGAAGAACAAGCACTCCTTTGACAAGCATGACTCCAGCAAGCGTAAGGACAAGCGTGAGTACACCTCTAAGCACAAGTCGAAGAGAGGATTCGATAAGGATGTGCTTAAGAAGAAGTACTTCAAGAAGGCCAAGGCCCAAGAGCGCACCTTCCTCGCCTTCCTCAGTGACCTCGACAACGACACCAACGATGGCCGTTCTTCTTCCTCGAGCGATGATGAGTCTGAGAAGAGGCTGAGGACAAGTTAACTGGGCTTTGTTTCGTCGCCAAGTCCATCCAAAAAGGCTACTACAGCATGGCCGTGGATGAAGGGGTGAAGCCCAACAGGGACGTTCTTCTCGGTGATGATGACTCTACCGACGTAAAACCCACCGTCAATGCTCTTATTGCTGAGCTTGATATCATGACTGATTCTTTGAAGAGTCAAGATAAGCTGCTAAAATGTGCTGCTCGTGAGAGGAAAGAGTTTAAGGACAAGCTAGAAGTTGTGAAGGAGCTTGAGGAAGCTAAGAAGCTTGTTGTTCAGGTGTCTGATGAGGTTGAGTGTGATGAATGTGCTGTTCATATGACCAACTTTTCTAAGTTGCAATCTAAGTATGCTGCCTTGTTAGATGAGAACAATGAGTTGAAGGCTAGGTCTAGCTTGTTGGGTGCGTGCATGTCTTGTTTAGGCTTGCAATCTGAGCTGGTAGAGAAGAATGCCAAGATCCTTGCTCTTGAGAAGACCAGTTCAGATAGCATGGTTGTTGAGTGTGCACGTTGTGAGAGCTTGGTGTTGGAGCTTGAGTCTTGCAGGCAGGACAAGATGAGATCCGAGGAAGATAACACATATCTTCAGTCCATCTTGAATTGGGTGTCTTGTAGTGAGCCACAGTTGGGCATGATGATGAGCCAATTTAGGCAGAGAACTAGGACATCGAGAGTAGGCTTTGCTTTAGGTGGGAAGGGTGAATGTTGGCATCTATTAGCATCGCTTAAGTTAAGTTGTCATCCCTAACATGATACTAGAGATGTGGTTGTACTTATGATCATGACACTTACTTAAAATATAGAATAAAGATTATCCGTAAGCGCATAGATAAAAATACACCTGTTGTAGCACTTCACCCAGGAATGTTCCAGGTATCGTTATTTATACTTTACCATTGGGAATGGACATGAAATATAAAGGATATAGGCTATAACTTTTACACTCACATGTGATAAGAGAGTAACTAGATCACCATCTTTACTCAGAACAGGGATTCAATCATATGATAAAGATAATAAGATAAATAGTTCAAGATCATCCTATAAAGGTCATAGAGCATTCCCACCCTATAGCATTAGCGTTGATTAGAACAAGAGATTAGAGACTAATTCCTAGTTATTCTAATTATAAGTCATAGTATACATTGATTAGTGCAATTACATCTAGTAGTTATTGTATCAATTATATTATATCTTCACACAAGAGACATTTCTAAGGCAGATTAAGAACAGAGTGTAATGTAGCCTTGAAACCAGGTCTTACTAGGCCTATATTCAGGGAGTGGACTACAGAGGACTCAACAAGAATATCACACCCGCGATCTACCACTTGATGTCCCGGAATATAGGGTGCATCCGTAGGTAAACAACGTATAAGCACCAAGCTTACACAATGACGACCACTCACCCTCTGATCACAAGACTGAGCACTATATGAACATGTGCTTGAATATAAATATAATCTAACTGTGCTAGATATATAATCAAAGTAGACAATGATCATTATAACTAAGAATATATAATCGATTAAGAATAAAATCATATCAAGTAGAACAATATGATCAACTAGAACAAGAACTAGAAGAATAATAAGAACTAGATTAAGAACACGATGACCTAGACGATGAAATAGATGAATAAATAGAATAAATAGATCAATAATGTTGATACAAGAGAGAAGTACAAGGTTTTACCGAGCCTCCTCACGACACGATCCGGAATCCAAGCGAAGCTTGCCTCCTCTAATTCTATTCTATCTAGCTATGCCTAGGTTTGGTGGAGCTCTAAGGTTATCCTTTTGAGGGACACCTCTTGCTATGATTATGATTGATTGAATATGGAGGGGCGGTCTAGGGTCTGGTTATATAGTCTGAACGGATGAACCGCGGCCCTCGGATCAAATCAACATTGATCAATGGTGGAGATGCGTAGTAGAGTTCGGTTGGAATACGTTGCATGAAAGAGAACATGATTGGTATCTCTGATAGGCCGACCGGCCTAGGGGTGGGGCCGGCCAGCCCCCCTAGCGGTGTCTCGCCTCCCGCTTCATTCTGGTGTCTTCTAATGTCTTTCACGTCCTTCCCGTGCTAAGGTTCGGTCCGTTTGCACAATTAATCGTATCATGATAGGTTTCTCCTCATCCCAGATCCTGTTTTAATCCCTAAAATATAATAATTCATAGAGCTATGGAATTTTGTTAGTTTAGTCCCTGAAACTTATGGTGGTGATAGTTCTAGGATGTTCTAGAGACTTCCCAAGTTGTATTCCACCAAAGATGTGACATCTTTCTCTCTGAAACTCCAAATATAGCAAGTGCTATGTCCGTTTCGATCATCTCGATGAGCTCTTCACAATGTTGCACTCTGTTTCATCACTTGAGATACTTTTATATGGTGAAATATTGAATATCCTGCAAAGCAAGTGAGAACACCAACACTCGTTGAACTCGTTAGAATCAAACCCTATAACTATGCTTTATAAGTTTTTATATCAAATCAGGCATTACTTGATGGTCTATAGTTGACATTAAGGACTGTCAACAAGTTCCCTCAAGCTTCCCTTTGCTAGTCCCTTAGCAATTTATTATGATGGATCAAGAGTTGCTACTATGCTTTCACACCTCAAAAAGTACACATACGTTCAAACAAGAATTCTCCTCCGGATTAGAATCAATCATTCTAACTTTCAAACTTACTCATATTGCTTTCGACCATGGAGCTTCTTAGCCTTCACTTGTGTCTTGAGTAATTGAAAAGCAGAACGATCAAGTCAAGCACTATGTCTCAAGTCTTTGATCAATCGTTATTCCGAGTTTTGGAAGGTTTTCAGAATAAAACTCGGAGTTTCCTTTGTATGATCCTCTCAAGTCTCTCATTTGTGGTATTTATGGATCCTCACCAAGGCAACAATGATGTTTTGCCTTTTCTCTTCTCTCAAAATATGTGGTATTTTTGGCATAAGGTAGAATAACATTGTGCCTTCTCTCTTCTCACCCTATAACTAATAGGCTTATATAGAGTTCATAGGTGGGGAGACAGCCTATACATTCTTGCTCAGCATATATTGCATAGTCAAACCTTGGATCCAGAGAAAAGAGGCATACAATCAAATTAAGATGTGTATGTGTGTGGACCTATATATATGGAGTGGATATACGGTGGAAGTGGTATGGAAATATAGTGAAACTGGTGGAAACATGGTGGTAACTTGATTGGAAACATAGTTCTACTCTTGGTTCTTGAAAACATACCTCACTTTTAGAAATTGGAAACTTTTGAGAGAACTTGCGTTGCTCTTATACTTTTTTTTTCTTTTTTTACAACCCAAGACTCTTTCTGTAACAGAGTTTTGAGAGATAACAACAAGAATACTGGAGCATTTATAACTAGGGCTATGGAGTATTAGGATAGGAAATATTTTTGGTTGCTCACTCCTAGTGTAGGAGTAGAACATTTTTGGGTGGATCTAAATGGAAAGCATGTTGTTGCGTACTTCCAGGGTAGAAGCAACATATTTGGGTGGAGTGTACGTAATCTTGATTTTAAAAGCATGACAAGTCTCTAAGGTATCAACAAAGCTTGACCACATTCAATGCATATACATGCAGCAAATCTATAAGTGGACTTCCTAGTCTATCAAGCATGTATATGTGGCTGTGGTAGGAATTCAAGCTCTCATCATACAGGAACTCACCATGTAATAATTTTAAGTTTTTTAAAAGATAAATCTCTAGAACTCTAGTATCACTTAGAATAAGATAAACAGTAGCTTAGACCTTCTCATATCATACCCGTCAACTACCTAGACTTAGATTAAGCATATGCCCCACAAGTATCAAGTTTAGAGCAAATCTTCATGTCCAAATAATCTTATCTAAAACTCAGGAGAATTCGATGCTGAAAACTAGGTATTTGAAAGGAATTACAGCAGAGCAACTATTCATCATTTCCATGCCTACAGGATTATCTTAATGGGCTCATTTATTCTAAGACAGTAAAGCAACTTTAGACACTCTCTCTTTTTATTACTTAAATATCTTTAAACAAAATCATACTAACTAATTATATATATTCTAACAAGCAAACTTTTATTTTGGTTTTTTAGTTATGCCTCTTTTTATATCTTTTCTATAAAAACTAATATAGATAAATCACACGTAAGGAAAGAAATACTTATCTAGATACATAGGGGATGCACCTCCCCCAAGCTGGATGTTGACATAGTCGTTCATCTTGAATCTTTGACAACATAGATGCACTTGTCTTCTCTAGAGCTCTCAAGGTTGTGCTCTCAGAGTGGATGAAAACACTATCTGTACTTTTTCAAATCCTGCTAAACTCAAATAGACAACAAAGCTCGTGGAATAGATTAAGCATTAGTGATAAAACTTATATGCCTTATTTGTCTAGAGCTTTTCAGTAATTGATAGGGTATCTCTATCTCAGTATTTTAGGATTTTCATTTTTATGTGTTTTTATATATATGCTGATGACTAATGCAAGATATATTATTTTTTATGCCTCCATAGTAAATAGCTAGAATACTTATTTACATGGGGCTTAAAAGTTTTCTTCTTAAATGTAATGAGATGATGTAATAAAGTATATTTTTATTCTTTTCCTTTTTCAATGCAAGAATATTAAAGATAGAAATGCTTATATGGATGATTATATTAAAAACTAAGGGTAGCGCTAGAAATAACTATGATCAAGTAAATATGGTAGAGTAAAATTAATTAATGCAAAAGAAATAAATATGCAGATAACTACTGAGTTTACCTTCTGGCGAAGGTTCAGAGATTTAGGTCCATCGAACCGGACCATATGCCCTTACACCTTTCCTTGTGTTGATGTATCTGGTGGTGTTCTCTCTTTCTTCTTCCACACCTTCTTGGACTGAGGACTCTCTTTCTGTGGTTCATCTTTCTTAGATTCTTCCTCTTTGCATATTGTAATGACCGGTGTGTCTGTTAGTGGTGTAACTTCCTCAAGGGGACTTTCATTTTTCTCAGGTTCATCATTCCAATGGTCTTCATATCTGGACACTTTCCCTAGATAGTCTGCCCATCCTTCCTTAGTGATTTGTTTCTTTTGGCACTGAGAACGATGTCTCCTTGACATGTTTTTCTCGGGCTGCTCATAAGAGGTATAACTATTGAAATAGCAGCACACCTTTTCTGCAGAAAATTGAAAGTAGATCTGTCCTGATTTCATATAGATGATCACACTAGTGGTGTTGAGGAACGGTCTTCCTAGGATGAGGTGGACGTCATCTTCATCTCCCATGTCTAGAATCATGAAGTCGATTGGAACATAGTGATCTCGGATGTTGACCATGATGTCTTTTGCTATTCCCTTAGGAAATCAGAACGATGGGTTTGCCAGCTGCAACTGCACATATGTCTGGTATAAAGGTCTATCACCATACAAATGTTTGTATGTTACCGTAGACATTATGTTGACGCTTGAGCTGATGTCACAGAACATCTTGTAAAAGGTACTTTCTCGATCTTGCAATCTAGGGTTTGTACTCCTGGATCATCCTTCTTGGTGAGATATGGTGACGGCAGAAGGTGGTCATATTCTGTCTCAATAGTGTTCACCATCCACACTAGGTCTTCTCTGTGTTGCTTAGCCTTGTTCCTCCTCCTCCTATTGTTGTTGTTGTTGTTCTTCTTCTTTGGAGCAGCAGTTGGTTCTGCGTAGATGTACGATGTCTGGGGATGGATAGGAGTCTTGAGTGTTGTCAGGTACCAAAATACCCAGAGTACCCAACAGAGGGTAAAATATGGTACCCTACACGTTTGTTTAAACCCCATCGTAGGGGCCCCAAAAAGCACAGCAGCATGTCAGCCTCTCGAGGCACGAACGACGAACTCTATCTCACCCGAGCCTTGCGGAGAGGCCTCGAGTACGATAGGCACCTCAGGTGACATCTCTTTGCCTCACCCGAGCCCCCATGGCGTCATCAAAAGTGCCCGACCCCCCGCGGTGCGTTTCCATCTCGCCCGAGGGGCACGTGGAACCCTCAGGCAAGACGAGGAGCCACGGGGCCCCCCAACTACGGCACTCGCTACCATTGATGGGTTGGACGTGACCATGCACAGTCAATAGGAGCACAAGAACCACACCCTGACTTGACATGACCCTGGTCATTTTACCGTGATGACACCCATACCTCCACAACAATGGGGGTCACGACAACTATGCCACCTAACCTCCTCGCAACGAAAATCCAGGTGCACGCGCCCGCCCACCTTCACAATACTGAGGTGTACAGGTCAAGGCCTGGCCACGACACGTCACACCAGTGGATGGAGAGGCCAAAAGATCAATGCCCAACACGTCTCCACGCTACAGGGGAACTGATCTCACTAGATAAGGAGGAGGACATCCACGCCCAAGGCCGCCTTTTTTGTTTTTCTCTTTCATTCTTCCTGTTTTTTACCCCTTTACCACGAATGTAACCCGAGCCCTCCCTTTAGAAGCTATAAAAGGGGAGGCAGGGGCCACATCTAAGGGGCGATCAAGCAACAACAGCTAGAGCCCGCCTCAATCGAAACAACACATCACGCACCACCACAGACAAGAGACCTGGGATCTGCTCCCTCCCTCGAAAGCTTGTAACCCCTACTACAAGCACCCCGGTGCAAGGCAACACGAGTCATAGCGAAACCCACTAGGTGTAGGGCCGTTCATGCCTGAACTAGTTTACATCATTGTGTCCGTTTTGCACACCATCAAGGCCTAGATGTGCAAATACAAATTCACTCGTCGCTCTGTTTAGACACCCGGTCCTCTAGACACCAATAGTTGGCGTGCCAAGTAGGGGCTTCTGCGCGTCACGATCCATCTACTAGGTCTTCATGGCCAACCCCCCACATCTGCTTCACTCCAGGCTTTCATATTCAATTTGGGAGCCTGGACTTCTTCTGCACGGGAGTGGATCACGATCTGGTTCGGGTCCCCCCTCCACGTCGATCCATCATGCCTTCCTTCCGGGCCCCGACGAGCGCATCAGAGGCCTGGACCTCGTTGACATGGAAGGGGAGGGCGCTCTGTCATCCCTTGTTGTGCCACCACCCGGCACACCTCTCAACGTCAACTCCATCTCTGAGTTGATGGGTGGTCTATGCCTGCATGCCAACGAGGCATGGGCTTCTGGGGGCCTCCAGCTCCATGGATCTGACCTCCTGAGTCTGGAGCGTCAGCTCGACACCATCTTGGGACCACGATTGGCCCAGGAAGGTCTTCATCTACTTCATCTTGGCACCACCAATGCCTTGCTATAGTCACTATGTTCCCCAGACATAAGCGCCATGCCAGCACACATGGCATGGCCTTATGGGCTGCACAACACTGCAAGAACTTACAGCGATTTTATCTAGCCCGCAGGGAATTCCTCTGTGGGCTTGCCACAATACCACTGGGTGTCCCTCTCGGAGCTCCTGACGACTTCAGTGATAGCCTCAAGTGGCGACTCCAAGGAGGACGATGGCACCTGGGCTGATGCTGATTTCCCCGGGCTTAATCACCTAGGGACTTGGCGCCAGTTCCCTGGTGAAGACAACTACCTTCACGGGAGTTTTGACTCTGATGATGAGAGTCATGACCCGTCTCGAGAATGCTTCATGTGCGATGGGGAGCACCGTGAAGGAACCTCTGATGAAAATGAGGGCGAATGCACCCCGCCCAATGCCGTGAACGCTGCACGCGCAGCCATTCCACCACTTTGGGGTGAGCACAGCCCTAGCTAGAGCAACTCTAGGAGCTTGAGAGAAAGCTTGAGGAGGTGCAACAGCGGCTGGCACAACTACGCGCAGCGCTCGAGTAAGAGCTGAGGAGTCACAATGATGGTGGCGCGGCTTGATGTAGAGCTCGAGACGTCCACCGCTGAATCTGCAACGATGACAACAGCGATCATCCGCCTTCCTTCTCTATGGCAAGCCAGAATGTCATCATTGCAGCAATCCTCCTCCGAACGATGCCTGATCCATTGACTCTGGAGGGACGGCAAGCCCACGGAGAGCTACGTGCCCTTCTTGAGTGTGCCACGGTGCAGTAGGCCAAAAGCTCCGCGTCTCGATGACGCAGACTTGAGCCTGATCAGCCCGCACCATCGGCGGCATGCGAAAAGGAAGCCTTGGTTCACTCGAAACAACAAAGAGCGGGGACAAGCCCCCATCTGTTCATGCCTGCATTGGCCACAACTATGATGCGCGCAATGTCCTCAACATGCACAAAAGGCACAAGGAGGATGGAGCCAGCTGTGGTTATTACCCTCGATGGGGCGGCCGCTATGACAGTGGGGAGGACCGAAGTCCGACACGTGAACCCCTAGAACCGTGAGCTTTCAGTCAAGACATCCGCAACACGCCGTTCCCAGCATGGTTCCGGCAGCCTGCCTACATCACCAAGTACTCTGGGGAAACGAACCCCAAGCTTTGGCTTGATGACTATCGCCTCGCCTGCCAGGTAGGTGGAGCGAACGATGACCGCTTCATCATCCGTAATCTCTCTCTATTCTTGGCTGACTCAGTGAGTGCTTGGCTAGAACATCTCCTGGCCCGATGTGTCCGTGACTGGGCTAACCTTGTGAATGTTTTCGTGAGGAACTTCTAGGGCACCTATGTCCACTCTGGTAATTCCTAAGATCTCAGGAGCTGCCACAAAAAACTAGATGAGACTCTTCCTGAGTACATTCGATGCTTCTCCTGGTAGTGCATTGAGCTACCCAACGTAACCGATGCCGACGTCGTTGGGGCGTCCCTCGTGAGAACCACCTGCAAAGAACTCATCCACGAGTTGGGGCGCAAGGGCCCACGCACCACCAGGGAGCTTTTGGACATTGCTACCAACTTTGCTTTCGGTGAGGAAGTGGTAGGGGCAATTTTCCACGACATCAAGGGAAAGGAGAAGCAGCAGGAGAACTCCGACGAAGGCGGCTCTAGCCACAACTTCAAAAAGAAGAAGAAAGCTAAGCAGCCGCATAAGGATCCCCTTGTGGTCGCTGCCGAGCGCAAGAACCCCAAGGCCACTCCCGAGGGTGGCTCGAGAGTTTTTAATGAGATGCTTGATAAAGCGTGCCCATACCACCGGTACCTAGTCAAACATACCCTCAAGGAGTGTGGCATGATGAAACACTACTTCTCCGGGGGTGCCCAAGGGAGAGGCGATACCGAGAAGGGGCCCGAGGTTGATAGGGGTGATGGCAGGGAGAAAGACAACAACTTCCCCGTCATCAACAATTGCTTCATGATCTTTGGTGGCCCCGCGGCCTATGATTCCCGATGCCGGCGTAAGCTAGAATGCCTAGAAGTCTACGCTGCAGAGCCAGCCATGCCATCCTTCCTCGACTGGTCTAGATCGGCCATCACTTTCGATCGTGATGACCACCCAGATCGCGTCCCTCAACCGGGCCAATATCCACTGGTTGTCGACCCTATCATCGGCAACACACGGCTCACCAAGGTACTGATGGATGGAGGTAGCGGCCTCAACATCATGTATGCTAAAACCCTTGATGCCATGAAGATCAGTCAAACCCAGCTCCACCCAAGCGGAGCGCCCTTCCATGGTATCGTACCAGAAAGTGAGACTTGCCTCTTGGGTAGATTGATCTGTCTGTCACCTATGGGGATCCTTCTAACTTCAGAAAGGAAACCCTCACTTTTGAGGTGGTCAGGTTCCGTGGCACTTACCACGCCATGTTGGGGCGGCCATGTTACGCGAAGTTCATGGCCATCCCAAACTACACCTACCTCAATTCAAGATGCTGGGGCCCAATAGGGTCATCACTGTCCGCACCACTTACCAGCATGCATACGAGTGCGCAGTGAAGTGTTGTGAGTACACCGAGGCTATCATCGAGTCCGAGGCACTTGCAGTTGAGATGGAAGCACGAATCAAGAAGACACGCGATCCCAAGCGGACCACCGACTCCAATGAACCTGTCGAGGGGGTCAAGGAAGTCCCCCTTGATCCCAGCGGTTCTAACAGCAAGACTGTGTGCATTGGCACCACCCTGGATCCCAAATAGGAAGCAGTGCTCATTGACTTTCTTTGCGCAAACAGCAACATGTTCACATGGAGTCCCTCGGACATGCCTGGCATCCCAAGGGAGGTCGCCGAGCACTCCTTAGATATCTGAGCTGATTCCAAACTGGTAAAGCAACGACTCTACTGCTTCGATGAGAAGAAGCGTAGAGTGATTGGGGAGGAGATCCACAAGTTGCTGGCAGCCAGATTCATCAAGGAGTTGTTCCATCCCAAGTGGTTAGCTAATCCTGTACTTGTAAAAAAAAAGAATGGTAAATGAAGAATGTGCATTAATTACACTAGTATCAATAAGGCTTGCTCCAAGCACCCATTCCCTTTACTGTGCATCGATCAGATAGTTGACTCCACCTTAGGTTGTGAAGCTCTCTCTTTCCTTGATGCATACTCCGATTATCACCAAATCAGGATGAAAGAGTTTGACCAGCTTGCGACCTCTTTTGTCACTTCGTTAGGGACCTACTGCTACGTAACCATGCCATTTGGCCTCAAGAACACGAGGGCTACATATTAGAACTGTATGCTCACCATTTTTGGGGACCTCATCGGGCGGACCGTTGAGGCTTATGTAGATGACATCGTGGTCAAGTCAAAACGAACGGACAACCTAGTTGCCAATCTCGATCAAGCATTCAAATGCTTGCGAGCCAAGAATATCAAGCTTAACCCTGAGAAATGCGTCTTTGGGATTCCAAGGGGGATGCTACTTGGCTTTATCTTCTTTGAGTGTGTCATTGAAGCCAACCCAGAGAAGATCTCCGCTGTCATGAACATGGGTCCAATTTATAATTTGAAAGGGGTATAGCGAGTCACAGGATGTTTGGTGACGCTGAGCCACTTCATCTCACGCCTCTTCGAACAAGGCCTTCCCCTTTACCAGCTCTTGAGAAAGACAGACCATTTCGCCTAGACCCCCGAGGCCCAAGAGGTGCTGAACGGGCTCAAGGCGCTTTTAACAAAGGCCCCGATCCTTGTGCTCCCGGCTGAAGAGGAACCGCTCCTACTATACGTCATGACCACTACTGAGGTGGTGAGTGTCGCTGTCACAGTGGAACGGTAGGAGGAAGGTCATGCCCTCAAAGTCCAGCGTCCAGTCTACTTCATCAGTGAAGTCTTTTCTGACACCAAGACACGCTATCCATAGATCCAGAAGCTCTTGTATGCTGTCCTCATCACCCGGAGGAAGCTGCGCCACAACTTTCAGTCGCACCCAATCACGATCGTCTCATCCTTCTCCCTCGGGGAGGTGGTTCAGAACCATGAGGCGATGGGAAGAATCGCTAAGTGGGCAGTTGAACTCATGGGAGAAGGCATCACCTATGCCCCATGAAAAGCCATCAAGTCCTAGGTGCTGGCAGACTTTGTGGTAGAATGGACTGAGACCCAAACGCCACCAGCGCCGGTGGCACAAGAATACTGGATGATGTATTTCGATGGGTCACTGATGAAGAGCGGAGCTAGAGCAGGGCTTGTCTTCGTCTCCCCCTCAGCGTGCGCATGAGGTATATGATCCGAATTCATTTTTTGGCCTCCAACAATGTCACTGAGTATGAGGCGCTTGTCAATGGTTTGCACATCGTCTCCGAGCTTGGGATCCGACAGCTCGATGTCTGAGGCGACTCTCAGTTGATTATAGACCAAGTCATGAAGGTGTCAAGCTGTCATGACCCCAAAATGGTGGCATACTGCTAGGCGGTCCGCCTCCTAGAGGACAAGTTCGATGGCCTCAAGCTTAACCACATTGCCCGATGGTCTAATGAGGCAGCAGACGAGCTCATAAAGCTGGCATTCGGTCGGGCATCGGCTCCCACAAAAGTCTTCGCCAATGATCTACATAAACCCTCGGTTACTCACCAAGGGTCGGCACAGGATGACAACAAGCCGCCCAAGCCTGCCTCAAGGGCTGTCCCAACCCCACCTCTCACCGATCCTAAGGTTAAGGACATCGAGGAGGACCCAGATGCAGGTCCTGACCCCCTGCCAGACTGGAGAATTCCTTCCTCGAATGCCTAGTCCGTGGTGTACTCCCACCTGACAGGACTGAGGCCCGACACCTTGAGCGCTGCGCTAAATCATTTGTCCTGCTAGATCAGGAACTTTATAAGTGGAGCTCCACTGGAATCCTACAATGCTGCTCCCCATCGAGCAGGGGAAGCGGCTGCTGTAGGATATCCATGAGGGCATTTGCGGCCACCACGCAGCGCCATGTGCCCTCGTTGGGAATGCATTCCGGCAAGGTTTTTACTGGTCGACTGCCATGGCCGATGCCATCGAGGTAGTACGCTCCTACGAAGGGTGTTAGTACTATGCTCGTCAGACTCACCTACCAGCCCAAGTGCTCTAGACGATCCCCATCACTTGGTCCTTCATGGTCTGGGGTCTGGACCTTGTCGAGCTGCTCCAGAAAGCGCCCGGGGGCTTCACCAACTTGCTGGTCGCCATTGACAAATTCTCAAAGTGGATTGAGACTCGACCAATCACGCAAATCAAATCTGAGCAGGTGATGCTCTTCTTTATTGATATTGTCCATCACTTCGGGCTCGCAAACTTCATCATCAACGACAATGGCACGCAGTTCACTGACAAAAAGTTCCTTAATTTCTGCGACGATCACCATAGCCATGTGGATTGGGCAGCCATAGCTCACCCCCAGATGAACGGGCAGGTCAAACGCACCAATGACATGATCTTGTAGGGACTCAAACCATGGATCTTTAACCGGTTGAACAAATTTGGCCGTCGATGGGTCGCGGAGCTCTCCGCGGTCCTCTGGAGTCTGAGAACGACCCCAAGCCGAGCAACAGGCTTCATGCCCTTCATCATGGTGTACGGATCCGAGGCCATCCTACCCACCGATCTAGAGTTTGGAGCGCCAAGAGTCAGAGCGTACGACGACCAAGGGAACCAAGCATCCCTTGAGGATGTCGTAGACCAACTTGAGAAAGCACGTGACGTCACCTTACTCCACTTCACCAAATACCAGCAAGCCTGACGCCAGTATCACCATCATCGTGTACGGGGTTAGGCGTTCAGCGTCGAGGACTTAGTGCTCCGCCTCAGATAGGACAACAGGGGCCGCCACAAGCTGACGCCACCTTGGGAGGGCCCATTCGTCATTGCAGAAGTTCTCCAACCCAACACCTACAAGGTGGCTACACAGACGGCGAGGTCTTCACCAACGCCTAGAACATCGAATAGCTACGTCGCTTCTACCCTTAGATTTCTAGACTGTGTACATATTTGATCTCGAAATAATAAAAAGAGCACTTGATTGTTCTTCTTTACTTTGTCTAACTCTTAGGGAGACCTGACCCTACCTACGATTAGGGTTGGGCCTCCCTCGGCAGTTAAACAAGGGGGGCCCCAACGTTCGCTTCGAAATCTTTGAAACTTTTTGAAAGATTTTTTTGTACCCAAGCCCGTGGCACTGTTTAGGAATGTGGATGCTTTAGAAAGCGAAGATCCCTCGGGCTGGATTGGTCGGATTGTGAAGAAACCTACACCCTGGTGGTTATGGTGCCTTTGCTCACCAATCTCGGCCTAAGGGACTTAAACACAACGCAGGGATTGGGCATAACACTCGAAAAAACTTATGAAAAGTTAGCCACCCGAACCCTTCAGTGGCAACTAGGAAATGCAGTTGTACTAGAGCGCGAGGATACCTCAGGTTAGGTTAATCGGACAGCGAAAAGCCTACGCCTCTATGGCTACAGAACTCTCGCACATTAACCCTGACCTAGGGTATCAGACTCAACTCTAAACACCGCAGGCCTAGCTGCATTACAAGGGTCGGGGCGAACATATAAAAGCTTGAAACAAAAGATAGGTACAAGTTTTAAAAGCGGCCCCGAGGTCCATGGACTTGTTCAATATCCCAAGTTCTTACAAGGGCACCTTGTCTGTCATTGTTCACGGATTCAAAGGCAGAAGGATGACCTCTTCTTCGAACTTGGCTGCCAGAATCTTTGCTGGCTCCAGCACCTCCTTATCGATCGCATCAAGCTCCTCCTTAGGGCCATCGACATAGCCCTCGCTAAGTGCCTCCAGATCAATCTTCTGATATTGAGACCTGAAGATGGCGAGCGCACATCGCATCCCAAGATGGAGGGCCTCCTTCACCTAGGTCTGAACCCACTCAAAGGCGACACCAAGATGACCCTACAATGTGCTCGCTCTAGGGCAGACCTGGTCCGCTCCAAGAGCATTGCATAACAGCTCGACGGTGGCACAATGCTCGGAGTGCTCATGCTGCTCCATGTTCAGCGCCTCCTGCGCTGACAAAAGCTTCACTTCCACCGCAGCAAACTTACCCTTCAACTCTGATTATCATGGGAGATAAGAAGCATATTTCAAGAAAACACTCAACAACAGATAGGCAAGGGTGCTTACCTTCTAACTCCTTAGCCCAGGCCAAGTCTCGCTGACACCCTTGGGCCACCGTGGCCTGGAGGGATCCCACCTCAGACTTCAGCTGGTGGTTCTCCTCGGTAACCCAAGAAGCCGCACGCATGGTCTCCTTCAGCTGGTCCTTCATGGTGATCTTCTCCCACCGAGCTGCGTCACACTCTTGGTGGGCCTCATCACGCTCACTGAGAGCATGCTCGCGCTCAATGCAGACAGAGTCAAGATTGGCCCAAAGCTGTTTCGAAGCCTGCAACAGCTCGTCGCGCTCGCTCTTCTCCTTCTAGCCCTCCTCTTGGTCCCTATGAGCGTGCTCGATGAGGGCCACCAGCTTCTCCCCCAACTCCTTAGCGACAGTAACTGCCTCATCATCTTCTAGGCTTTCGCAAGTCGTGCCTCAGCCACAGCGGTCCTCCACGTTTCTTCCGACCAGCGTTCCCAAGAGTCCTGCTCATGATGAAGATACTTCGACTTCACCTGGCTCTGTTCGAGCAGTTCCTACACAAGAAATCATGTCAAAAGACACCAAGAGGCGAAAGCACCAAATGACAAGCATTCACCTCGCTCAACGCACCTGACCAGCTGGGCGGATGTCATCATGTAGGACGTTGACCGCCGTGGTCATAGCCTAGTTTAGGGTCTAGCACCCCATCTGGATCTGGCTCCAGGCACCCAACTCCTCGACGTCATCCAGCACATAAACTGACAGCGTCTCTGGCTGATTTCGATCCAACCAGGTGAGGCACGGACCGCCCCACTAGAAGGGATCCCCATCCATGCAAGGGCTGCAGATCCCTCGATGCTAGAAGACTGGGCTACCTCGGACATGTTAGAAGGCTCACTGGAGGATATCGACACCACCTCCCCTTCGACGGCACCGGGACCACCCGTTGCTGTATCGTCCACTTGGGACCCGCCTCCCGCCGCGGACCCACTTGCACTGAAGGGCCCTCGGGCACGGCCTCCTTCGTTGCCTCCTGAGCCCTGGCGCTCGGGCCCACCCCCAAGGTCAGTGCAGGCACCTCTGTCATCAGAGGTGGATGTGCCTCACCCTCCGGAGGGAGCGTCCCCTTGAGAGAGGGATCCAGTCTGAACTGCGGCACCTGCTCTAGCGCCGTCATCTCCTCCTGCATGGATTTCCTCCACCTCTGCCTCCAAAAGCACTGCCCTGAGTGACGGGGCGGGGTTAGGTGGAGGTGAGGCAGGGGCCTCTGGCACCTCGCATCCCCCTATGGTCGTAGACGCCAAAGGAATGCTACCGGCCACTTCTGAGGTGGAGACATCTGACCCCAGAACACTGCCCACTGAAGCTTGGCCTTGCCACCTCAGCGCCTTTCACAGCGCAAGCAGGGGGCCATCAGGGTGAACCTTCCTACAAGGACAACAGGCATTAACGCTTCCAGGTCTAAGCACAAACAAGCAACAAGAAAGAAGCATCCCTTACCTCAACAACGTAGGGCGGGGACATTTTCGTGACTGCTTACTCAGGCTTGACCCCGCGATCACTGGGCATGGCCTCTTCCCGGTAGCCATGGCCTCGGCCATGTCTGGCTGGGGAAGTGGCTGCAGCGAACCCGCCATCTGCTGGGGTTGAGGACCCTCCACCCTCTCAGGATGGGCTGATTCTTGTAGCCTCGGGGGCTCAATTCCCCTGCCCGTCATCACGACACCCCCAAATTGGGGCCCCCTAGTTCCCAATGAGGTGGTTCAGCCCACGGCGATTGCCTCTCGATCGAGAGGGATGGCTCTCTGGGCAGCTGCCCTCTTCGGCCATGGAATCTAGCCAGTCATACTGGTCGACCTCCTCCTCATCGTCATCGTCGTCATCAGTGCTCGATGACTCCTCCTCTTCCCTAGCCTGCCATTGTAGTCTTCGGCACTTGTCGCGCTCCTCATTCCTCCTGGCCTTCTTAGCAGTTTTCTTCTTCCCTTCCTCCTTCTGCTTCCTCACCCCTCGACGTGGGTCCGATTCCGTGCCTTCTGCATCACATCCTCAGGAAGGGGTGGGTCAAAGTTGGGGACCAGGTAGAGATTCCCCTGCAGCTGCCCGAGCCCCAGGTCAGGCAAAAAGAAACACAAAGAGGCTATGGGAAAGGGGAAGAAGAAGAAGAAGAATGAGGGACGCTCATCATCTCAATGAAATCGTCATGGGGACACATTGGCAGGTGGACGTCGAGAATGGCGTCGGGAGGGACACTCCCGAGCGCTGACTTGATAGCCTCTTGATCTCCTCCCGATCAAGCCCCTGGTCATGAGCACGGTCCCCTCGAGGCGGCGTGCTCGCCGCATCAGCGGTAGCACCCTCCGCTCATGGAACGCTGCGATGACTCCAGCTCCCGTCACGCCTACGTCTGCCAAACGCTTGTTTGCCTGGAAGAGGGAGTTGATCTTCCTCTTTTTGGAGGTGATAGGACCATAGCCCCAGCACTCCGGTGCTTCTCCGAAGGAGCAACTGGTGTACAGAGGCAGGGGCCCGTTAGTGTCGCTCCTAAGGTAGAACCATCGCTGATGCCACCCCTTGTTCAACGATGACCCCTTTATGATGATGTACTTATCCGCTCAACTCTGTCAAATCTGGATCGCATAGCTACCGATGCGCACCGGCACCAACTCACCCACCCTTCCACAGGGCAAAGTTGGGCCTAATGACTAGATAGCCCTCACACAGGGCAACGAAAAACGCGATCTACATAACCAAATTGGGATTGAGATTCTGCATCACAATCATGTAATAGTGAAGAAGACCACAGAAGAAGTTGCTCGCAGGAGTCCTGAGCCCCCATTCGTGGAAGTACGCGAAGCTGGCGACGTAACTGGTGGGGGGGTTCGGTTCGTCCTCGTTGCTAGGGACAGTCCACTGCGGTCGCGTGGCATTCGTCACCAGACGAAGGAGCCCATCCTCGATGAGCCACAATGCAATCTTTTTGCTGAAGCTGGAATGACCCCACGGATCCATTGAGGTGACTGAGAGATCACTCCGGTGGCAAAGGCAACGACAGTGGTTGCGGGGTGAGTTTTTTCGATCTTTCTTTATCCCTTTCTCTCACAACTCCTTGCCGGGGCACTTGAAAGGCAAAAGGCAGAGGTGTGCAAGGGAGAGAAAAAACCACCGATTAAAAAGGGGAGACCAGAGCAATTCGAGACTCCAACCACCCGCATTTAATGTGGCTAAACGTCTCGTCACATCCTGGATATCTCGATAACCATTCGCACGCCCCCTATGAATCTGCTCCCACACCTTGCACCCTCTGCCTCGCATGCTGCGCCTGCCGTTATCCCATCACAGCATGGGGCTCGGGCACCCCTCCTCTCCACGGGCTAAAAATAGGCCTCGGCAGATAAGAAAAGAATATGGAACTACATGCACTCGGCCCAATTGCAACCCCAGAGTTCGAAGGTTGGCCCACCGTGGGTTCGACAACCGCCTCGGGACTCTTGAGTCAAGAGTTAGGAGTGAATCACCCACCTTCCCACGAAGCGTCACAATAGCAACTGCTCAGCATGACCCCTTGTCTTCCCCAGGTAGACCCACTCGCTCGATTCAAAGCCCTTGATGGGATAACTTATCCCTCCAAAGCCTCGGGGGCTACACCCAGCGGGTGCGCTCACGCGCACCTCCCAGATAGTCTTCTCAAAATCGAGTAAAACACAACAAGGCTAAAATGGGATGATGAGGGCCCACATATACCCCTCAGTTCTGCTGAAGAGCGCAAGGGAGACAATACGACAGCAGAGAGGCCATCCGGTCAGTCCCTTGTAGCGCGTGAGGGCTCGGGGGCTTCTCCCGCATCTTGACCTAGCGAATGGTTAAGGCCAAGGCTGTAGGGGCTCCCCACCCGACCCGTGGTCATACAAGAAACTCCATGCTTGCTCAATCAAAAGCCCTTGAAGGGATAACTCACCCCTCCAAGGCCTCGAGGGCTACACCCACCGAGTGCACTCGTGCGTACCCACCGGACAGTCCTCTTCTAAAACAAAACTGAGTCAAAACTACCCACAGTCGCTCGTTCTCAAGCCTTTGAAGGAGTGCTCCACTCCTCCACAGGCTGGGGGCTACTGTCTGGTACCAAAATACCTAGGGTACCCAACAGAGGGTAAAATATGGCACCCCAAACATTTGTTTAAACCCCATCGTAGGGCCCCCAAAAAGCACAGGTAACACATCAGCTGCTCGAGGCACGAACGACAAACTCTATCTCACCCGAGCCTTGTGGAGAGGCCTCGCGGGCACGATAGGCACCTCAGATGACATCTCTCCGCCTCGTCCGAGCCCCCGCGGCGTCATCAAAAGTGCCCAACCCCCCGTAGCATGTTTTTGCCTTGCCCGAGGGGCACGTGGAACCCTGAGGCAAGACGGGGAGCCACGGGGGCCCCCAACTACGACACTCTTTACCATCGATAGGATGGACGCGACCGTGCATAATCAATAGGAGCACGGGAACCACGTTCTAACTCAACATGACCCCAGTCATTCTACCACGATGACACCCATACCTCCACAGCAACGGGGGTGACGGCAACTGTGTAGGATGTTCTAGAGACTTCCTAAGTTGTATTCCACCAAAGATGTGATATCTTTCTCTCTGGAACTCCAAGTATAGCAAGTGCTATGTCCGTTTCGATCATCTCAACGAGCTCTTCGCAATGGTGTACTCTGTTTCATCATTTGAGATACTTTTATATGGTGAAATATTGAATATCCTATAAATAATTGAGAACACCAACACTTGTGGAACTCATTAGAATCAAACCCTACAACTATGCTTTATAAGTTTTTATATCAAATCAGGCATTAGTTGATGGTCTATAGTTGACATTAAGGACTATCAATAGTGAACATGTCTATGCAAAGTTGGTGAGTTCAGTGGTTTGAGCCCAAGTGATAAACCTTCCACTACTCCCAAATTGATCAAGATCAATACACCTAGGCCTACCGAACCCACTGTAAAAGATGGAGTGTTTGAATAACCTCCAAGAGCTCCACCTCAGAAACAAGTTTGAGTTCCAAAACTAAACCATCTCTGGAATCTACTTGACACTCTACTGAACATCTCTGAGGATCCCCTTCCTAAATCCAAAAAGCTACCAAGAGTGACACATACCCACAAGAAAGTATGCCAACAACCACCCAAGAGAGATGTGAGGTATCACTGTGACTATTGCCATAGGGATGGTCAGCTTGTTGAGTTTTGCTTTAGGAGGAAGAGAGATGAGTGGCGGGAGTAGGAGTTAAACAACTGAAACATGTACCGCCCAACCCATGGCATACATGTGCCGCTTGTTTAGAGGCGCAATGCTAGGCCTCGAGGGGCAATGCCTCAAGGTGCTAGGCCTCAGGTTGTGAGACCATGCGGTGGTTGTGGTAGTCGTGCCGCGCGTGGTTTAGGTCATAATCAGTATGACTTTGGACCTCATGGCAGCGGCTTTCAGTTCTACAGTTCTAGCGGACCACGTTTTCCCCCACGTGGTGCCCGCTTTCCTCAAATGGGACATGGCATGTTTGGTGTTTTTCCTAACACTTTTTTAGGGCAAATGAGCCAACACTGGTATCCTTCACAGTTTAGTAACCCCAGTGTTGCGCCATTTGCTCATCCCATGTCCTTCTATTGATGCAGGACGGAGGCCTGGAGAACACATGGCTCATTGATTCCAGCTGTTTACGCCACATGATCGGAAGTTCAAAATGGTTCTCTAGCCTCGACTCGGTGCAATTTAAGGAGTACATCACATTCGGGGACAATAGCAAAGGTAAGGTACTTTCTCGTGGGACCATTTGGATCAATGAGAGTTTTGTCTTGAAGGATGTTTCTTTGGTTTTGAATTTGTATTTCAATTTGCTTTCAGTTTCACAACTCCTTTAGGATGGCTTTGAAGTGCATTTTAAGACCAACTTGTCTCGGGTTCTTGATTCCCAGGGAAATCTTGTTTGCTAGATTGTTCCTTTTGGCCGTGTCTTTCGAGCTGATTTTTCTCACTCCTTTGGCTCTTCTCGATGGTTGGTGGCTGGATCCTCCTCTGAGCTTTGAAAGTGGCATAGGAGACTTGATCACTTGAGCTTTGACTTACTAGCTAGGTTGAGCTCACTTGATCTAATCCGAGGATTGCCCATGTTGAAATTTGGGAAGGATTTGGTGTGTCATCCTTGTAGCCATGGGAAGATGGTTACCACTTCTCACCCACCTATGAACCAAGTCATGACCAAGGAACCCAACAAGCTACTTCACATGGACACAGTTGGTCTAGCTCAGGTTCGGTCAGATGGTGGGAAGTGGTACGTTCTAGTGATCGTGGATGATTTTTCTTGCTACTCTTGGGCATTTTTCATGGAGGGTAAGGATGAGGCTTTTTCACATGCTCAAGATTTGATTCTTTGGTTGTAAAATGAGTTTTCTAAGAATGCCATGAGAGCGATTCGCAGTGACAATGGCACATAATTCAAGAATACTCATTTTAAAACCTTTTGTGTTTCTTTGGGCCTCGAGCATCAGTTTTCCTCTCCCTATGTCCCTCAGCAAAATGGTGTTGTTGAGCGCAAGAATCGGACCCTTGTTGAGGTGGCCAGGACGATGCTCGATGAGCATAGGACTCCTAGGAGATATTGGGCCCAAGCGATCAACACCGTGTGTCATGTTTCAAATCATATTTTCCTTCGAGCCTTCATGAAGAAGACTTCTTATGAGTTGTGATTTGGACGACCACCCAAGGTAAGCCACTTTAATGTGTGTTGGATGCAAGTGTTTCATTCTGAAACAAGTTAATTTGGACAAATTTGAGTCTCGATCCTCCGATGGTATCTTTCTCGGTTATGCTTCACATTCTCATGCCTATCGTGTACTTGACCTTAAAACTAACCGAGTTGTAGAGACCTGTGAGATTACCTTCGACAAGACCATGCCTTGTTCAGTTCCTGTCTTTGAATGTGTAGGTGATCAGGAGATCGGTGAGAGCATCTTTGTTGAGGAGAATGAGGAAGATGCTGATTGGGGAGATGCCGAGCCGACCTCTTTGATTGCTCCAGTTGAGTTTATGACGACTACTTTGGCTCATGGCCCTGATCCATCTTCTTCCACTATTTAGGGTCCGCACGAGCCGCCTCCTCAGCCTACATCGGCTGCACCTGAGGAGGCCCCAACTGCTGTTGAGAGGGAGGCGACTTCTTCGAGAGAAGCACCTCGACAAATTCAGCGTCGCCACCCACCTCAGACCATGATTGGCGACATCGACCAGCGGGTCACGCGGTCTAAGTCACATCAGATCTCACACTTCGCTCACTCTAATTTAGTGGCTTCTTTTGAGCCTCGAGATATTGGACACGCTCTATCTAATGCCGATTGGATCGATGCTATGCACGAGGAGTTAGAGAACTTTGAGCGGAACCAAGTGTGAGTTTTAGTTCCACCTCCACCAGAGTGTCACTCCATAGGTACAAAGTGGGTTTATAAGAACAAATAGAGTGAGGATGGGGTAGTAGTGAGAAACAAGGCGAGATTGGTGGCTTAGGGTTTTTGCCAAAAAGAGAGAATAGACTATGAAGAAATCTTTGCTCGTGTTGCCCGTCTAGAAGCCATTAGGATCCTTTAGCATTTGTAGCTTCGAAAGGGTTCAAGCTATATCAAATGGATGTGAAGAGTGCCTTCTTGAATGGGTACATAGAGGAAGAGGTTTATGTGAGGCAACCCCCTAGCTTTAAAAATGCTAAGTTCCCCAACCATGTATTTAAACTCCACAAAGCCTTGTATGGTTTGAAACAAGCACCAAGAGCCTGGTATGAGCGTTTGAAAGCTTTCTTTCTTGATAAGGGTTTTAGGATGGGTTCCGTAGATAAGACTTTGTTCCTCCTCAAGCAAGGCACTGACATCCTTTTGGTTCATGTGGATGATATAATCTTTGGTGGCTCTTCTCATGCTCTTGTTGCCAAGTTTTCAGATACTATGAGCAGGGAATTTGAGATGAGCATGATGGGTGAATTGACTTTCTTCATCGGGCTACAAATCAAGCAAACTCGTGAGGGGATGTTCATGCACCAAGGCAAGTACACTAAGGACGTGCTCAAGAAATTCGATATGGGTGAGGCCAAGCCTCTTTTGACGCCTATGTCGACCACGATGGCCTTGGACGAAGATAAGGAAGGAGAAGTCATGGACCAGAAGGAATATCGAAGCATGATCGGATCACTGTTGTACCTGACGACGACGAGACCGGACATCCAGCTTGCGGTCTAGTTTTGTGTGCACTTTCAGTCTTCACCGCGCACGTCTCATCGTCAAACTGTCAAATGGATCCTCAGGTACCTTCGTTTCACACCGGAGTTTGGTCTTTGGTTTTTGGCTTCCTCCTCTCTTTCTCTTTGGGGGTATTCCGATGCGGATTTTGCTAGTTGTCGTGTTGAGAGGAAGTCCACTTCCGGGACTTATCAGTTTCTTGGATCTTCTCGTGTGTCTTGGTCTTCTCACAAGCAGTCTAGCGTCGCCTAATCCACCACAGAAGCTGAGTATGCTGTTGTTGCTGCTTGTTGTTCCCAGTTGCTTTGGATGATAGCTACTCTAAGAGACTTTGGATTAGAGTTTAGGCGAGTGCCTTTGTTTTGTGACAGTATTAGTGCCATAAACATAGCTAAAAACCTAGTCCTCCACTCAGAGACAAATCACATAGAAGTCTGCTTTCACTTCTTGCGTGACCACTATGAGAGGTGATATTGATCTGCACCACATTGATACCTAAAACCAGCTCGCAGACATTTTCACCAAACCACTTGACCAAGCCCAGTTTGCTCGCTTGTGAGGGGAGCTTGGAGTTTGTTTCTCTTTTTAGAGGAGAACTTTGGGTGTTGTATTCTAGTTTTGCTTTTCTTTGTAGTTTGGCTTTTGCTATTGCTTTTGTATCATACTTGCATATCATATCATCATGCATCATATTGCATCCAGAGCTTCATCCTTATAGTAGCAAGATTGACACTATGCTCTTGTTGGGGATGTTATGGATATACATGATGTGCTCTTGGCTTAGGCTCCTTTTGATCAATTGATGCATGTTATGAGCTAAGCTTGTTTTCTAAACTATGAACTTGATTAAAACTTGTTGAAACATGAAATGTGTTCACCACTACTTGTGGCAACTAGCATGCGTAGAATGTGTCGAGATCTCTTTTGCTTCATATATATGCTTGGTTGCTACGACTCATACCTTGAGTTACACACTTGCTTGAGAAACTTGAATTTGTGCTAAAACTTAAAAAAACAAGCTAAGTGGTTTGAAAAGATCGGGATGGGTTTGTGCTATCCTATGTCAAAGTATCAAGATAGCTCCAAATTGCACTTATTGGTGAACTTGAGCTCTGTAATGGATACCGAGATCATTTGTTTTAAGCTTCTGATTGCCTTTGGCATAGGCTTGACATGGTCGCTAAATCAGGTTTTGATGGCACATATAACCTCCCGCACACACTTGTCTGACAAAGTTTGGTGATAAGCTGCATAACTCCGATAAATTTCATTTGGTATCTAAAATTTGATCAAACCACAAGTTTGTCTCATGACATGATGTGTGAACTTTGTTTGGGGTAATTCACTTTGTATACATGTGTAGCACAAGGTCGATCTCCTATCTATCTTTGCTATGTGCACCTTTGGTGGTGAACCCTCTTTTAAAATTACTCAAACTTGACCAAACTTGCTTAAATGCCATAATTCATTTCATTTGGTCACCTCGAGCATTTGCTAGCACTTGTATGTGTTGCTACATATATACATGACAACATCAACTAGAGCATCTTTTCAATATACTTGCTATAATCTTGCAGCTTCTGCATTTGTGCATTCTGTATTCATAGCATGATTTAAGGGGGAGTTACATTCTTCGAGCTAAAACTTGATAAGTGCATGTGTCAACAAGGGGGAAAGTTTTCACACTCACAAGGGGAAAATACTCAAGGGGGAGTATGTCCTACCAAGTTCCACCTAAATGTTGAATGCATGCATTCATATGAGAGATTGCATTTATTCGGAGTATGTCTTACCAAGTTCCACCTAAATGTTGAGTGCATGTATTCATATGAGAGATTGCATTTGTTCACGGGAGTTGAGATTGTATTTGTTCAGGGGGAGTTGCACTTGAGTTGATTTTGCTAGATGTGTTGAGCCTTTGCCTCTTTTGGAGGGTCTAGCAGTTTTTCAGCTTTTCGAGCTTTACTAGTGGTGTTGAGCCCATTGCCTCTTCTTGAGGGCTAGTTTTGTTTTACTTGGTTGCATCGAGCCGTTGCCCATGTCTTTGGGGACCAAGTTTTGCTCATTTTTAAATGACCCATTTTTGGCTTTTCTTTGGCTTTTGGTCATTTGGGTGAGCTCTTTGTTTTCTCTTCTTCTTCTTTTTCTTTTTCTCAAGTTGTTCGTGTATTGGTGTTGACAATGCACTCATCAAGGGGGAGATTGCGAACACAAGGTTGACAAGTACCCTTGTGTATTCGTTTTGTGATGAGTGATTGTCAATGTGATCCATGAAGTAGGTTGAGTGGTGACTAACCCTACCATGGCGAAAGCTATGTGTGCGACATGTCTCTTGGCTTATGTTGTGCAGGTGTGGTGCTCGAAGGTGGTGGTTGACGGCGAGGTGAAGGTCAAGTAGAGACGTGCCGTGCCGATAGACCGGGAGCGGTGAAGGGCGGACATGAGGCTTGGACCGAGGGACTAGGAGGCCGGGTGACCAGCCACGGTGGCTGACATATGGGACATCGATAAGCGCAAGTGTACATGGGAGTGACCGCGTTGACCGAGTCAAGACGGAGGACACGCAAGTCGAGCGGGGTTTAGAGGACTTGGCGGCCGGCCGGTCGAGGATGGCGGTGACACGTGTTGAGCGGCGGGGGGGGGGGGGACGCGTATGAGTACGCTACTCGCGAGCAGGTTTGGTGGTTTGGGCCTCAAAACCATTGGTGGCGGGTTTACGGGTTTGGGCCTCAAAACCCGAGCGGAGGTTCCGAGGAGGAACGAACGGCATGTGACGGCATCGGAGAGTTCACTCGAGGCGAAGCTACCGATGAAGAGGCGCAGTGGCCGTCGGATGAAGATGACACCGGGTTGGACCATAACGTTTTTGGGCTAGGTGGTTTGACTCCATTGTATCTAGGGGCAAAACTGGGATTGTGTAATAGCCCTGTTAAATAGGATGAGGGAGCGCCCATCTCCCTCACCTCCTCCATTTGTATTTTCTTTCATTCTTGTTAGGGTTTCCCCTCCCCTTAGGTACGTGTGAGAGAGAGGTCCACTAATCCTTGTGATTTGTGTAAGAACTAAGATTTCAAGTGGGAAAGGAGGTCCCGAATCCTCCTTGTGTCCTCCGGGATTCGGCGGAAGAATCACTCTTTGTGTTCTTGATATGTTCTTCGCGTTCTTCTCCTTTCCCCTCTCATTCTTGAGTTGATTCGTCGTCTCTAGACCTTTTTGATTCGTTCTTTTTGATTGATTTGAGCTATAACGTGAGTTGAGCCTTTCCACCGAAGAAAATTAACCAATTTCTCACGAGCTCGTAGATCGAGCGATTTCTTGGTCTAGATCTCAAGAACCGGTGTTTTTCATTCCTCTTCGATTTTCTGTTAATTGGCTTTAAATTGGGCGATGACCTCTTAGAGGTAGCTCCCCTACTGCCTTGTGATCATGCATACCAAGTTTGATGGCAGTTGGTGTTGATTTGGCCACAAATCGGAAGGATCAAGGATGAGGGCGATTTTCGCGTCGCTTCTGTTCTTATGTTTCTGGGGGTTCGCGGACAGTCCGCCATTCTACCTGCGGGCAGTTTGGAGATCGGGGTTCGTCCAGTCCATAACCAAGTTTTCTCGCTGTGGTTTTTTAGTTTGACCGGCGGATAGTTCGGTGTTGCAGTGCGGACAGTCCGCGACCTCTGTCCAGCCAAGTTTAGAACCCTTCTCTCTCGGTGAGTTTTCTAAGAACTAGCCTGCGGATAGTCCGGCACGTGGTTGCGGACAGTCCGCCCGTGTTTTCTTGAGCCGTGTCCAGAACTAGCTCGTCGCTGTGTGTCTTCTGGAAGTTGAACTACGGATAGTTCGGTGCAAACTGCGGACAGTCCGCGCATTGTGGTCTGTGTTCTGAACAGTTTCTGTTGTCAGTTTGGTTCGTGCCACCGGGCAGTCCATCAAGGTGACCCGGATAGTCTGAGGACTGTACTGCGGACAGTCCGCCACCAGGGTCCGGACAGTCTGCAACTGGCTAGGGTTGGCTGTTTTCTCCCGTTGCTTTGATTGTTCGTTTCCTTTGCTTCTTGAGGGTGCTTCTAAGTATCCTAGACTTCTTGTGAGATATCTTTCTATGAGTTAGCACGTGTATCTCACGGCTTGGGTGTGAGTCAGAGTTTTGGGATTGTGTGTTGAGCCAAGGACCAAAATTTTAAAAGAATTTTGAGGCTCTCATTCACCCCCTTGGGTCGCCGTTTCCAGTCCTTCAATCACACTTACAGGGCAGCTTTGCCTTTTTTTTAAAAAAACTTACAGAGCAGCAGATTCTCACACTAGAGTATTAGACATTCATTCAATTCACTTAAAGTACAGTACATTGGAAAGACATGGGTCCTCGGAACAAACAAGACAGGTAATATAAGAAGGAAGTGGAGCTCCAGGATGACAAAGGGTCCAGCAATGAAGTACAAACAAATTACGCTGCACATAAGATAAAGTAGCAGTAGCCAAGTGGCGTCCACAATCAATTGCACATAAAATAAAGTAGCAGGCCGGAATGCCTTCTAGGGGTATTCCTTCGTTGATTAAAAAGAAAATCGATTGTTGCATGTCTAAAGGCGAAGACCGATGGGTTCCTTGCTGTACTTGTGGGTAGGAGATGAATAGCGGGACAGGTAAGGATACGCGTCCCCGACCTCGGTCCTGTAATGCTTGCCCATGCCGAGATGGGTCATGAGCAGGCAGACGAAGGTGATGAGCTCGCCGCCCTCCTTGAGCCGCTCCGCGTGCTGGTACCCTCCGCAGTGCACCGCCGCGTAGCACAGCATCTCGACCCACACCTTGCACATGGCCTCCCACCTCGTCTTGGGGTCACCCATGATCCGCTTGAGCTCCACGGCGAGGAAGCAGCCGTCCCACAGCACTGACTTGCTCTTGTCCCCCTTCACCACCGACGCCTGCAGCGGCGTGTCCTGGACAACCTTGAGCAGGGATTCGTGGGCGTTCTTTTCAGTCACCGCCTTGTCGCCGCCATCTGTAGCGTTTGATGAAGTTGCATCTTCTTTTTTCTTGGAATACCATGACCATGTCCTTACGGCGGCGTGCTTCTTTAGGAAGTGCCTCCTGGCTTCTGCGATCGTGTCTTTGCACCTCTTGGTGGCGAGGGTAGTGGAGGAGGACAGCATCAGCGGGTGCACCACCATGATGTAGAACATGTAGTTTGATAGCTCGCTTCCCATGTCCATGAACTTCCTGGTTTCGGGATCGGGCCCTTGGGCGTCTTCTACGCGGAAGCACAAATCTGTTGCGATGTGCCATAACAGTAGGCTCTCGTCGAATTCTTTCTCCTTTATCATGCTCCACTTGAGATCAGCCTCTTTATCCCCTAGAGCTCTGTTGCCCGTGTAACTGTAGTCGGGGAAGGGCACCCCTCCGTTCTTGGCTGTTTCTACATAAAACCTCTCTCTGTCCTTTATTTCTCTGAAGATAAAGTCTTTGAGTTGATCGCTTACTGGAACGTGTCTTGTTTTCTTATAGTAGTTCCAGAAGCTTCCTGATCTTATTTTATCCATGACAGATCGCTGTTCAAAGTACTTCTGGAAACCATCCCATAACTCCAGCTCCTCTACAGATGCAGCCTGCAATCTGCCAAGAATACCCCCAGGCGGAATACCCACCGCCCTTAGGAATGGTTGAGTGACACGACTATCAAGGATTCGCGGTGGCAGCTGACGGAGAAGAGCTTCGAATTCCGACTCCGTGGGCAGCTTCTGTATGCAGATGGTGACCAAATTTGACTGCGCTATGCATCCGGACCATCTCCTGCAATTCACCGACCTCACGCAGCAGAGCTTCATCAACCACTCGCAGCCTAGTAGTGACCACACACTAAAGAGGCGAGCTGACAGTGCGACGACGTCAGTGAGCACGGCCTCAGCGAGCAGCGTGTACGTCACGCACCTGTGCCTCACCTTCTTGTACTCGCTCGAACGCCATATGGCGAACGACACGTACAGGCTTCCCGCGAGTGTTAGCAGAAGGCTGGCGACCCTGATAGGCAGACCGACCTTTGTGGGCGACACCGAAGCCTTGGTGTAGAGCCTGTCGTACACCAAACTGAGCTCCACCTCGATGACTTTGAAGGCCCGGTGCGCGTCTGAACCCGAGAACTTAGCCTGACCGTCTTGTCTGTCCTTGAAGCTGAAGATACCATCAGCAAAGAGTACCTTGAACTTCTGGAACAGAAAGTGCGCCGTGTAGATGATTTCCATAGCCTGCTTGGGGGTTTGCACTTGTTCGTGGCCTGCTTCCATATCCACCGGAGCGTCGGCGTTAGACGTAGACGGACCTGCAACAGTTGTCGTTGGCTTATATTTATATATATTATATAAATAATATCGAGGTCAACCTTTGAATCGCACATTACACACTACTTAGTGTTATGTTCGGTAATACGCGAACAGTGATGGCGCTCGTATTTTTTATGCGTGATTTTCACTACTTGAAAATTGATTTTACGAGACAGATTCTCGAATTATAGAAACGAACGCATAATTAGAGACAATGTCCGTAAATGATCACGAGCAGGAAAAGACCTGCCTCTGACAAGTATTCTAAAGGTGTCCGCCTTTGTAAACAGTGGCGGGCATTCTTAGATATCCGTCTTTATTAATCTATACTAGCAAATATGCTCGTGCGTTGCAACGGAAATAAAAAATAACTTAAGAATTGAGATTAGTCTTGTGTTTCTATTCATTTTAGAATATCTAAATGCACACTTTTATAACTTGTATTGGAACTGATGGTTTGGACATCTATCCAATGATCACGCCATTTGCACGTCGGAGTACAAACTTTGTCATCTACCGTACTTCACTTGTGTCTGCTACACACTTGTTGGTCGTGGATTTTTTTTTCCGCCCAAGGAATACGATTACTCCAGATTATATAGATTTAAGTAATCCCCGCTAGTTATGACCGGTCAACAGCATGATAAGACAGTAGCAAAGTAATGGTTGTCAACTATTGTCATTATTCTTTGAAAAGGATTTTGTCAGTATTTATTGTTGAGCACGGCATGCGAATTGATTTTGTTTTTGTAGCACGGCTCTCTAGACCAGGTGCTGGCTGCTACGGTTGCAAGGGTCAGCGGAAATCAAATTGCAGATAATCATGTTCCCGTAAGTACCCTCGGGACGAGCGGCAGACGCAGCCTAATCGGGCGACGGGAGGCAGCGACCCGTACGAATCCTACTACGTCGACGCAAAGCAACCGGATACCGAAAAGCAATTCTGGGTGGTCGGGACTCGCGAGGGGCGGCGGCAGACTGAAATTTTTAGACGGAAACAAAAAGAAGTGCAGAAATTTTCACGATTTATTATTAGGTATAGATATTAACAGAGGCGGAGTTTCTTTAAGAATAAATTAATAGAGGCAGATATCTTTAAAATACCCATGTCTATAAATAGTTGCATTCAAAAATAATTCATTAGTTATCCATATGAACTAGGATGAATATAAACTTTATATAAAAATGTAGCCCTCGACGTGATTTACATCTTTGCAGTTGAAGTTTTTGAGTTGAAACTGTTTAAAGTGCCAAAATATTGTTTTAAGTTCACAAATTTTAAAATTTGAAATTTAAAATTTTCAAATAACCTAAGATGTTGACATGGTCTATATCAAAGTTTTAGTTCTCAATATAATCTAGAACTTTGTAGTTGAAAATCTTTTGATTTGAAGTCGAGAGTCCCAAATATGTGTTCAATATCATAGATTTTGAAATTCAATATCAGAATTGTTAAACAACCTTAAATGTTCACATAGTTAATACTAAAGTTGTAGTGGCTAACTTGATCTACAAGTTTGATGTTGATAAGTTTTTTATTTGAAGTTATCTTTAGTGTCTCAAATATTTGTTTTGAATTCACATATTTTGGGATTCAAACTTTTGAATTTTGAAACAATCTCATATGGAGACATGCCCTATACAAAGTTATAGTGCTTAACAATATTTGAAACTTTTTTCATTTGAGTTCTTTTAGTAGCTAAAATATTCAAAATAAGATTACAAAATGTTGATATAAAAAGATAGCATATTATATATAGTCATAAATGATTGTGTGGTGTAGCGATAAAGACTGGAACTCAAAGACTTTGCAGTACTCGTGCCCGCATTTTTCAAAGTTAAGGTCGATGGAGTTGTTCGCCTATTGCCTTTTTTCGTTGGCTTATGATGTTAGAGCAACTTTAGCGGTAGCCCTTAAAACATGGCCCTTACTTTTTATTTAAGGGCTCCTCCTACTTTTGAAGACCCTATTTTTTAAGGTGCATTCGAGCAACCCTCAAAAGAGAGCCCTCAAAATTATTCCAACGGAGAATGACATTTGGGTCCCATTGTCTTTAACTTTCTTGACCAAAGACTAGGATTCAGGAGGAAGAGGGAGCGGTGGCGGATCGAGTACGCCCAGGAGGGAAGGGAGCCAGGCGGTCATACCAGAGACATGGAGGGAGCGGCGGATCAAGTACCACCGGGATGGGAGGAACGGAGGAGCCGGGTGAGTGAAACCTCTCGTCGGCTTCCTTTCTAATAGATGCAGGTGCCACGGGGGAGGGAAGGGATCTGAGCGGACGGCGATCGAGTACCTCCGAGGACGGACGGGAGCCAAGTGGACATGATCGAGTGTCGTATGGAGATTTGAGCCCCCCCTTCAAATTCGAGGGTTCTAATAGTGATCCTAGCGAACTTGTTTTTTTTTTTGCTTCGGCTCTCAAATATAGTCTCGAGGGCTCAAGTAGAGCCCTTGAAGTTGCTCTTGAAAAACAGTGTATAGAGTCAGGTGAGACTCTTATAATAATCTATTTACTTTTCTCCTAATAAGTTTGGACCGATCCCTCCTCTTTAAACTATTGTGAAATTGACTCTATCAATTATATATCTATACCTATATCTATAACCTAATAATAAAGAGGTAAAATTTCAAGCTCTTTTTTTCGTCCATCCATTTGTTTTTGGGTCTGTCTTCCTTTAACTACCGAACAATGGAGAGTTTCTTTTGGCCGGACTTATATATATATATATATATATATATATATATATATATATATATATATATATATATATATATATATATAATCTGTGCTCATACGAGTTAGAATAGTTTCTTAAGGTGATGACTGCATGCCATGTATAAAAATGGTATTTATTATGTATATACAAAACACAACAAAAGAAATATTTTTATGTACCTGAATATTATACCTAAAACAAAATGAAGTATATTTGCATACATTAGTATGACCGCACCACATAACAATGATTGTATATATGTCCATTTGCCTGAAAAGTTATGGCTGATTTGCTGATAGAGAAAAACACTGCTGGCTGGCAGAAAAAGTATGGCTTATAAGACAAGCGAACAGAACGTAGAGTATGTGTGGATACATGGTAGTATGTACCCGTCCATACTTTTTCTTTTTTATTAGAGCTATGCTTTAGGAATATGGAATATGATTAGACGTGGATGAGTATGTACATACACGTTCACACTAGAGTGAGGTATACTGAATTAGTACCGTGCAGGAGGTATCTAGAGAGTATGCATGGGTGTATCTATATCTATAACCTATAATAATAATAATAATAATCTATATCTATACCTCTATATCTATATCCATACCAACAAATTAGATAGTAGGAAATTAAAATTATGATATATTAACAAGTATTATGTTTGTGCTTTGCAAATGGAGAAAAAATGAAAATATATCAAGATTGCATTTTAAATTTGGTACATACTTAATAAGACATTGTCATATTATTGCCTACATTAGCTTATATATTATGGATGTTATAGTCTTATTAAAATAAAATGTAGCGTAAAAAATTATAGTATTATCTTGGTTCTTATTTCCATGAATGTCTGTTAGCCTTTTTCCATAAATGTTTCACACCTTTTCTCTCCCGTTGCAACGCACAAGCATATTTACTAGTAATATAATCTATACCTAATAATAAAGAGGTAAAAGTTTTGCCAAGTATTTTCTTCCACTCCGGGTTCTATTCTAGTCCGGGTTGTCCTCCAATCTATAAATCTAAAAGCGTGATATAGAGTCCGATTCCAAAACGTATTCTTAAGGTACCTATGAATAATAATGATCCAAATATATCTTAATCTCAATAAGAATTTTAGTCAACTAAAAAATCAAAACAGTAGGAATATATTCTAATATTAAACATCAACAAGTATTTTTTTTCTGTTTTTCTAGGAACCTGAGACTATGTGAGTTAGGAAGAAGGGTGAGTTCTCGGCAGTCACAATTTTTTTCGATTTCCGAGCCAAATCCTTGTCGGACAGAATGTTTCCTATTTCCTTTTCCTATTCAGATCTGTTTTGATTTCTTTCTCTTTTTTTCCGGCTCCAGTTACGTTTAGTCTTGCTTTCTTTTTTCCATTCTGTTTTCATTATTTTTCACATCATATTCAACTAAGCGTCACGTGTTTCCATTATATTATTTTTACTTTTCATGGTCAACTAAATGTTAATGTGAAAATAGAAACAAGTATACAAATAATGACAATAAAAGTAAAGAATAACAACAACACAATATATAGGTTTTGAACTCCTAACTTTTCACTAATAAATAAATATTTCTACAACCAAATTACTAATGTATTTTTTATTAAACACAAACTCATATTATTATATCCCGATCCAGTCGTTAGTCCAACTAAATAAATGTGCATCTTGTATGTATGCACCAGTATAATCCTCGACAATGGAACGATGTGAAAAATCGAAAGAGGCATTCTGTTATAATTATCAGACATACTCCGGGTTCTATTCCAGTCCGGGTTGTCCTCCAGTATAAATCTAAAAGCATGACATGGAGTGCGATTCCAAAACGTATTCTTAAGGTAACCTAGATACCTACGAATCCTAATGATCCAAATATATCTTAATCTCAACAAGAATTTTAGTCCAACTAAAAAATCAAAATAGTAGAAATATATTCTAATATTAAACATCAACAAGTATATTTTTTCTGTTTTTCCAGGAACCTTGAGACTATATGAGTTAAGAAGAAGGGTCAGTTCTGGTCAGTCACAATTTTTTTCGATTTCCGAACCAAATTCTTGTCGAACAGAATGTTTCCTATTTCCTTTTCCTATTCAGATTTGTTTCGATTTCTTTCTCTCTTTTTCTCCGGTTCCAGTTACGTTTAGTCATGCTTTCTTTTTTCCATTCTGTTTTCATTATTTTTGACATCACATTCAACTAAGCGTCACATGTTTTCATTATATTATTTTTACTTTTCATGGTCAACTAAATGTTAATGTGAAAATAGAAACAAGTATATAAACAATGACAATAAAATAAAGAATAAAAACAACATAATATATAGGTTTCGAACTCCTAACTTTTCACTAACAAATAAATATTTCTACAACCAAATTACTAATGTATTTTTTATTAAACACAAACCCATATTATTATATCCTGATCAAGTTGTTAGTCCAACTAAATAAATGTGCATCTTGTATGCATGCACCAGTGCAATCTTGGACAATGGAACGATGTGAAAAATTGAAAGAGGCATTCTGTTATAATCATTAGATATACTAACATAATTTTTTTGTCATGTCCAAACACGGATGAATGTATCAGACATGAACAAAATATACACACACATGAGACGGTGTGATATTAAGTGGGGGAAAGAATCAAGAATGATACCCTTCAAATAAAAGAAGCTAAGAACCCGAAAAAGTCCTCCTATACTAATCAACAACGGCATCACCGTCAAAGCGCCACCGCCTGCTGCGGCAAGATGTCCATCGCCACGGTTCTCTTTGAATGAGAACATGAACAACGCCACGCCTATACTACCATGCGAGAGCCGCCGATCCAGTGCCACGGTGTCCAAACTCTACACTAGGTGACTGCCATGAGCTCCGAGATGATGAGCTCCATAGCTGTCGCCGCACCGAGCTAGACCAAGAGGAGCCATGGCGGCCACGCGCAACGGGCTCACCAGGGCCCGTAGCATGTAGCACGCCGAGGAGTTGCATGATGGCTTGGCGCTCAGGCACGTCTTGGTGATGATGGCCACTGCCCACACCTCCTCCAGGTGGTTCTCATCCAGCAGGAGCGGTGGGTCTATAATGTCAGCTATGCTTGTTCGGTCGCCATCATTGACGTGGTTCAGCATGTTTTTTTGATGAAACAAGAGGGGTTCGCACCCCTACTGAGCTTTATTGAATTTTTTTAAAAAGATGTACAGGTTCTCCACATACAAAGCTTAACAAACAAAATAGGTAACGAAGAAAATCAACAAAATTACACAAAAGCTTCTAGCCATAAATCTATACGAGGATGTAGTCGCTGTCTCGAAAGCCATTCTTCCGAGGCCACATCGTTTCATCTGCTGATGCCAAAGTTGTTGGTCACGACCTCTGGCAGCAGCTTGCGGAAGCATATGACGATGTAGGAACAAGTGGCAGGTAGACGTATCATTTTGTAAGGTCATAAATGAGAAATTTTTTAAAAACTCTTATCTATGGACAAAGCCCTTATTTGTTCTAAATGGCTTTGTCCACATTTCTTCTATAATAATAGTAAAATAATATGGGGGCTTTATCCATGGATAAAACTTCTATCCATGGACAAAGCCCCCATATAATTTTAAAAACTTCTATCCATTTTTGACACCGGAGCGCTTCTGCCTTCCGAATTTACCATTAAAATTTGGTAGCCTTTTTCCTCCCGTTGTATCGCACGAGCATATTTACTAGTAATAATAAATAGGCAAAATTTCAAGCTTTTTTTTTTCATCCACTTTTCCTTAACTACCGGACAATGGAGAGTCCTATTCCAAAACAACGACACCTGAATAGTTACGGATTCTAATTCTAACTTAGCAAGACGCAGAGCAAAACAGGGGATATATATTTGTATCCTGGAATTAGAACGATTCCGGTACGATGATGTCACTTGAGAAAAAAACTGATTTGGAAACATCTGCATGTTGGAGTCTGATTGGGAGCATGTCATTGGAAAAAAATAGAAGGGTTGCTGTACTCCCTTTTCTAAAAATGACACGGATCTCAAAGTAGTCAATTAAAGAAATTAATTATTTTCTATTTTATTTTGTTGCCTGAATCACGGTTGGGATTAGCCCGTCCAACCTAGCCCTGAGCCCAGCCTATCTGCTCTGCTCGGTTAATTCGTCGGAGACGACGTCATGAGCAACAGCGGCTAGCGGACGCTCTCTACTCTCCATCCTCCGCCGATCCGGCCATGCCACCGGTGGTCGTAGCTGTGCAGTTCGTTGTCACCATCATCCATATCGACCGTGAGCTCAGGGCTAAGCTATGGCGCCCCGGCGACGGTGAAACCCTTGGGCAGGTCTGTCTCTTCCAAGACAGCGAACCCGGGAGAGACGTGACGGGGACGTCGGTGAATTAAGTTAAGGGGCATTCCTGGTCCTTCGAGTAGGGCGGCGTGAGGACGTCGAGGATGGCGCAGGGCGTGACTGTGGTGAAGGCGTGCAGGTTGTGGCTGCTGCGTGGGAAGAACACGGACGCCTGGCAGGGCGGGCGGTAGCATCGCGCCAGCCAGGAAGCAGAAGACGCCAATCTGCATGATGAGCAGGGACATAAGGCAAGGCAACACACGCCAGGATGGGATCAGTACAAGCACAGCACAACACAACCGATCACAAGCTCCGGCTAAATAGCAGCCCTGCTTATCGAGAAACCGTGGCACTGGTGTATGTGCACGTATGTAGGTGATCCGCGTGAACGGCGGCGCCTGAAGGAGGTGGGGGCACTCTTGGGGCTCAGCTCATCGTCTTCTTAGGCGTGATCCGCGTGAAGATGACGTCGCAGGCATCGTAGAGGTGCTGCACCTTGCTCAGCAACATGATGTGCGGCGGGAACGCCACGGCCATGGTGAGTGAGTGAGTGAGTTCTTGCGATGGATTGCGATCGAGGTCATCGTGTCGATGTCGGGTGTCGCGCTTTAGAATTTGCGGGCTGCATCGCCCCGCTGGATGGGGCCGAGATGATAAAGGTTTGGCATGGCATGGCAGACGAGAGGGATGGAGGTGCCTGCGTGCCGCTCCGTGGCCGGTGGCGCAGGGAGGCGCGGCCGGGCGCCTCCCCCGCCGGTGGCCCGTCGTCTTCTTCCTCAATGGCGACGACGGCGCTGCCGAAGCTTCTTGCCACAGCAGGATGAAATAGGATGACGGGGAGGAGTAGTGAGCGTCCGCCAACCGTCGCTGCCTGTGACGCCATCTCCGACGAATTAATGAGTGGAGCACACATGCTAGGCTCGGGGCTGGGTTGGAGTTGGACAGACTAAGCTCAACCGTGACCCAGGCAATAAATCAAAAAAAAATAATTAATGTCTTTAATTGGCTGCTTTAAGATTCATGCCATTTTTAGAAAAGGGAATACTGGAGCCGTTCCGGAAAAACAAAAATAGAGTAGAGTAAAGATGACATCTCTTTATTGACCATATTTGTATATAAATAGAAAAATAGTATATAAGGGAATCATCTGCGTCGACACAGTGCCTGGCTCGCCCTGCGTCCCTAGCAAATCCCGTCACCCTCTTTCTAATCCAACCCAAAATGAAGAGGGTAATGTGATGACGCGTTCGACCGTACGTGCCTCACCGCTGTCAGAGAAGGCATCGTCCCAAGTCCGCCTGGTGACAACGTCGCTACTTCCGCGATCACATCATCGACGCAAGCATACCGGCAATCGCCTTCCTTCATCAGGATCATTCGTGTGCTCTGTCACACCATCATGTTGTCGATGCCAGAGGTTCCGAGCCAGAACCCAATCGAAGTGCCTGGCATGGACTGCCTGCCGTCCGAGGTGCCAAAGATGAACTACACGCAAGGCACACGCAGCTAGAGTTTAAGGCGCCATCGTGCATGGAAGTGGTGATGCCTAAACTCCTAGGCCCATCAATGTCATTGCCATCGGCGCAGGAGGTGCAAACCGTGCCCCCCAACTGGAGTCACCGACATACTGCTGCCGTAGCCCCAGCCATATTACGCGCTTTCCGATCTTGACATGGCGGAGCGTGGCTAGACTCACATGAAGTGGAGTAAGATGGGTAGAAGTAGGTGCAGGAATTACCGAGGGAGATGGCATAGCGATGGAAGACGTAAGTACAAAAGTAAGAAAAATAGTGTCTAAATTTTGATACGGAGAAAGGGAGATACAAAGACAAGTTTGGTAAACTTTATAGATAAAGCAAAACATAAATAAAATATACTATTCATATCTTCATTTCTTGTAAATATTAGATAGTTTTTTCTTCCATTGCAACGTTTTTCTCCCGTCATAACGCACAGGCACTTTTGCTAGTATATTAAAAAAAAGAACAAGAGGAGAGGTACCTTGGTTTGGTCGGTCAACGCTCTCCTTGCTGATGATGAAGGACGGCAGGACACCGGATCTCAAGATCCCGTCCACTCTATCCGTGAAGTCGTCGTAGTCTGGGCCAGCATCAGGATTCCCGAGCACCGACTTTATGAGCTTCTTCATGGTTGCTCTCCTCAGAGCAAAGACCTGCTCCATGCACTTCAACGCTCCGGCCACGTAGATGAGCACAAAGGGCGCGATGAAGCACTCGAATGCAGGGTCCAAGACGTAGCGGGAGAACACATATCCGGTGGTGACCGCATGTATGGCCAGCTCCAAGGCGCGCCGGTCCCAGAGCTCGTTGTCCTCCAGGACCAGGGCGGTGAAATCATCGACGCCTCCCAAGTGGAACAGGAGTAAGGCCGCCCAGAACGCCTGGATGTCGGCGTCGGCGTTTCCCTTGGTAGCGCGAGAGAGGATGCCGAGGGCTAAAGGGGCTATCCACCTCGATCCGATATAAAGAGCCCAGTAGTACTTCTGGTTCCTCCAGCTGGGCCGACAGCGTCTCCTGAGGCGGCCAGTGCTTAGGAGGAGGAGATGCAGGGAGAGGCTTAGCAGCACCGCCGCGATGAGCTGCCAATCGTTCCAAAGCTGGACTAGCTTCTGCCCATACCCTGCCATCTCTCTCGCCGCTCTATGCGTGTGTGAGACCTGGACTCCCGACGTGTGAATGAGTTGAGACTGCAGTTCAGACAGACTATGAGAGACGGAGACGAAGCTGCTGCAACAAACGCTTTGCGCAATATACTCGAGCAGGTACGATGTGTACCGGACTATCTTTGATTAAGTAGGCCCTCCGTTTCTTTAAAAGAGTGTCATTCTCACTTATCAAAAAATAAAATATTTTCAACTTAAATTAACCAAATATATAAGAAAATATAGATATTTATGATGCATAATTAATATCTTTATAAATAAATAAATTGCTAAAAATATTTTTATAGTAAACTTGTATAGAGATATAAATGTTGCTAATATTTTCTACAAATTTAGTCAAATTTAAGAAAGTTTGACCAACACAAATCTCATATCAATATTTTTTATGAGACGGAGGCAGTATAAGACGTGCATGAAATACAAAAAAAAACTTCTTTAGTTAATCTTTGAAGCACAATTATACTGTCTCTGTTCTGTTCTATATACGTACGTAGTAATACTTGTCCATAGCCACTGGCGAAAATGTTTCACAATCTTTTTCAGTTGAAAATATTAATGATATATATAGTTAGTGTAGTATTTTCACTTCATGTATTGTGATGGTTTCAAGAGAAGCAGGACCATGTCCGTGGTCTCGAAAAACCTAATTAAATGCTCTGAGGGAATCTTCAATTGCTAGCTCATGCAAGAGACTGACAAAAAAGAAACTATGTATGTAAGACCAATATAAATGGAAGTTTCATGAACATTAAATAAGTTGATGTGGAACGAATAGTATTGATGAAAAAAGATATATGATAAAAGTTCTATGGAATAAAATGTGTTTTATGGGGATGAAACATGTCTATACGGTTTCCAACACATGTGAGCCTTCTAAACAGTGATATAAAACCCCCACACAGACCAGCTAAGCTAGCAGCAAGAGAAGAGCTACACTCTTTGCGCGTGCCAATACATCACATACAAAACTCCTCCGTCTCTTTATTGACATGAGAGACTATAAATAAATAAATAAATAAAGAACATCTTACATGTGGGGCATATATGATGAAGACTCGGTACCTAACTCTTACTATCGGCCGAGATGTCCTAATAAAAGATACTGTCACTGTTACAAATTAGAAGTCGTTTTGACTTTTTTTTACATCGATTTTGTGCTATGTATAGATAATAATATGCCTAGATACATAAAAAAGTGATCAATGTCAAAAAAACTCAAAATGACTTATAATTTAGAACAGAGTGAGTATATGCGTATATAATTATATTTAACTAGAATCACAGGTTGGATAAATATGCCTCACAATTACGCCATGACAACTGTGATCCTAAGAGAAAGTAAAATAGTAGGCCGTAAGCAGGCTAAATACTGATGTGGATGAGAAAAAAAGAGGAGGGAGAGGAGAAGTGGGTTGTAAGCTTATATCGGCTTAGACACAGAACCGAGAAACTCTATGAAAGAGACATGTGGACCAAATATTAATGCTGAAGAGCTAACTATATATGGATGGGCTGAGAGGTAGGCTGCAAGGATCCTTGCAGCCAGCAACCGGCTGTATTATTTGCTCTAAGTGAAAAATGACTAAGTGTTGGGTGGATGGACTGTCCGATGTGTCGGACGGATTATCCATCTGTCCTGTAGACCATCAGCTTGTTCGTTTGGACTGAAAATAAACGGCTGAAAGTACTGTTGGCTGATTTATGTGAGAGAAAAACACTGCTGATTGACTAAAAATAAACGGGTGAAAGCTCAAGCAAACAAGCTGCATTACTGTAAGGACCGGCCTCACCTTGGCCATCCAGTAGTACCATGTGTCGTCCTCCTGACTAACGTAGTACTAACTCAACGGTCGCAGAAGAGTCCTTGGAGACGCCATCCGTGATCTCCACTAGACATCTAAGCCCTAGGATCAAATCGCAGAAGTCATGCCATGAGACCAACAATCAAGAATAACCCAACACAGGAATCACATTGTACAATATTTAAGAAACTTTACTGGTTGTGGAGAAGAAATAATTGACAGATCACAGGTTCTATCGATAACATTACATGTCCCGAATTCTAAAGTTACACTTGCGTCGATATTTCTTACATTCATAGATAAATTTGTCAGTGCACGGAGTACCATTGTAGCACTTCATTGGGAGTACTCCAGGTATCGTATTTATCCACAGGGAAGCAAAGGTTCAAGAATATTGATCACTAACGAGGATGTCTCCACTAATCAACATACCAGCTAAACTAAAGTGGGGGTAAGTGTGAAGATAAGAATTATGCATGATACACAGGAGATAAGTTCATAACATGATGATTTGAAGAATAACAGGTGAGATGGATTCCTATGGGTCCTTCAAAAAGATGGATTCCTGTGGTGATCTTACTACAAAGTTATGGCAATACGATGACATATATACTTATTATAACAAAAGATTAACTCCATGTTCATGGATAAGGGACATTACTAAAGAAAAACACAAACAAACTATGCTATCTCCGTTGCAACTGGGTCCTACTTGGTCTACAGACTGGAAAAGCACAAAAAGACTACTCCATCTGTCCCATAATACTTAGCGTTTTAGACTCTCTCTCTCACGGAGATCAATATACAAGAAAAAAGACCAAAATACTCCTAAAAAGTAGAAAAGATGCATTGGAAAAAGAAAAAGATGTATTGGAAAAAGAGAAATATGCATCGAGAAGTAAGAATGATAACTATTTTGGAATAAAATTTGAATTATAAAGTGCCAACTATTTTGGGATGGAGGGATTAAAGTTTAGTCAAATGTATCAAACGGTCCTACCTAAACGGCTGACGCCGGCCTTGAATAAGCCCTCCGTGATTCCATATGTCTCCTTTTCTTATTAGGGCACCCCAATAAACTAGCTCTAAGTTTTTTTATATTTTACTTTTAACACAAGAGAGAGAAAAGCTAGCTCTTAATAAGAGCTAGTCTTTTTTTACGGAAATAAGAGCTAGGCTTATACACACATTTTTAAAAATATGTGAGAGTGTCATGTGGGCCTAATCATACTATGAGTTAAAACTATTGGGGAGGTTACACTACTACTCAAAAGATTAACGGAGGCGGGCAAAAAAGCATTAACCGAGGCGTTTTGGCCAAGCGCCTCGAATGAAAGGTCACAATTAATGGGACCTTTTCCGAGGCAGTTTGATGCCCGCCTCGGTTAATAAAATAAAAAGGAAAACCCTGGATGAGCCCGCCGAGCTCATCCATGTGACCCTACGCGCTCCTGCCACCGCCACCGGGAAGCAGGCCCCGCCCCGCCGCTCACAGGTCACCACTAGATCTGGTTGGGGGAGGAGGGAGGTGGCTCCCCCATCGACCGGATCCGCGTGCGGAGGGAGAGGGAGGGCTGCCGCCGATGTTGTCCATGAGGTGGACGAGGAGCCGCTGTGGGGAGGCCAAATCCGGCCACCACACCACCGGAGCCGACCTCCATGGCCCGTGCCCACCGTATCCACGAGGGGAGGAGACAACTGAGGAGGAGGGCCGCCGCCGGTGTTGTCCATGAGGCGGAGGAGGAGCGCCGCTGCAGGGAGGCCGGATCCGGCCATCATGCCACCGGATCCGACCTCCATGGCCCGCGCTCGTGGGATCCGCGTGGTGGGAGGGAGGAGGGGCGCCGCCATGGTGAGAGAGGGAGAGGGGCGTTTGGCGTGGGAGGAGAAGGAGAGGGAGCAGGGGCTGGCGCCGGCGTGGGAGGAGGAGAGGGAGGAGGGGCCAGTGAGAGAGGAGTGAGGGAGAGGAGGGCGCCGGCGTCGGGTGAGAGTGAGGAGGGCACGGGTGTGGGAGGAGAAGGAGGAGGAGATGCGCGCGTCGGATGAGGGGGAAAGGCGGCCCCGTCTGGACAGTCTGAGAGAGAGGGGCGTTTGGCGTGGGAGGAGAAGGAGAGGGAGCAGGGGCTGGCGCCGGCGTGGGAGGAGGAGAGGGAGGAGGGGCCAGTGAGAGAGGAGTGAGGGAGAGGAGGGCGCCGGCGTCGGCTGAGAGTGAGGAGGGCACGGGTGTGGGAGGAGAAGGAGGAGGAGATGCGCGTGTCGGATGAGGGGGAAAGGCGGCCCCGTCTGGACAGTCTGAGAGAGAGGGAGCGGTGCCGTCTGGACGAGCTGAGAGAGAGGATGAATGAAAATGAAACCCTAGCTGCATTATATATACTCCGTGATATCGTGCCGATTATGGGCTATCTGGGTTCCGAGGCTGGGCTAGAATTTACCGAGGCGGGCCTTATAACGTAACTGCCTCGGTTAATGTATTTACCAAGACGGTTGCATTAGAACAACCGCCTCGATTAATCGATATTAACTGAGGCGGACATTTTTAAGGTGCCGCCTCGGTTAATCGATTTTGCGAGGCGATTAATGGTAGGCATTAACCGAGGCGGTTGGATAAGCTACCCACCTCCGAGGCTATTTTGAAAAGGTCATGGAAAATATTTTATGTAGTAGTGTTAGCTTAGACCTAGTAACTAAGGGCCTATTTGTTTCCATGAGAAAAAAGACCAGAGACTAAATTTTAGTCCCATTTAGTCCCTTTTAACCAAACACCAGGGACTAGAGACTAAAATACAGTATCCCCTTGGGAGTCTTTTTGGGACTTCTAGGGCCAAATTGCCACCCCTTGCCCCTCATAATTGCTCCCAGCCGCTGCGCTCTCACTCTCACTCCACCCATCCCGAAACCCTAAGCTCCCTCACTCGCTCCCTCGCCCTCTCTCATGCCCGCCGCTGCGCATCTTGCCCGCAAGCCGCTACTCCTCTGGTCGTGTGGACGCCAGCGCCGCCGCTCCTCCTCTTCCTCCCCCACACCGCATCCCGAGCCCTCAGCGTCCTCAATTGTTCCCCTCGCCCTCTCACTCGTCACCTCCCCCGCGCATTAGATCCACACGTCGCCGCGCATATGGCTTGCAGGCCGCAGCGGCGGCTCTCCCTCCTCCCCACACCGCATCTGCCATGGATGGCTACGGGAACAGCTACAAAGATTACTTCGTCGGGTCTTCTTCCTTCCCCACCTCCGGATCTGAGCCCTACCCTCAGTTCCCCGTCACCGACGAGTTCGGCCTGTACTCCCAAGCTCCTTGTTCTAATCCATTCAACCAAACACCATTAGGGACTACTATTTAATTTCTATTTTAGTCTCTAGTCCTAGGACTAGAGAAACAAAGCCCTAACTCTTACTACTTTTTGACCGTTTGGGCCCTGGATACGTGCTCCGCGACTCCATATGTCTCCTTTTTTTTGTTTATTATTGACTAGTAAAAGTGCCCGTGCGTTACAACGGAGTTGTTATCGATTTCTATCTTTTGCCCCTCTCACTATCTACATTCGGAGTTGGTGGCCTCGAGCTCGTCATACGGTAGTGAAAGCCCAAGTTTGGTTTTGGTAATTAATGACACCAAGTTGCTAATGCTATTATATCAAGTGTGATTAAGCTAGGCATAAGCAACATGTGATGGAGGTGGAAGTGGCAAGGAGTGGTGGCCACAAGATCACAAAGAGATGGTGCATGGACATGAAATGTTGATCACGATGGAATGCACATAAAATGATGGACATGATGATCAAGTGGAAGAGAAGGATCTAGGAGCGCAAGGCAAAGGTATAACTATAGGGTTTTCCTTTTGCCGGTCTAAGATGAGTAGAGAAGTGATTGACCGGGTTTAGGATACATAGCCGACTATCAAGAGGGGCAATCACGGTTAGCTCGGGAATCAAGTGCCACTAGATCAATGTCTTGAGCATATGCATTAGGATCTAGTTGAGAGCTAACATAACACCTTGAAAAATGTTTGTGAAATGCTAACACACATGCACATTGATGGTGTACACTTAGTGGTGTTAGCACATTTACGAAGGCGGTGGTGTTTGAACGGTAGTATGGGGTTTGGGGTTCGCTCTCCCTCCCGCCGAGCGTGCGAGCGCGGGATTCAGGCGTTTTTGAGGAAATGAAATGCCTATTTTCCACTGCGTCGGAAGTCGGAAAAGTAACGGAGGCGAACGGCGGTCACTGCGTTGACCGGACGCTGCACCGGACGCGGTCACGGTATGACCGGACGCGTCCGGTCAGTTCATCGCGGCGCGGGTGCTAGGGTTTGTGACCGGACGTGGGTCTGGCCTTACCAGCGCGTCCGGTCAGTTCAACTGAGCGTAAAAGTTAAGCGCGCGACCGGCGCGTCCGGTGCCTCACGGAACCGGAGCGTCCGGTCAAGTGTCCAGAGAAGCAGAGCGCAGCGGAAGTGACGATCGGACGCGCGGCGCGTCCGGTCACGAGCGACCGGACGCGTCCGGTCGCAGCGGGAGCTTACTGGAACGCGACCGGACGCTGGCACTGTCGCGTCCGGTCATTCGCAGGAGCGCGTCCGGTCAGGGCAACGGCTAGTTCTGACGCGCACTGTTCACGGTTGTCGTGTAGTGACCGGACGCGTCCGGTCACCCTGACCGGAGCGTCCGGTCAGCGCGATTTATGCTGCGTCATCCGTAACGGCTAGCTGCGTACCCCTTCGTTATAAATAGAGGGTGTCCGGGGTTTGAGGGTAACGCTTGCACATTTTGAGACCTAGAGACATCCTTTGAGCTAGAGAACAACCCCTCCACTCATCTCTTTGCATAGTTGCACATCTTGAGTGAGATTGAGTGAGATTCAAGTGCATTGCTTGAGAGTTGCATTCTAGAGGCACTTGATCTTCGAGTTGCTGCGGATTTCTTGTTACTCTTCCGTGTTTCCCGACACGGTAGACGGGTTGGAGCAGCGGAGGTGATTGAGCTCGCAATTGGAGATTGTTGGAGCCCTCACCAAAGTGTTGTAAGGGGTTCTTGATCCTTCCCCGCGGGAGTTCGCGAATTGGATACTCTAGTGGAGCTCGTGGCTTGGAGGATCCCCATCTTGTGTGCGGTTGTGCGGTGCCCGCCGAGGGCTCGACTCTTGATAGTCGATTAGCTCGCGAACCGACAAGTGGGTGTATCGCCACAATGAGGAGTAGCTTGCCGGGAAGCAAGTGAACCTCGGGATAAATTCTTTTGTCATTCTCTACCCGAGGATTTCTCTTGTGTGATTGATTGATTGGTACTTCTCATCTCTACACGGCGGTATAATCACTCGAAGCTCTTCTCTCGTATCTAGCTTGTTGTTGTTGTTGTGTTTAGTGGATAGCCTTGTACTAGACTTGTGTAGGTGGCTTGCTTAATTAGTTAGAGCTAGTGCATTTTGCTCCGCCACCTTTTATACTAACTTGTGGTTAAGTAATTCTTGTAGAAGTTTTAATTAGGCTATTCACCCCCCTCTAGCCTATTTGGACCTTACAGGTAGGTAGGTAGGTAGGGACAATGACAACGTCAGTTGACTTCATTATGCGGAGGTGAAGGCGCGTGCGCAACGAAGGTCCGACCGAGGTAAACAGCACGGGGACGGTTCATCATTTCGTGCATGGCTCCATGTGTCTTCTTTTCTTTATTCATTGACAGCTGTAATTCACTCGATGTTCACCCCAAGTTTGCATTGATTATTTATAACTAAAAGAAGCTGTGTCAAACAGCCAAAACCATACTTTTTTTCTTGCCCGTATTTCATTAAGAGGGCCAAAGCAATACTTATGTTTTGATTTGACCGCCTACTCAAGTCCTAGTGTTCCGTTTAAATTTAAATGAATCTGTGGCGTTCGTGGAAGACAGATCCATGTTTTATTTAGGACATTGACGAGCGCGCGTTGTCGGAGTCTTCCCCTGACAAAACCATTAAAGATAGGCTAATAATACAACATGTCGTTGTTTAAATATAAACTTACCGTAAATCTATCGATCCAGTCATGTAGTGGTTAGCTTATCATGGCTCACTTACCAATGCAGCTTGTCCAGAAAATCAAAGAGGAGGCAAGTCTGTGGGCAATGGCGGGAGCAAAACAAGTCTCTAAATTATTATTGCGCGCTTGATGTGAGGTCTCCTGAGTTGAGGCGTTCTAAGCTTTGTGTCCACTTGTACTTTCTCTCTCTGTGTGTGTATATATATATAACATGTCATTGTTTAAATATAAACTTACCGTAAATCTATCGATCCAGTCATGTAGTGGTTAGCTTATCATGGCTCACTTGTCTTTTGGGAGGTGTGGAAGGAAAGAAATGCATGAGTCATCGACCACGAGGAATCCGTACCAATGCAGCTTGTCCAGAAAATCAAAGAGGAGGCAAGTCTGTGGGCAATGGCGGAAGCAAAACAAGTCTCTAAATTATTATTTGCGTGCTTGATGTGAGGTCTCCTGAGTTGAGGCGTTCTAAGATTTGTGTCCACTTGTACTTTCTCTCAGTGTGTGTATATATATATATATATATAACATGTCGTTGTTTAAATATAAACTTAACGTAAATCTATCGATCCAGTCATGTAGTGGTTAGCTTATCATGGCTCACTTGTCTTTTAGGAGGTGTGGAAGGGAAGAAATGCATGAGTCATCGACCACGAGGAATCCGTACCAATGCAGCTTGTCCAGAAAATCAAAGAGGATGCAAGTCTGTGGGCAATGGCGGGAGCAAAACAAGTCTCTAAATTATTATTGCGCGCTTGATGTGAGGTCTCCTGAGTTGAGGCGTTCTAAGATTTGTGTCCACTTGTACTTTCTCTCTCTGTGTATATATATATATAATATGTCGTTGTTTAAATATAAACTTACCGTAAATCTATCGATCCAGTCATGTAGTGGTTAGCTTATCATGGCTCACTTGTTTTTTGGGAGGTGTGGAAGGAAATAAATGCATGAGTCATCGACCACGAGGAATCCGTACCAATGCAGCTTGTCCAGAAAATCAAAGAGGAGGCAAGTCTGTGGGCAATGGCGGGAGCAAAACAAGTCTCTAAATTATTATTGCGCACTTGATGTGAGGTCTCCTGAGTTGAGGCGTTCTAAGATTTGTGTCCACTTGTACTTTCTCTATGTGTGTGTGTATATATATATATATATATATATATATATATATATATATATATATAACATGTCGTTGTTTAAATATAAACTTACCATAAATCTATCGATCCAGTCATGTAGTGGTTAGCTTATCATGGCTCACTTGTCTTTTGGGAGGTGTGGAAGGAAAGAAATGCATGAGTCATCGACCACGAGGAATCCGTACCAATGCAGCTTGTCCAGAAAATCAAAGAGGAGGCAAGTGGGCAATGGCGGGAGCAAAACAAGTCTCTAAATTATTATTGCGCGCTTGATGTGAGGTCTCCTGAGTTGAGGCGTTCTAAGCTTTGTGTCCACTTGTACTTTCTCTCTCTGTGTATATATATAACATGTCGTTGTTTAAATATAAACTTAACGTAAATCTATCGATCCAGTCATGTGGTGGTTAGCTTATCATGGCTCACTTGTTTTTTGGGAGGTGTGGAAGGAAAGAAATGCATGAGTCATCGACCACGAGGAATCCGTACCAATGTAGCTTGTCCAGAAAATCAAAGAGGATGCAAGTCTGTGGGCAATGGCAGGAGCAAAACAAGTCTCTAAATTATTATTGCGCGCTTGATGTGAGGTCTCCTGAGTTGAGGCGTTCTAAGCTTTGTGTCCACTTGTACTTTCTCTCTGTGTGTATATATATATATATAACATGTCGTTGTTTAAATATAAACTTACCGTAAATCTATCGATCCAGTCATGTAGTGGTTAGCTTATCATGGCTCACTTGTCTTTTGGGAGGTGTGGAAGGAAAGAAATGCATGAGTCATCGACCACGAGGAATCCGTACCAATGCAGCTTGTCCAGAAAATCAAAGAGGAGGTAAGTCTGTGGGCAATGGCGGGAGCAAAACAAGTCTCTAAATTATTATTGCGCGCTTGATGTGAGGTCTCCTGAGTTGAGGCGTTCTAAGCTTTGTGTCCACTTGTACTTTCTCTCTCTGTGTATATATATAACATGTCGTTGTTTAAATATAAACTTACCGTAAATCTATCGATCCAGTCATGTAGTGGTTAGCTTATCATGGCTCACTTGTTTTTTGGGAGGTGTGGAAGGAAAGAAATGCATGAGTCATCGACCACGAGGAATCCGTACCAATGTAGCTTGTCCAGAAAATCAAAGAGGATGCAAGTCTGTGGGCAATGGCAGGAGCAAAACAAGTCTCTAAATTGTTATTGCGCGCTTGATGTGAGGTCTCCTGAGTTGAGGCGTTCTAAGCTTTGTGTCCACTTGTACTTTCTCTCTGTGTGTGTATATATATATAACATGTCATTGTTTAAATATAAACTTACCGTAAATCTATCGATCCAGTCATGTAGTGGTTAGCTTATCATGGCTCACTTGTCTTTTGGGAGGTGTGGAAGGAAAGAAATGCATGAGTCATCGACCACGAGGAATCCGTACCAATGCAGCTTGTCCAGAAAATCAAAGAGGAGGCAAGTGGGCAATGGCGGGAGCAAAACAAGTCTCTAAATTATTATTGCGCGCTTGATGTGAGGTCTCCAGAGTTGAGGCGTTCTAAGCTTTGTGTCCACTTGTACTTTCTCTCTGTGTGTATATATATAACATGTCGTTGTTTAAATATAAACTTACCGTAAATCTATCGATCCAGTCATGTAGTGGTTAGCTTATCATGGCTCACTTGTCTTTTGGGAGGTGTGGAAGGAAAGAAATGCATGAGTCATCGACCACGAGGAATCCGTACCAATGCAGCTTGTCTAGAAAATCAAAGAGGAGGCAAGTCTGTGGGCAATGGCGGGAGCAAAACAAGTCTCTAAATTATTATTGCGCGCTTGATGTGAGGTCTCCTGAGTTGAGGCGTTCTAAGCTTTGTGTCCACTTGTACTTTCTCTCTCTGTGTATATATATAACATGTCGTTGTTTAAATATAAACTTACCGTAAATCTATCGATCCAGTCATGTAGTGGTTAGCTTATCATGGCTCACTTGTTTTTTGGGAGGTGTGGAAGGAAAGAAATGCATGAGTCATCGACCACGAGGAATCCGTACCAATGTAGCTTGTCCAGAAAATCAAAGAGGATGCAAGTCTGTGGGCAATGGCAGGAGCAAAACAAGTCTCTAAATTATTATTGCGCGCTTGATGTGAGGTCTCCTGAGTTGAGGCATTCTAAGCTTTGTGTCCACTTGTACTTTCTCTCTGTGTGTATATATATATAACATGTCGTTGTTTAAATATAAACTTACCGTAAATCTATCGATCCAGTCATGTAGTGGTTAGCTTATCATGGCTCACTTGTCTTTTGGGAGATGTGGAAGGAAAGAAATGCATGAGTCATAGACCACGAGGAATCCGTACCAATGCAGCTTGTCCAGAAAATCAAAGAGGAGGTAAGTCTGTGGGCAATGGCGAGAGCAAAACAAGTCTCTAAATTATTATTGTGCGCTTGATGTGAGGTCTCCTGAGTTGAGGCATTCTAAGCTTTGTGTCCATACTCTATATACGCGCTATTCTACATCCTGGGTGTAAAATATTATTCTACACCAAGCTGTTATACTGAACAAAATTCAGTAATGTTCAGTAGTCGTGTTTTAGTATTATTCAGTATTTTGTGGTATTGTGCGTAGTACTGACTGATACTGAACACGGTTCAGTACTAAGTTTTTTAGGTCAGTTTTGGCTTGTGGTGTAGAATATTCTACACCTAGGGTTCAGTGCTACTTAGTATTTTTCTGTTCTGTTTTGGCTTTCTACACCTAGGATATATATGTATATATATATATCTTATGTGTACTACACCTAGGACAATATCATTCAGTACTGAGCAGAAAAAATACTGAGTAGTACTAAACAATGTTCAATATCATTTAGTACTACCCCTAGAACCACAAAATACTAAACAAATACTGTTTAGTATAATTGTTTGATGTAGAATAGTAGAATAGCACTTGTGGCTTGTTTTCAATACAAGAGTTCAATTATAATTCAGCCTGCCCGCCAAGCGCGGGGTGCCATCTAGTAGCCTAATATTAGCCGCCGCAGGTCCCAAGGTCATGCAATTTGTTTAATACTGTACTGATACAAAGATAAAGACGCCACACCTAACGGTGATTATAAAAAGTAAAAAAAAGATTCTTTGATCCATCGTATTACTCCCTCCTTGAAAAAAAAGCAATTATAGGATTCCCACCGAACATGATGAGGATGAGGCTATGGCACTGTGGTTAATAAGAAAAGAAGACTCCCAACTGGAAGAGCCTAATATTAGCCGCCGCAGGTCCCAAGGTCATGCAATTTGTTTAATACTGTACTGATACAAAGATAAAGATGCCAGACCTAACGGTGATTATAAAAAGTAAAAAAAACATTATTTGATCCATTGTATTACTCCCTCTTTAAAAAAATGTAATTACAGGATTCCCACCTAACATGATGAGGCTAAGAGGGGGATACTCTGCCATCCAACGAAAGCTTCTCTGTGGTCTGTGCCTGTTCGTGCCAGCAGCTCCTTCACCCGATATCCCAGCCATCCGACTCCGGCGGAGATATACATCATACACAGGTGCGTTCCTCACTAGTTGCTCAATAATGCTCTTATATGCTTCATGTACTGCTTAGCGCGTTCATCCCGTTTTGATTCTTCTCCTTTTCTTTTTCCGCGAAACGTTTTGATTCTTCTTCTAGGTGTCGCAAAAATAGAAAGGGTACTGTACTCATCCAATTAGTTGCAGCACGCAGACAAATAGAGATTTTCAAAAATGGCGTGACATAAGCACCGTATCGTCTTATTCGTCTACGCGTGAACTTGATATCATCAGATGGAACAGAACACAATCACATAGGTAGAACGCCAAGTATCCGAATCCAGATGTGCCTTGTTGTTATTGTTTGATTATAGAAAAAAATATAATATATTCTATCCTATGATTTGTCATTTTAATTATATATATACTAGTTAGTTGTTTAAGATTGTCATCTGAAAATTCACACACCTACGAAAAATAAAGCAACTCCCCTTCTTTTAACGTATATATAGTTTGTGAGGTATTCGCAGGATGTTCAAGCGCTGACGCTCTTAATCAAGTGGCCTTCGGGGCCTCTGGAAACACCACCACACTGGTGTTGCTATTTTTTTTTCTGATGGTTCGCGATGAACTAAGCGGGTGTTTGATTTGGAGATACGGTGGGATGTGATAGACTCATTCCTGACTTTTGGGATGGAACCAACCCAGTTCGTATCTCAGGATTGACCTATCCCGTCACAATGATCCCAACCAAACATATGCCAAGTCAATGTACATCCAGGTCCTCGACGGTCTGAGCTCAAAGGCGACTATGGTACGGTCAGCTTCAGAATTTATACTCATACTCCCTCTCTGTCTATAAATATCTATCGTTTACTCTTCCCAAAAACAACTTCGATTAAATATATATTAAAAATATTAATATTTATAGTAAATAACTAGTATCATTGGAAAGATCTTTAAATCTAGTTTTTTAATAAATTTATTTGGAGATACAAATTGTCACACGTCCAATACGGGCCGTACTCGTCAGCGGAGAAAACGGGCCAATTAGGGCCCAAGGAGGGGACGCCGCCGCCGCTGCCGCCACGCCAGCCGGGCCTCGTGGCCTGCCCTAGGCCGGGCGCGCGCCCAAGGAGGAGGGAGGCGCCATGGCCGCCGCCGACGTCATAAATAATTATCAAGTTACCTTAGTTGAGACTTCGTAGATTTGGAAAGAGTTAATTAGTTAAGGAATCAAGTTTGAGTTGTTAGGAAAAGAGAATCCAAATCCTATAAGGATCTCCTGAGATTGCTTAGGGGCCAAGTCCCCCAGAAGTATAAATACAAGGGGCCATGTAACCGTCACAATCAAGAATAGAATAGCCTAAAGACTTTTATCCTCTCCTCTCCTCTCTCTCTCCTCTTCTTTCACGCGCCGCCGCCTCTCTCTCCCTCCTCTCTCCCAGTGCCGCCGCCCCCAAACCCTAACCCTAGCCACTGCCCATCATAGCTGCCGCCGCTCGGAGCTACGCCACCGGTCACCCCCTCCACCACGCTTGTTACATCTGGTATCCGAAGACCAAGTCGATCCCTCGGGCATCCATGGCCGCCACCATCATGAAGGAGCTCCAGAACCTCAACGCCAAACTGGATCTGATCCTGAACCTTGATGACAAGGTCAACGTGAACCCCGCCAATCTCAACGCCACCTTGAACAGCATCGAGAGTGCACACCCCAAGGAGGACGCCGCCAATGACTTCATCAACGGGTGGACACGAAAGTTCCAAAAGTTCTTCGACAGGCGCAACACCGCTCCATCTAAAACAGATCCAATTCCGTTGGAGACCAACACCCCGCAGAACTCCAACACCACAGCGATGATCCAAGCCAGATTGAATCTAGACGCCACCATCGACAACCTTGATGCGAACAAACAACAAGTTTTGATCACCGCCAACAAATCGTTCATCAACACCACGATTGAGGAATCTCTCCCAGAGATTGTCAGGGAGGCGTCGCAGAACTTGTTTGCGGCACCACCATCACTGCAGCCACCCTTGCTGCCATGCCCAGGCTAGATCCTCAACAACGGGTTTACTCCGGCCATCAAATCCGGGGACCCCTCCGTCAATAACAGTAGCAGCCTGCTGCTGCCCAACCCTCAACACAACAGCAAGGAATCATGTCCCAAGGAGATCCCTAACATCAACACGATCACCCAACCAGGATAGGAGGTAACACCTATGGCACAGCTCCAATTTCTGCTTCCTCACCTGATAGCAGATCCCAAGGCGCCCCAACTCCCACCACCGAAGCTGGCAATCTGGTCGCCGGCGGAACAAGCGATCACAACTGCACCACAGCAGCCGGCGCAACAGGCGCCCTCCCTACATCTCCACAGGATCCTCCCCCTTCAGCAGCACCAACACTAGCAAAGTCTTGGCTAACCATCAAGGCCCCGCTGCCAACCCTGACGTATGATGGCTCCGCAGATCCACTAGCGTGGCTCGATGGCTGCGAGTCCATCAGAGGCCAATACGTCACCAACGACATGGAAATCAGGTATACCATCTTTCACCTAATACATACAGCACAACTACGGTACATGCACTTGACAGGGATCAAAACGGCAATCAACCCAGAGCACGCCAACCACGGCATGACCGAGTACTTCGGCGGGCCAATCTGAGACTACCCACTGGACAAACGTCACCAGATCAACGTCCAAATCTACTACAACAGGCACTCCATCAATGACTATAAACGCGAGAACAACCTTACCATCTCGCTCACTGACGACACCGACAACACCTTCACAATGATGATAGGTATGACAAATGCAGCCGCTCGCAGATGCACTCCTATGTTCCTGACAGGTGTCATCGCCAGCATGGGAGTCTTCATCTTGGTGGACATGGGAGCGATGCACAACATTATTGACATTAATGTTGCGCGTGCCATCGGCCTCCGAGAGCAACGCATTAACACCACCATCCTCATTGGTAGTGGCACCAAGGTCACTTGCCGAGCAGCCTCCTTCAGCACTCTCCTACATATCGACAACGAGGTCTCCACCATCAACGTCTTCCTACTCGACATCGGTAACAACATCAACGTCATTCTTGGGATACCATGGCCGACCAGCCTTCGTCATCTAACGTGGGACTACACCAGCACGGAGCTCCAGTACCACGACCGCAGCTCCGCAGTCACCCCCGCCCGCGAACACCAAGTGCCACCCCCACGCGACATCTTGATCAGGGCAAGCAAATCCAGGCGCCCCAATACCCTTGACTAGTTCAGCTCCATCTATGTACCAGTCTTCACCAAGCTCCACAGCGCTACCCTCCAAGAGCGTGAACTACACCACATCGCTATAGCCATCGACAATAGTTCGATAGCACGAGCTTGGTCCATGGACCAAGGCTTCCTCTTCTTCGACAGACGCCTCTACATCCCCGCTGCTACGCCACTTCTTCCTGACCTTTTGCAGATCATCAAACGAGAAGGACCAAGAGGCTAGGAGCTCATAGCATTGCGCTGCCACCCGACCCCGACATCAGCCAACCACAACACGACACCAACAGGCATCCTGTTGGGCCGCACATGGCCCGGGGACGCCCTACACTCGGTAACCGTAGTCTTCATCGACAACATCGGCCGTCAGCTGCTCTGCGTCGACAACATCTTCATCGCCCTCAATCACGGCTACAATCGACAACGCCTCTTCCCCAACGAATTTGATTATGGGCACTTCATCTTCGGCACCATGCTCGGCTTGATGACATCACCACCAACACACTCAACCTCAACAATCTGGCGTCGGCTCCCTGCTTCCCTCGCCCCTGATGATGACCATCACATCCATGACTTCGTCGCCCCATCTCAAGTGAGGATCCACTTGAACTTCGGGGTAGCTGTCCCTCGACTTCTCCTTGCTACGTCACGCGACGATGCTCGAACAGAGACGAACACGAGCAACTACCTGTACTTCATCTTCGGCTACAACGGCAACCCCCAGCCATCTTGCTAGGAGGAGTGCTTACCCCCGACGGTGTCAACGACTAGGTCCTATTTCGGCACGAGGACGCGCCAAGAGGAGAAGGGGGAGTTCTGTCACACATCCAACACGGGCCGTACTCATTGGCAGAGAAAATGGGCCAATTAGGGCCCAAGGAGGGGACGCCGCCGTCGTGCCAGCCAGGCCTCGTGGCCTGCCCTAGGCCGGGCACGTGCCCAAGGAGGAGGGAGGCACCGTGGTTGCCACCGCCGCCGCCACCGTCATCAATCATTATCAAGTTACCTTAGTTGAGACTTCGTAGATTTGGAAAGAGTTAGTTAGTTAAGGAATCAAGTTTGATTTGGAAAGAGTTAGTTAGTTAAGGAATCAAGTTTGAGTTGTTAGAAAAGGAGAATCCAAATCCTATAAGGATCTCCTAAGATTGCTTAGGGGCCAAGTCCCCTAGGACTATAAACATAAGGGGCCATGTAACCGTTGCAATCAAGAATAAAATAGCTGAAAGGCCTTTATCCTCTCCTCTCTCTCTCTTCTTCTTCATCTTCCACGCGCCGCCGCCTCTCTCTCCCTCCTCTCTCCCAGTGCTGCCCCCCAAACCCTAACCCTAGCCGCCGCCCATCATAGCCGCCGCCACCCGGAGCTACACCGCCGGTCACCCCCCTCCGCCACGCTTGTTACACAAATGTTACACGTATTTTTTTCTATAAAACGAGTCAAACTTGTGGCATACACACTAACGGCGATAAATATAAATGGATGGAGGGAGTATCATTTATATGGTTCTTTTGGGAAAAACCGGCAGTTCTTTTCTAAGAAGTAAATAACAAGTACCCAACCCAACGTAAGTGGCCATGGACAGAGAGCTACAAATTAAACCGATAACAAAGAAACCAACAACAAACTGAAAAAACGTGTGCCATACGTACTCCGTATTACTCTAAAATTCTTCCTTCCTTCGGTACTGTTGTATGTCTTCTGGTCGAGTGGTCGTATAGAGTGGCATATGCGCAGAATTGGCGAGGGCGCTTGCCCAGCATCTTCTCTCTTTATCTTCCAATGTTAGGAATTGATCCATCCACTCATCCTCGCGTTTGTTCTTGGAGTAGTTATTTGCTTCATTCTGCATCCACTGGATCCGTAAGAGCATCTCCACCAGGCTACCTGAATAGGCTACATATCCTACATTTAGTTAGTGGAGGCCAAAAAATACACTATAGCAGGCTACCTATCAGCCAACATAAATTTGTTGGCCCAACAAATTTCTCCTTTCTCCTCCCACTGCCTACATCTATTGGGCTAACAAATTTGCCTAACTATTTTTCTCCCACCATCGATGCACATCTCTCTCCTTCGCGCTCGCACGGTCGCACGCATGCCGCTCCCCCCCCCCCCCCCCCCCCGCGCGGTCGTCCTCCCGTTTCCCGCCGGCACAGCCTGCCTCTCCTCTCCCCGGCAAGCCTGCACGGCGCGTCCTCTTCCCCGGCATAGGCGTGGACTCTAGCTCCCCCACTCCTCCCCAGCGAGCCTGCCCCAGGCGTGGCGAGCTACCTCTGGCCCGGCCGGCCCCGACGCGGTGAGCTGCCTCCGCCACGGCCGGCGGCGGGCCATCCCTAGCACGGGCCCGCGATACCCGTCCCCGGCAAGCGCATCTGCTCCGGCGCCGGTCATCTCCGGCTTCCCCAGCAGGCGCTCTGGCGAACAGTGTCCGCGTTCGCACTTCTCCCCACCGGCGCTCCCACCGGCAGATGGCCCTCCTGTCGGCGCCCCATCCCCTCCCCGCGACTGCTTTGGCCGAATTCGTCGATGGCAAAGGAAGCAAGGAAGGAAGGGGATGACATGTAGGCTCCACATGTCATTGGCTGTTGAACTGAATTTGGGAGCCATGATTTAGGTAGTACTAGTGAAAGTTGGAAGCAAAATTTAGGTAGTACAAAAATAAGTGGCTACCTAAACAGACATTTAGATAGTTTGTTTTAGGCAGTACTGTTGGAGATGTTCTAAGCCTAGCATGAACTGCTATTTTTTTTTTGATATGTAGATATTTGGTTTCACTCTCAAATCGTAACATGAAACTTTCACAATGATGGAGATAAAAACTTTTATATGCAAATTTAGGCAGTCATTTTACATGTATGAGGGCAAATGCCTATTATTGTTTTGAGGCAATGATTATGTGTCTCTCAATCTCGCTGGGAACTAGATCACTTAGGAATTAAGAACTCAAACTCAGAAGGATTTGATGCCACACGTGCAACTTTTCTGTTTATATTGCCTTCCTTATATAATCGAAGTACTTACAGAAACAGAGCTCATGACCAGGCCTACTGCTAGTCGTGGCTCCTAAAAACCAAGCAACTGACTCACTACACCACTAACGACGTACACTACTCAAAGGCTAAGTAAACTAGCCACTGGAACAGACTTTGGACTCTACACTAAGCTACTGCAACTTACGTGCTGGGATTCAGAATCTCTACAAACCGAAGGAATTTTGACCATCCCAATCCTAACATGTAGCTCATGGAATTTCACCCGCCCAAGTGCCTTCGTGAGTATGTCAGTGAGTGGTCTGAAGTGGTGATAATGCTAGCCTTGATGCTCCCTTCATCCAAGCAGTTTCTGATGTTAGTGATAGCACAAATCAATATGCTTATTACTACGTTCGTGGAAGATAGGGTTCTTGGCCAGCACGATGGCGGACTGCCTATCCACCCTCAGCTCGACTGCTTCAGGTTCCCTCCCTAGGAGCTCACCAAGCAATCGAGCCATCCAAATAGCTTGTGTAGCAGCAGCAGTAGCAGCCACATACTCAGCCTCACATGAGAAGGCTACCACTCTTTGCTCGAGAGATTGCCAGCTCACCAAGTAGTCGCAGAGGAAGATGAACGTGATGCTCGTACTCTTTCTAGTGTTGATGTCGCCGGCCAAATCACTATATGAATAGTCGATCAAGCACTAAACTCTGGTGCGCCTTTCATAGCATAGCCTATCGTCGATGGTGCTGGCGACATAGCGGAGAATACGCTTCACAGTTTATAGGAAAAAGTCTAATTGACCCCCCCAACTATAGGCAGTAGTGTGTGGCCTCCCCACTCCTTCCGTCGTGATGCTGCGACTCAGCTTGAGCCATTACTCCATGGGAGTGTGTCGAGTTGCAGCCCTCTAGTCTAGCGAGCTCAAGAATCTTCATGGAATGTGGGGGTTTGTCAGAGTGATGGTGCCCTTCTCCCGTCATCGCACCTCAATGCCCAGTTTTTTTTTTTTTTTTTGATGAAGCAGTAGGGGCAGCCCCTACTGCCTCAATGCCCAGGTAAAAGGACAAGAGAACAATATCACACATTTGGAATGTGCGCTTCATCTTGCCCTTGAATGCCTCCACAGCTGCTGGTGAAGCTCCGGTGATGATCAGGTTATCCACGTACACGCCGACAAGCAACACCGAGCCACCAGTATTACACCTGTACATGGCATGCTTGTGCTCACTCTACGCGAAAGCCTAGCTGCTTCATCATGAAGTCCAGCTTCTCGTTCCACACGTGAGGAGCTTGACGCAGGCCTTAGAGCGCCTGGCACAGGCGCAACACCTTGCCTTCCTTGTCATCACTGACGAAACCAGGCATCCGGAGGAAATTGACCTCCTCTCTCAGATCTCCGTTCAGGAGTGCTGACTTGATGTCCATATGGTGCACGTGCCAGCCCTCCTGCGCAGCTAGAGTGAGCAGGAGCCTTGTTTCCCCAGGCAAGTCTGTCTGGCCAGGCACGATTCTCAGGCGTTGGATTTCGGGTTCCTGGGGCTGAGATCGTTGCCTGGCAGGGCACGATCCAAACAGCCTCGGATCCATGCATGCAACCGGGGCAAAAACTTTTCGAAGTCGATGCTCACTTGCTGCACAAAACCACGCGCGACCAGCCGAGCCTTGTGCTTACGATGAAGCCAACCTTGTTGTGCTTCAACTTGAACACTAGTTGAGAGTGTGAAAGGATCTAGATGGTGTTAGAATATTAGGCAATTTTAGTAGCAATTAAACTAGAAAAAGATAGTAAATAATATGAGCACATTGGTGACATCATGTATGTACTTGTATGTCTTAAATGTGACGAGCATGTAGATGATACTCAAACTAAGGATTGATAGTCAAGACCTTAACGGACTTGTCCAGAAACATACCCAACGGCAAAGCCGAATGCACTCGATGACATAGTGCATGTCGATATAGTCGTCCCGCCCGAAGCAGTGTAGATGAAAAGCTGTGCTGATCACCAGCGATCCTCTAGGAAGTAGAGGATGAAGCGAGTAGTCTTGCCGCCTCCCAAAAAACGTGATTGACGCCCTTCACCCGAGCGGGCAAACTCGAAGACGGCAGGCGTTCCGAAGGCCTACTCTCCCAGTTCCTATACGCACAGGAACTGGGACGGGGACAACCAGAGAGCAACTGAATATGTGGTTGTCTTAGAAGCGAAGGGAATGACTAACGGAGGAACCGAGATTATAAACTCGTGGCCATGGAAGTGTACGGGTGCACGAAGAGATCAGAGGACGGAGAAGACATGTGGGCGCAGAAGGACGGAGACGGCAATAACAGGCGAAACTTCTGCCATGAAGCCACCACTAACACAAAAAGGAAATAACTCCCGTAATTATGTGATTTGATTGGCAAAACCCATCCCGTTCCGTCCGCTCGCTTGCCGCCTGCCTGCCTCGCCACGCCCACGCCTAGGCCCGACGGTGGCGGTGGCGGGGCGCGCGCATATGGCACACCAACATCCTTTTCTCAGCTTCTCAATATAGATAGACAATGTCTAACCATATAAACTGAGTCAACGTCTAGTCAAAATCCAGTATAGTATTAAACCATAGATCACACAATTAATACGAGCCATAGAGTTTATTAGAGTTATTAAATATTATATGGGCCAAGCCCATAATATATCCAATAATCCCTACCAAACTCTAGGGTTAGTAGCAAGATAGCCTCAAAACCACATTTCTTTGATATACCAAAGTTTCGACGGAGACTGTTAAGTTGAACATCCATCTAAAGCAACAGTTACATTCAGTCACAACTGAACAATAAACTATGTCTTGAATTAACAGTTTTGTGTGAGGTGAATTTCACTAAAGTTCTTATCTGGTATTGGGTTGCAACAAGCATCCCCTCTATTTGATGCATATAAGTCACACTTCAAGGCCTTTCACGAGTATCTAGAGATTACCCACATCTCAAAAATTGTGACTAGTAATCAAACTCATATATGTGTTTTCCTTCTAGGATGTTCTGTAGGACAATATCCTTGCTTAAATAAGGCACTCGGATCACATTAAAGAATTAACCATCTTGCCATACAACATAGGAGAACTAGTGCATCTTAAACGATTCGAACCTTAACATAAGGGGTCTCTCCTTCAGTCAACCACTAGCTTGTTTCACCATTCTACTTCACGGGATCTTCAATCACATAGGACAGGTTACCACTATGGAATGACTTCAAGTGAGTCTCAAGCCCAACTCCCTCGACGCACCTTCTATCACATTGCATAACAGACCTATGTAAACTGATTTGCCAGATTCTTAGATGTATGGACATAGTCTAATGCAATTATTCCGGAGTTTCTCAGTTTTCTGATAAAATTTAACCGTCTTTTCACGTGCTTTGTAGACTTCATGTTGTCCTTATAATTGTTTACCTTGATTATCACCGTTTGATTATCACAGTTCATGGAAATGGCCAGTATCGGTTTTTCATCTACTAGTAAATCAATAAGGAGCTCATGAAGCCACTCGGCCACAACAGTGGCAATGTCTAATGTTGTGAGTTCTGCTTTCATTGTTGACCTCGTTAAGATGGTCTGCTTGCAAGACTTCCGTGAAACAGCGCCATCTCCAAGTGAGAACACATATCCACTTGTGGCGTAAATTTTATCAGCATCAAATATCCAATTTGCATCACAATAACCCTCTAGTACCCTCGGGTACCCATTATAGTGAATGCCATAGCTCATGGTTTCTTTCAGATAGTGCAACGCCCTCTCAAGAGCATGCTGGTATTTATCTCCCGGATTTAAAACAAACCGGCTAAATTTGCTCACAGCAAACGAGATATCAGGCCTTGTTGCACTAGCCAAATAATAATTGAGCCAACATTTGAGAATATCTCAATTGATCCCATGCTATTCTGCGATTTTTCCTTAATAGTACACTTGTATCATACGGGGTTGGAGCGGGTGTGCAGTCATTATATCTAAAATGACTCAACACCTTTTCCACATAGTGAGACCACACAAGAGTAATCCCGCTATTATCTTCTCTCATTAGCTTTATGTTCAAAATAACAGCAGCCTCTCCCAAGTTCTTCATTTCAAAATTACTCGACAGAAAATCTTTCACTTCGTTGATTACATTAATATTGCTTCTAAAAATTAAAATATCATCCACATACAAGCATAAAATTACATCTTCTCCCCCACCATACCGATAATAGACACATTTATCAGCTTCATTCATAACAAAGTTGGCTGATGTCAAAGTTTTATCAAACTTCTTATGCCACTGATTAGGAGCTTGCTTTAGGCCATACAAGGATTTTAATAATTTATATACCTTACCCTCTTGACCTTTTACTACAAACCTATTAGGCTAATCCATGTAGATCTATTCCTCAATCTCTTCATTCAAGAAAATTGTCTTAACATCCATCTGATGAATGAGAAGATTGTGTGAGGCAGCCAAAGAAAGCAACATGCGTATGGTCATCAAACGAGCAACTGGTGATTATGTATCAAAATACTCCTCGCCTTACTTTTGAGTATAACCTTTAGCCACTAGCCTCGCCTTATACTTCTCAATAGAACCATCAGGTCTAAGCTTCTTTTTAAGACCCCATTTACACCTCATAGGTTTGCATCCGTAAGAACGATCAACCACTTTCCAAGTTCCATTAGACATAATAGAGTCCATCTTACTTTGAACAGCTTCCTTCCACAAGTTAGCGTCAATAGATGAATATGCTTCAACTATGGTTGTGAAAGTGTCATCCACAAGGTATATAATATAGTCTTCATCAAAAGATTTTGCAATCCTCTGTCTCTTACTCTTTCAAGTGACTATAATATTATCCTTAGAAATTTCTTCATTGGTTTCAACATCAGCGTGTATTACCGGTTCATGTGTCTCAGGCAGAAAAATAGATTCATGGCTAGAAGTGCTAGGATTATTTTTCATTGGAAATTCACTCTAAAAAAATATCGCATCTCTAGATTCCATGATTGTACCAACAACCATATTAGGAACACCAGGTTTATTATTAAAAATTTATAACCCACACTGTGAATAGCATAACCGAGGAAGACACAATTAACAATTTTTGGTCCAAGCTTTCGCTTTTTGTTTATTGGCACATTCACCTTTGCCAAACAATCCCATATTCACAGGTAAGAAAGATTTAATCTCTTCTTCTCCCATTCCTTGAATGGTGTAATTTCTTTGTTCTTTGTGGGCACCCTATTTAGGACATGACACGCTGTTAAAATTGTCTCACCCCACCATTCCTTACATAATCCCGCAATTTCTAACATAGCGTTAAACGACTCGGTTAGAGTACGGTTCTTTCTCTCTGTAATCCCATTGAACTACGGTGAGTATGGTGGTGTCCTCTCATGAATAATGTCATGCACCACGTAAAACTCAGAAAATTCATTTGAGAAATATTCTCCCCCACGATTAGACGAAAACATCCAATTTTCTTTTCAAGTTGATTTTCTAACTCAGCTTTATAGATCTTAAAATAATACAAGGCTTCATCTTTTGATTTTAATAGGTACACATAGCAAAATCGAGTGCAATCTTCTATAAACGTTATGAAATATCTCTTGCCACCTTTGATCAACTCTCCATTCATCTCACACAAATTAGAATGGATTAGTTCTAGCGGTACCAAGTCCCTCGCCGCAGCAGCTTTGTGAGGCTTGCGAGGTTACTTTGATTCGACACAAACATAGCACTTAGAACCTTTGACCAAATCAAATTTTAAAATTAAATTCGAACTAGCTAAGCGAGTCATGCAACCAAAGTTAATATGGTATAAGCGTGAATGCCCAATATTTGTCTCATTATCGTGGCTCACATGGTTCATGGAATTAAAACATGCATCAGTCAAAGACAAGCGGGACAAGTCTCTGCTCTCATAGCCTTTTCCAACAAAAGTTCCATACTTAGAAAGTACACACTTATTAGACTCGAACACAAGTTTAAAACCATCACGACAAAGCAAAGAACCACTAATCAAATTCTTCTTTATTGAGGGGACATGCTGCACGTTCTTCAGTTACACAGTCTTTCCTGAAGTAAGCTTTAGATCGACCGTACCAACACCCCGAACAGCCGCACGTGCGCTATTCTCTATCAACAAGGAGGAAGTCTGCCCGACCTGATAAGAAGAAAACAAAGAAACGTCAGCACACACATGAATATTTGCTCCTGTATCAACCTACCGATCAGGTAAATGATAAACTGAAAGAACAACAGGCAATAAATTAACATACCTCATTGTTCTTGCATCAGTCTCAACTGTGTTTGTTGTTTTCTTGTTCGGCTTCCACTTAGCCTCGCAATCTCTAGCATAGTGCCTAGGCTTGCCACAAGTAAAATAATTTCTCTTTACCTTGTTCTTCTTCTTCTGAAAAGGAGTGGTGGACTTTTATTTGAGTTCTTGCTAAAATTTCTTCTTGTAGGATTTAGGAGGATTTTTCTGCACCATATGGGTACTCGAACTCCCCTCAACAGTTTTCTTGCCACGAACGTCCTTTGCTCTCACCGTTTCTTCAACATCCAAAGAGCCAATGAGGTTGGCAATGCCAAACTCTTGTCTCTTATGTTTTAGAGAAGTAGCAAAATCTGACCAAGCCTATGGCAGCTTTGCAATGATACATCCCGTCACAAACTTATCAGGCAATACACAACCAAAAATTTCAAGTTGCCATGAGCTTGTTTCACTACAGAACGGCCATCGATCATCCTGTAGTCATGAAACTACTCTATGACATACAACTCACTACCAACATCAGACACTCCATATTTGGCCTCAACTACATCCCACATCTCTTTATCAGACTACAGTGGCACATATGCATCCACAATGGAGTCTGCTAGCACGCTAAGTATTGTCGCTTTGAACATCATGTCCGCATGTTGGAATGCACGCTCCTCATCAAGAGTATGCGGCCAAACCAACCTCGGTTCAGCAACAAAGTAGCATTGCATCGCAGTTAACCACAAAATGCATCTCTGCCGCCACCTCTTGTATTGAGTGCCCTTAAAGACATCTGGAATCAGCATACCCACAAAGCCAACTACCGAAAATTGCTTATCATGTTTTTAGATTGTTAAAATATTAGGCAATTTTAGTAGCAATTTAATCTAGAAAAAGACAGTAAACAATATGAACATGTTGGTGACATCATGTATGTGCTTGTGTGTCTTAAACGTGATGAGCATGTATATGATACTCAAACTAAGGATTGATAGCCAAGACCTTAACGGACTTGTTCCAGAAACATACCCAGCAGCAGAGCCGGATGCACTCGATGAAATAGTGCTTGTCGATGTAGTCGTCCCGCCCAAAGTGCAGATGAGAAGCTATGTCGATCACCAGCGATTCTACAGGAAGTAGAGGATGAAGCGAGTAGTCGTGCCACCAGCGACACTCCCTAAAAACATGATTGCCGCCCTTCACCCGAGCAGGTGAACTCGAAGACGGTAGGCGTTCCAGAGGCCTACTCTCCCAGTTCCTGTGCGCGCAGGAATCGGGCGGGGAGAATGAGAAAACAGCTGAACATGTGATTGTCTCGCAGGCGAACTCAAAGATGGCAGGCGTTCCAGAGGCCTACTGTCCCAGTTCCTGTGCACATAGGAACCGGGATGGGGAGAACCAGAGAGCAACTGAATATGTGATTGTCTCGGAAGCAAAGGGAATGACTGACGAAGGAACCGAGATTATAAACTCACGGCCAGGGAAGTGTACGGGTGTAGGAGGAGATCAGAGGACGAAGAAGACATGCAGGTGTAAAAGGACGGAAATGGCAGTAACAGGCAAAACTTCCGCCATGAAGCCACCAGTAACACATAAAAGGAAGTAACTCCCGTAATTATGTGATTTGATTTGCAAAACCCGTCCCGTCCGCCCGCTTGCCACGCCCACGCCCACAACCTGGCCCGGCCGGCGGCGGCACGCGCGTGCTCGTGTGGCACACCAACGTCCTTTTCTCAGCTTCTCAATATAGATAGACAATGTCCATCCATATAAACTGAGTCACCGTCTAGTCAAAATCCTGTATACCATTGATCGCGCATTAATTAATACGAGCCATAGAGTTTAATAGATTTATTAAATATTATATGGGCCAAGCCCATGATATATCCAACAGATGGCTAGAGCATAAGTGAATAGTATATAAAAAAATCCTACCAACTTCACAAACACTAGTGCTAAGTGATTAGTAAAATAGCAAGCCCTAATGCGTCGGATCTGCACAGAGAGAGGGAGGGAGCCCGCTGGATCCGCCAGAGGCCGGCTGCCGCCGGTGCCGCTAGCGCCGCCGAGGGAGAGGGAGGGAGGGAGCCCGCTAGATATGCCCAAGGCTGGCCGCCGTCAGGTCCCACCAGCTCCGCCAGGACGCCAGATCTGGCAACGGAGAGGGAGGGAAGGAGCCCGTCGAACCTGTGTCGTGATCCAGATGTGCTGAGATCCAAATGGTGTGAGCGCCGCCACTGGGCGCCGTGCTTAGGGAGGAAGGGAGCCCGCCGAATCTGCCGAGGGAGAGGGATGGCGTGAGGGCCGCCGCCGGCCGCCGTGCTTAGGGAGGGAGGGAGAGAGCGCTCCTAACGGCTGAAACCCTAAGTTTTCTATGTGGCTACGTTCGAGGGAGAGAGGGGTTGGGTTAGGGTTTCATTTGTTTATATAGTGTGACCAGATTCTGGGCTGAGAATGGGCTTCTAACAAGCTCGGCCACACTAAATGCCTCCATAAATAAAATGATCCCCGTAAATCGATTTTGTGAGGCGAAAGAACTCTGGAAGGCAGTGGCTCCACCAAAGGTTAAGTTGTTCTTTTGCCTAGCGCTCCATGGAAGGCTTTGGATGGCAGAGCGCAGGAAGGAAGCATCATGTGCTGCAACATGGCGATGACTGTGCCTTGTGTGATCAATGTGGGGAGACCACCGATGACCTGTTGGTCTCCTGCGTCTACAGCCGCGAGGTTTGGTGCCACAAGCTCAGGCTGATTGCACTGGATTTGGTTAGCACCCTCTGTAGAAGACCTGTTGCCTTCCTGGTGGCTAGGAGCACGGTCCATCATCCTACAGTAGCTCAGAAAGGGTCTAGACTCGTTGGCACTCCTCGTCTCTTGGCTCCTATGGAAAGAGAGAAACACTCGGGTCTTTGATGGCACTACGTAATCAACGCATCGACTGGCTCAAGCAATTGTCATCGAGGGAGGGCAGTGGATTGCGACAGGCTACGCTGCCATGTCATTGCTGTTTGGCCAGCACTAGGGACATATGTTAGTTGCCCACTTAGTCTCGATGTAGTCACTTTGTGATCTATGTAAGCCGTTGTGTTCCTTCTTCCAGGCATCCTGAGGCAGTGTTGTGAATGACGGCGAATAAATGACGAAGAACACAAGATCAATCACAGCGGAGACACAAGATTTAACATGGAAAACCCTCCCAATGCGGAAGGGAAAAACCATGGACGCCAGCCAGCAAACACTCCTCACTATTATCAAGAGTCTGGTTACAATGCCGTATGGCGGCTTACAAGAGAGTTATCAAAGTGGAACCCTAATCAAGGGACATATTCAACAGGCAGCTCGCATTGGCCCTTGCCTTCGGCACTCAACGGGCCTCCGCTTCGCTCTGTCAGAAGTCGGCCAATATAATGTGCAACTGAATTTGGAACATATTCAACAGGCAGCTCGCCAAGGGATGGCCTTAATGCTGTAAAACTCTCTTCTACTTAGCCCTGTTGTCACAACCGTTTTTTTACTTAAATGGCTTCAACCGGTCGGAACTGCTACAGTGCCATTGCAATACTACCTGTCCCGAGCTCTGATGTGCTCCAACTGGGTGGAACTGCTACAGTGCCAGTGCTACATCTGTAAACCCCTCACCATGCATACAAAGGCTTTGGAAACCATAAAAGGCTTTGGTTGTTTACAATTGATATCTAGTAGCCATTGAAAGGATATGAACAAAAAGAAACCCACAAGAAACTCAAGCATACAATCTTTCACCACCCAAACAAAGTGTTAGAGAAAACATACTTTATCATAGAATAAACCAAAAGATGTCAAATCATTGCATCAAAAGCCAACCAATTGGTTGCCCTAATAAACGCAACAATTGCCAAGATCTAAAGAGAGTCAATAGATGTGACATAACATGCTCTCATTGGCCTTTCGCCGGTAAACACTAATAAATCTATAAAAGGGTAGGTCCCTGCTCCTTTAGGCATCGGCGAGGTCGCTGGTAGGGAGAGAGAGAGCAAGGTCGCTGATAAGGAGAGAGGAATGGGGTTGAGGCAGTGCTCGGTGGTGATGAGAAAGGCCTATGTGGTGGATTAATTTTACTATAAGAACAAATGCCCTCAACTTTAACAAAATGCAAAGCTGAATTGAGTGATTAGTGCTACGTTATATATTTTTTGGGTCTATCTATATATCTGTTGGCAGATTTTGACACCAAAAATCTGTCAAATTTTAGACAAATGAAAAGCTGACACATCAGCAGGAAAAAAACTGACAGATGTTACAACAAAAAATCTGTCAGATTTTATTACACAAGACATATCCAACAAAAGATCCACAACCCATTAACAAAATATAGAAGATACTGTCTGCGCTGAATGTTCTTGCAAATTTGTCTTCAACGGCCCTAAACAATTCAAGGTTCCCAACCCTTTCAGCCTGGAGGACACAATTGTACAATTTAAGTTCAAAGTATTTCACCTATTGTACCAGAGTTTATGCATGACCAGTTACTTACATTTGTGAGCTCGAAATAAGGTGTGAGAGCTTTCTTCATTCCTTTCAGCATGAAAACAGCCCTATGTGGAATCTCTCCAAGCAGCAGCCTCACTATGATAGCCCATTTCTTGCACTGAATCCGAAAACCACGGGCTGTTGTTGGCGCCTTACGAGCAGCTTGCAAGAGACTTTCTTTAGCATCAGTGTACTCCAACTGAATTGTCCTAATTTTGCCCAAGTAGAACAAATATCGGCAGAACTGCAACAAAATGAATTTGTAGCATTTGTTTAGAAAGCTTTCCTACAGAACCAATTTTCTGAAGAAAAGATATAATACTTCAATCACCAACAGTCTACCACTAGAAGTTTCTTAACAGAAATAGTTACATACATGGTTTGCAAGTGCTAAATCTAAAACAGAGTAAATCCAAAAGCTGCATCACAACAAATGGAATAAAGCACGTGAATTACTTGTTGACCGGAATGTGCTTCAAAACGAGGTGCCTTTGATCTAAGCTTTTCTGCCTGATCATACAAGTTGTACTGAAGGTAATTGCAAAGAGGAGATTGAGCAGTGTTTCCTGAAATAAAAAACCAAATACATACAATCAGAATGCAGAATTCCACAACATAAAAATAGATTAGTGGCAACAAGAAAATCAGCATTACCTGGCCAAAGTTCATCTTGGTGCAAAGTTGCCATTCTGTGTAGAGCAAAGTGTAACACCCGAAAAATTGCTTATTTAGAAATAGAGCTAAAATGATTTAAATTATGTATTTTTGTGCTCATGAAAACATAGGAAAATAAAAATTTTCGTTAAATTAAAATTCATCTTAGGATGTAGCAACATTGTTGTGCATACATGCTAATGCATTGTGTTTTTGCATTGTTTGGTTTTGACCAAGGTACAAAATCAATTCAAACTGTTTTTATTAAAATGCGTTTAGTAGGTAATTTTCCCTCCCTGCTATACCTTAATTCTTTTTCTAAAATCAAATTCCATGTTTCTCAGCTCAAGTTTTCGTTTGGAGCCTCTCAAAATCTTTTCTTTGTAACCCGAAGCACTCATTTCAGTTTCTCATCCATCAATCAATCTCTACAAACTTCTCGGGAATTTTTCCGACTTTTTCTGTAGGTTGTTTCTACTTGTCTATAAGCATAATCTAATTTTTAGATGCTCCAAAATTACCTTTCAGTGAGCTCCAAATACTTTATTTGGGTTCCTCATGTTCCATAATGTCTCTGGAAAATTTCTCTGAATTTTCGGAGCTTTCGGAGTATTTTTCGCAGCTTAAATAATAATTCTGGACTTTTCTGGAATTATTTTATCCATGAAAATAATTAATTCCGAAAATAATAAATCTCTCATTTGTTTTCCAATGCTCAAAGCCCATGTGCAATAATCCTAATAAATCTCAAAGGCCCATACATTTATTTACTAATGGGCTTAAATGATTACTTAGGCCTATTAGCGGAGATGGATGGTGCAACGTCAATTAGCACCATATCGCTAGTTGACATGAGGTGGAGAGTTTTCCTCTCTATATATACGTACCTACCCCATGGGCAAAGCACACCAAAACTACCATAGAGGAGCCCCTAGTTTGGGAAATCTCTCGTGTAGTAAATTATATTTTCTCCTCCTTCTCTTGTCGCCGTCCGACGAAGCCACCAGGCGTTCTACTCCAAGAAGAAGAAGAGGTATTTACTTGAATTCCACCGTCTAGATCACATTAAAAACCAGATTTTGATTTATTTTCGAAACTAGGTATTTACAAAACTGCCACTATCTTGTTTAGGCCATATCTTTTACGTTTTAACTCCGATTTGACCCGTTCAAATTGCGTTAGGTTTGTATTTGCGAGCTCTACACGTTGGTAGTACTGTACAGTAGGTTTGAAAATTTTAATTTTCGAGTTTATATTAAAGTAATTATTTATCTATAGGAAATCTTAGAAAATTCATAACTTTCACGTTTTAAATCCGAATTTCGTGATCTTTACGCCTGTGTGTTCGTAGCAATGCGTAGAACATCTTTAAAACCTTTTCACATATTGTTTCATATGTTTGGTGTACTGTTCTAATTATTATTTATTGTTTGCTTCGTGTATGATTGCTCGATGTGTGTGTGGTGATTTATTGATCAAGTCCAGTCGGTGAGATTTACGTGGAGATTAAAGAAGCTATTAATTGAAGATTTGGATCAGAGAAAGGATCTCAATTTAAGGCAAGTATAGCATGGGATTATCCTTGTTTCCTATTCACCTTTAATATACTTAATTCATGTGCATGTGTCTACCTTGTTACCACTAAGGATATCCTAGTTTTTGTATCTTGTACCTTGACACCCATGGGACATTGCATTGGGTAGTATTTATGCTAGTGCTCAAGATAAATAACCATGATCTGTAACTTGACTAATGGTATATGCAATAAACATTTAAAAGATGCTTTAAAGCAACATGTCTCAAGAGGGCTAGAGCATATTTGGTTGTTTTTATGGTGCTCTAGTTTCTCTCCGTAAGGACTTATCTGTAAGCGAACATCCGGGACTTACAGTACAACTGTGAGGGCTATATGGCTCTGGCTTTAGCTCAGTATGAGGATCTTTTCTAGCTTGTTAGAGGTTACCCTTGTGGCGCAAATGGGGTAAAGCAGACTGTGGATCCCTGCGTAGTGTATCACACGGACTGACTTCTGAAACCTAGCGGCCCTAACTTGTTAGACGAACCTTTGAAAGGTTTCATAGTGTTTCCCTGCCTGCTCACCTTGGAAGTGTTTTGGGAGTCGCGATCCCGGACATATGGGTAATCATGACTCGCAGTGAAAGTGTACAACCTCTGCAGAGTGTAAAACTGTTATAACAGCCGTGCTCACGGTCACGAGTGGCCTTGGACCCTTACAGAATAAACGATGAATTCTGATGATATTGATGTTCACTAATGATTATTGTTTCTTGCTATACATTATTCTCATTTACATGATCATGAGGTTATTTGGGCTTATGGTAAACTTGTTGCTACTCAAATGTTAAAAAGTTGACTCACTAAAAGCTATTGCAGTAAACCCGTGTCAAATCTTTTGAGCCTCATGAACCCCATGATATATTTGCTGAGTTCGACATGGACTCACTCTTGCTATTTTCCACATCTCAGGAAGGGTACCAGACTGTTAGATTCTGGAATTGTTAGGCTTGTGATCAACCAATTAGTTTGTTCCTGGAGTGAAGTCTACACCCGGTGTTCGGAGTTGTCTTTCCGCTGTGTTGCTCTTTAAGGTATATTTTATACTATTGTGTTATGTTTATTAAGCATTTGTCTCTTGATATTACACTTATATGTGGCTATATGTGAGATTTGACTACTTTATTTCATATATAGTATATGTCTAGTTTTGTCCTTAAAACCGGGTGTGACACAAAGCAGATTCATGAAAAAAAACAAAAGCAAATATAGAAGAGATTGAGTAAACAGAAAGAAGTGAAAACAGAAGGAGCTTGGTTTGGTTCTGGGAGTGAAAAACAGAAGAAGCTTGTGTATTTTTATTTGAAACAAATCAGATCGAGTTTATGGGGATAAGCAAACAATGACATATGGAAAGCCCAGTGATGAAGGTGCTTGCTTAAACTAATAAATTACAGTAGTTTACTATCTATGTTCACCGAGACGATGCTAGCTACGAAGAAATGAATCAAATATGAATAGAATTCGAAATAAACAAAGCCACGATAGTTGCAAAAGTTGTCACAGTATAACACCTTTCAATGTGAACTGACTAAATAGATGTTAAAGTTACATGCACTACTCATCTGGATGACATATATCACAATGTGACCAAATTCGTAGCCCAGATGTCTATGTCAATCCAGATCATCTCAATCAAACCAGCAAAATCATCTCACAGAAGCTCATCAACCCCAAAATGAAGGAGCTAACCATCAGCCAATCAGCAAGCAACAGGAAACAAAATAATATAGTTGCCTAGAACACACTAAGCATTAAAGATCTAAGAGTACAGATAAATCATGCCTTATCAACAAATAGATACACCAGGGATGGAAAAAAATAGATAGCAGTACCTCAATAATTTGATTAGCAGCAACTTCAGCTGGAAGACCCTTGATGGCAAAAAGCGCATTGCATCCAACACACCATCACTGGTGAAGGCAAAAGCTGCCCACCAGCACAGAACAACTGCAATAGTGTAGGCATCAAACATCAGATTGCGCATAAAGGACACTTTGCTCCAAACAAAACAAATACAACCCATACTGAAAAGAGCAAGTCAGCAGGGAAATAACCATCCTGCAAAGCAAAGACAAAGATACCCATAGTAATAGAGCCTAATAAGTAACACCCAAAATCATTAGCCATTTAGAGAAACTTAAGCACAAGCTCATACACAGACATTATGTAGTACTGGAGATACATCTTGAATCAGCGTGCAGAGATGATACCTAATAAATCCAGCAAGAATAAAGAAAGAATTACTCCTAATAATAACAAGAATTGCAACAAACAAAAATCAGGAGAACCTGCGGGGGGTACTGAATTTTTTTATCTAGCCTGTTACTAGTATTAAGATGCAAAGGACGTATAAAGAACAAAACAAAGATATAGTTCTTACAAAAGAAAGCAAAACACACAGCCACACTCACACACAACTGAGAGGCTCAGAAAAAAATAAAAAAAGGCCATCAAAGACAAACAAACACACACACGAATAGAGAGAGAAAGATGGGAACACACACAAAGACACACACACAGATAGAGGGAGAGACACACACACAAAGACAAAGACAAAGACAGTTGTTAGAGACAGTGCACATTAAGATGCAAAGGACGTAAAAAGAACAAAACAAACACATAGTTCTTACAAAAGAAAGCAAAGCACACAGCACACTCATACACAACTGAGAGGCTCAGAAAAAAATAAAAAAAAGGCCAACAAAGATAAATAAACACACACAAACAGAGAGAAAAAGATGGGAACACACACAAAGACAAACACATAGATAGAGGGAGAGACACACACATACATACATAAAGACAAAGACAAACAAAATCAGCTGTCAAATACAGTACACCCACACCCACAAACCCAGACACACACCCACAAAAAACACACACACAGACAAAGAGAGAGACACACACAAAGAGATAGAGACACACACACAAACAAAGAGATAGAGACACACACACAAAGAGATAGAGAGAGAAAGAGAGACACACAGAGACAAATAGAGAGAGACACACGCACACACGCACGCATGCACACATAGGAAAAATACACAAAGACACTAAAAGGATAAAGAAAAAAAATTAAAAAAAGGCTACGCACACAACAACAACAACAACAACAACAACAACAACAACAACAACAACAACAACAACAACATAGCCTTTTTTTCTAAGCAAGTTAGGGTAGGCTAGAGATAAAACCCAAAAGAGACGAGAAACAGTGAAGCACATAAAGGGCACAAGACAGATAGAGGCCACGATTCAGGCGTTGATTGCAAGTCTCCAAGCGCTTCTCTCCATAGCTAAATCCTTGGAGATATCCCACTCCTTAAGGTCTCTCTTAACGGACTCGTCCTAAGTCAGTTTAGGTCGATCTCTACCGCTCTTTACATTATCGGCCCGCTTTAAAACCCACTAAGCACCGCCGCCTCAAGAGGTCTCCGATGGACATGTCCAAACCATCTCGATCGATGTTGAATCAATTTCTCCTCAATTGGTGCCACCCCAACCCTATCCCGAATATCATCGTTCCGGACTCTATCCCTCCTTGTGTGCCCACAAAACCAATGCAACATACGCATCTCTGATACACTCAATTGCTGGACATGTCGCCTTTTTAAAGGCCACGCACACAACAAAAAATAAAAAGAAAAAAAGAAAAAGAAAAAGAAAAAGAACCAAAAAAGAAAAATAAAAAAGGGCCCAAAAGAAAAAAGCCCATAAAAACTAAAGACAGAATTCAAGAAACAAGGACTGTAGTAACCACACAAACAACAGCCATATTACTTCTAATGCACATATCATCTAATAATCGACATCAAACTGGAAATGAGTAGAACAGACCCCTATTACCAGCAAATCAAAAAAGCTCGAAGCTGCATAACATTTTCCATTCCACCTTCTATATACATACACAATACTACTAACTAATGTAGTTGCTGAAGCATTAGAAGTCAGAACGAAAATAAAAGGACTAAAAAATAACCCACCATCTAATAGTGAACAACTGACCATACAATTAGAGATCAGGGGCTAAAGCTCTAGTAACAGTGACTAGCTCATTGCCAAAAGCTCCCATTAACCTATCATCAAACAAATCAACATCCAACTAAAAAAGGATCGGCTAAAGCCCCCATTAGTAGTTATTGCCATAGCTCCAAGCTGCAGGACGCCCCCCCACACCACACCCCACAACCGCTAATCTCCCTTCCCTTCTGGGGTTCCAGCCGTGGCATCGGCGCCAGAAGCAAAAGCAGCGCAAACAAAGACAAAAATAGCTCCTCAAATTAGCGGAAAAAAAGACATCTACAGGAACAACGTTCTAGTTGTCTGAACTAGAGTTACAACACTACAACTTCAAAAATCTGCTCGTAAGGAACAATATATCAAGGAGTAATAAACAACTGCTCATATTCAAAAAAGGAACACTATACTGAGGAACAAGTGCTCAAAATGTATACCACAATTATCAAAGAAAAAATAGTGTAAATAGCTGAAGCATCCTTCCTAAATTGCACATACATAACAAAGGATGACTCTTACTCAGGGTATATGTCCAGATTTCTATTGACTACCACTGAAAAATTCCGGTGCACACGAAGCAAAAGTTAAATAAAAACATGCTAATTGTGCACACATTTTAGGCATCACAACGAGATTCAACACTGCATCTCTGAAGAATTCACCAGATTCAACAGCAGCAGCAAACAACAATAACTAAAAACAAGCTGTTCAACGTCAGATTGTTGAGTAAATGTTAACCCCTAGTGCAGGTTTAGCTACTCTAGTCTTTTCTGTTTACACACAAACAAACGCTGACAACTCCATATTTCAGCTTCGAGGAAAGGAAAACCTCAATGCTGCAGAGAAGAATCCTAGAGCGAGAATTTATGGCTGATAATTAAATTGTGGTTTTGCAACAGAACGGCCTTGTAGTGCCCTGCAATGTGAGGTAACTTTCGTATTGTCTCCCATGAATTTATACCAAGAACAGAAGGGATGTCAGATCTTTTTAATTCTTTTTTCCTAGATTAGAGGATGCATGGCTCTTGCTTCATCAGACTGGCCGCGGATTTTCAAATAGTATAGCGAAGAAGTGCAGCAATTCACTAGTCCTATAGTAAGCATTTACTCAAGAATTAAATCCTACTAGTAAGCATAGCCATTGCAGCATGGAGCTACGTAGACACACAAAGCAAAAGTTTCTTTATTGCATATGGCGAAATCTGACAAAATAAATTAAGCTACTGCCGTGCCATTCATTCCTCATTGTCGAAGGGCAAAGAAACAGTAGTAGTATAATAAATCGCAGAGTTCTAGTATCTGTATAGCACTGCCGTCTCATGTGCTTTACCGCCAAATAAACTACGAAAACAAACCAAAAACTAAATGAAATCCTAGATGAAACAAAACCTAATTTCTAGGACCAACTACTACATGAATCACATCATCCAAAAACCAGATCAGCCAGCCTTCTCCACCTCCCGCGCGCACACAACACACCCACGCTCCCTAATCTCACATCGCTTACAGGCCCCGGCCGAGATATCAGCAAAAACGTAAAAGGAAGCACGCACAGGAAATACCTCTATCAAAACAGTGAAAACTCTTCAATCAGCAAAAGCAGCACCTCTTTGCGGCGGCCGAACACATGAGAAGCGGCGGCGACAGCCACGCCCCAACACACCCACCGCAAGGACAGCGATGGTCACAGCGCAGGGCGTCTAGCGCCTCAAGGACAACACCCCACCCCTGCAGCTCCACCCCCACAGCTTCAGCGGTAGGCGTGACGAGGCACGGCGCAGGCGAAGCGGCAGCGCAACGTCCTCCCGCCCACTGCATGCGTGCCCCTGCGCCACGCGCAAAGGAGACGGGAAAAGTGACGGAGAGGATTGGGGAAAAACCGGGGGAGACGAAATTAGCGGGTTTGTGGGTTTTGAAGGTTGTATTATGCGACCCGACAACGTAACGGACCTGTCAACAGCCAAAACAGAAGCACGAATCTCCAAACAAAATCAACGGCTCATAATCTGACAGATAAAAACCTAAAAAATCTGTTGACAGATAAATAGCTTAAATATGGCTATTATCAGTTATAATAATTAGAGTCTACTAAATTAAAATTTAGATATTTCTAGTTATTGTGAGAAATTTTTGGGTTTACCTTTTCTCATTGCGTGTCTCAGAAGATAAACTTTGCAAGCCTCCAATTAGCAATATTAAGATTGTTACATGGAAGCTCCGTTGAATACCTCCAGTTAGTTGATATTAAGATTTCACTTATCTGTCGGTGAAAGAACAGCTCTAATATCCAAATCCGACGGAAACAAGTATGGTACACTTATACATGTCTCATTTTTCAGGTTGGAGCTGATTGATACTTGGATTAGTATTGGGTCCATGTCAGATCATCATGTCATGCCAATGGCGGCGATCTTTGTGCCTGCTTTCTCTAGCGTACATATACTGGTGGAAGAGATTTGTTGGAGATTGCTGCTGAAAGAAGATATGGAAATAATCAGATTTAGAGGTGGGCACCAGATGATCATGGCCAAACAAGAACTGCAAGAAATAGAAAAGTACATCAACCATGCTTCAATCATCATAGCTGATGGGAACAGAGATGACAAGCTACGCCACTGGCTAGATAAGGCCCAACTGGATGCTTTTTGCTTGGAAGATCAGATTGCCATGTATTCAATACAGGATTTCCATAGATATCAGTTATATTCTATGAAGTCTGCTATTGGGAAGTCGTCGATCAAAAAACTCATTAAGAATATCCAAAATCACTTAAAGGAAAAACCAATCGATCTGCAAATCAGAGCTAAGCTTTCTGAAATATCCCGTTTCAACCGATACTCTAATCTTGTGTCGGCTGACAGAGTGGTTGGAATGGACAAGGAAGTTCAAGAGGTAATGGATTTTTTGGGAAGTGGGAATGATCCTCAGGTGCTCTTTATCATCGGAGGGCAGGGCTCAGGAAAGACAACCCTAATGGAGAAGGTGTATGAAGATGTCAAGAACCAATTCAGCTTACGTTCCAGGGTGAACGTATCGGAGGCCAGAGGTCTGGTTGGCTTACTGAGAGAGCTGCTGGAAGGATCATCTATCGATCCCGGTGCCATTGATGAGCTTGAGATCATCAAGAAGGTCCATGATACCTTCAGCGAGAAAAACTACTTGATAGTATTGGATGATGTCCAAAATACTGGTGTCTTGAATAGCCTTAGGCACGTCCTGAATGACTCCAAGGGGAAGATCATCTGCCTGGCAAAAGAGAAAAAAATAGCTGAGGAGCATGAGGTCGTTACAATTTCCGGGCTCAAAAATAATGAGGCCCATGATTTACTCAGGCGTGCAGCTTTCCCCAACTATACTAGCACTAGCACTGCTCCAGATGATGAATACAGTGACGCTCTCACCAGCCTTTGGCCGAGACTACGCGTAGATGAGTTGGATGAGATGAAGCGTATCCTGAAAGAGATCAAGGAAAAATGCCAGGGCAACCCTTGGAACTTATGCACGATGGGGACATTGCTTCGAGAGGAATCTTGTCACGAGAAATGGAGCGAAATCATGAAGCGGATGGATGGTATTATAATACATGATAATGATAACAGACTTCATCACAGGCTAGAGGATCACAAATCACCAGGTGACATTCGGTTTGCCTTCTTATACTGCCTGGCTTTCCCAGATAGCTCAGAGATACCACAGAATGCTGGGATCCCCAGGAAGAAGCTTATCCGGCTGTGGATGGCAGAAGGATTCCTGCAAGATAGCCCACATGAGAGCCAAGAGCAAGAAGCAGAGGATCTTCTGAAAGAACTCAGCAAGAGGGGCCTGCTTGAGAAAAAGGAGGAGGAGGGCATCGACGGCAAGGTGAAGTACAAAGTAAATAAGGACATCCAGGGCTTGGCTTCAGAAATGTGCAAGCTCCAAAAGTTCTGCCGATTCTTACCCGAGCCCGACAATAGGAGTGAGAGTGAGGCATCTACCTCCACCACCCGCAGCAGTAGGTCAGAGCAATCCCATCCAAGAAGGAAGAGGGCGCTACCAGAGCGCTACCGCATGGTTGCTGTGCACGGAGATGGCGGTGTTAACGAGGCATCAATTGCACTTAAAGATGTCCGACTCCGCTGCCTGCTATATTTTAGAACTCAGAAGGAGCATCGGAAGCTTGAACTGTCATTTAATCGAAACTACAAGCTTTTGCAGACGTTAGAACTACAGGGAGCCCGTCTTGCCCGTGTACCGTCCAGTATTGGGTACCTTGTTTGCTTGCGCTACTTAGGCCTGCGGGGAACACAGTTGGAGTATCTACCTTCAGCTTGCCAGAGGCTCAAGCGCCTGATGTGCCTCGATATCAGGGACACAAACATAGCAAGACTGGACACTGTTTCAGCGTTCACAGAGATGAGATATCTCCTCCTCTCAAACTCTTTCCGTGACAAGTCCGTCCACATCTTAGAAGGCCTAAACTTCATGAGGAATCTGCAAACATTGGCAGGTGCTAAACATGGACTGCAGTCTCCTGGAGGGCTATCTTTCGAGCAACAACTATCATACCTCCAGTTTGTTAGAAAGCTGTCAATTAAGAAGGTGCCAAGTAAAGCCTCCAAGGGCATTTGTCACCGAATCAGCAAGATGGAGCACCTTCGATCGCTGACAATTACATGTCAGGGGAATAAGTTTGATGTAACATCTCTGAAAATTGGAAAAAATCTTTACAAGCTGAAACTCGGTGGTGATATGGGGCCACTCTGCAATCATCGCCTCTCAATGATGCAATCCATCACCTACCTCTATCTCTGGGACAGCAACTTGCACGAAGATCCCTTATCTAAACTGCAAGGTCTTCAACACCTCCTCGTCCTCTCCTTATGCAACGCCTCCACGTCGGAGACACTGGATTGTACAGATGGGGGCTACCGTAGACTGAGAAGGTTGTCCATCATCTCCATGAAAAACTTGATGGAATGCACATTCCATTCAGGAGCCATGAACAGCCTCGAGGAGCTGGTATTTGCGAAATGTGGCAAACTCAAGAACCCACCAGCAAACCTTTGTGGTTTCCAGAAACTCAATGTGGTACATCTGGCTCAAATGCACAGCAACTTCAGTAACGGCATCGAACGCACCTCAAGGGGGCGTCCAAACGTAAAGCCACACGACATCGACATGCACTTCCACACTGAAGGAAACCAGGAAACAGCAGCCAGTCCCGCCGCCACAACCGCTGCTGCTCCTCATACTACTGAAGGAAGCCAGAACTCAGCTGAAGGGAGCCAAACCACGACACCCGAGTTCATCAACCCACCTGCCACTGAAGTTGAAGAAATTGAAACCGTGGCCGTCGACCGGGTCACTCTACCCAGGCGAGTACCCATGGGAGCTGTCCTTACTCCTTATTACCATCTCTTTTGCAAAATGTATGGCACAATAATGACCACTATCTGACCAAGCTTTCTATTTGTATAACAGGGGCACTAAAGACAATATTCAGAGTACAAAATCTTGTGATGGAGCTGCAATGCTTATGAAAGCACCACAATTTCCACAAGACAGCCTAGGAAAAGGAAAAGGAATCTTAATGCAGAACAGTAGCAAAGAAGATAGCGATGCTAGGCAGTCTGAGAGGAAGGATAAGACTCCTAACAAGTTCAGTGCTGATATGGTGTCTCATTGCATGGATGCAGTGTTTGGAAAGGCTTGTCATAGCAAGAAGGAAAGTATTGATGGGACCAAGATTATGGAACAGAGTAAGGAAGTAGACTTGGCTGTGGAGGCAGCAAGGAATATGTTGACTGGAATGAGAGAAAAGCCTGTGGTTATTCAGTTATCAGATTGTCTGGAACCGTATCCAGAATGTGAAATTGAGCAGTTGGCTGATCAGAAAGTAGTGACTAATACTACTTTATCTAATGAAGAAAGAATTCCAGAAGGAACCCAAACCACTCCACCAAGGTGAGCACTCATAGACTCATTACTACCACCTCTATTGAAAAGTGTGTGATATGATCGTGGGCACTCTCTGATCAAGCTTTCTATTTGTATAACAGGGGTGCTAAAGGCACTACTCAAAACACAAAATCTTGTGATAGCGATGACGGAGACAAAGCTGGTCAAACTAGTTCCATGACAGAAACTCGTCAAAATTCTGAACAGGCAAAGGAACAGCCAACTAAAGGCCAATCTAGTGATGTTGGAGATCTTAAACCACGTTTGCAAGAGAGTGAGCTCCATGATGATGACAGTGCTGCGAAGAATGCTTCCACTGTTGGTCTTATTCAGAGTTCAGACTCAACTCCCAGCACCAATCAGGAGTCCTCTTCAAGGTCAAGAGATGACATGGATATCCAGTGAAGATGCTGACAGCACAAAAAGGTGACATCTTCAAGGCACTAATACATTACATTATTTTTAATGTTAGTTTGATTCTGTGAGTGTAGCAATTTATTTTTTTACCAAGCATAACAACCTGTATATAGTAAATGTGTCTGCTGTTAATTCTGTTGTGGTTGCTTATGACCTTTTCACTTTATGCAGGAGCAGTCCGTACCACCTATGTTCGACTCCTTCCCCCTATGGGCCAAGACGCAAAGTTAACCACCCCCTTAAAAAATCTTTCTGTGTGCATACCAGGCTTCCTCTTCGGTAATCTGCAAGGTCTAGACTCCCTCCTTTGCTCAAGGTTCGCTGCTTTCCTGCAGTATGCTTGTCTACACGCCTTTGCAGTCCACTCTGAATAAATTCATTTTCTAATGCAAACTACTATTGCCACTTTTCCCCAATTATTATTGTTTTGCTTAGTAAGAGTTTGTTTTCTAACACTCCTATAGTCCAATGTATGGTATTGATGATAAATTATCCTAATATTGCGACTTATAAGCCTAAGACTGGGATTATGCACATCTGTAATATTTTTATTTGACAATGATTTGTATGTATCTATGTGTTAACTCAGCGTGCTTTTATTTATGTTTAAATAAGGTGCATACAGCATAGGAACATACCGATTTCCACAGTTGTGCTTTGCCATTAAATGCTATCAAGCTTACTAATTTACGACAATGTCAGTATATATTTACTATAGTTGAATTATTATAACACATGGGATATTTACCATAATGTTATAGTAAATCACATAGTAAGGAGTTACTATAATCTCGTAAACTAGCATAGCAATTATCGTAACTTCAAGTGGCTACAGAATAAGTTATTATGTAGCCAGCTATAAGGTAGTAGTTCTATATATATATATATATATATATATATATATATATATATATATATATATATATATATTCGTTTGACGGAGAATGGACACCAGGAATAATTCTCAGCCGGAACCATTACTTAATTTATATAACTCTTCGTTATCCGGCACGATTCCTGGCATCAAAATGCCCTAACCGAAGGAGGCTAATGTATATCTTTGCACGATGCAGTGGTACACTACAACAAGTGTGACAATAATTGTTTTAAGTTTCCATGTTTTTTCCTTCAACTATGCTGAGGGAAAAATCATCTATTAAAACTGGGCAGCGTGAATTAGCTAGAAACGCCATAAAATTGCTAGGAAACCTAATGCTGATGGATTAGTTGAAGCTGAAGCCGGGTTGCGTTTTTTTTCTTGATCACGCAAAAGGTTGCGCATCTTTATATTAAGATAGAAATAGTTTGATTACAAGGCCGGGCATTACATAATTTGCAATAGAGCTTTAGCCCGCCTTGGCCAAAGAGTCACTAGTGTATTACTCTGGCTAATATGCAACCTAGTCCCCTATCGCCTGCTTGGACCCAAAGATCCGCTTCACGCTGAATTGCAGCAAGCAGCTGAGGCACTTGGGTGTTCGCTCCCTGAAGCACCTAGCATTCCGCTCTTTCTAGAGCTCCCATGCGACCAAGAGGAAGATGGAGTCAGCCCCTGTCCTCTCTTGCCCTGCCCATAGCTGTCGCCGGGCTGTCCACCAGTCGAAGGCTGAAGCCGTCAGCGTGGTCACCATCGGTCGCTGGAGTGCCGTGGCTACATTCCACCAAACCTGCTGTGAGAAGGAGCACGTGACGATGATGTGGTCAATGGTTGCAGGCTCCTGGTCACAGAGGAAGCAGTGTTCATTTGCATCAAGGCCGTGACGGCACCGGCGATCAGCTGTCCACTGTCTTCCACGTAGAGCAAGCCACATGAAAATCTTAACTTTGAGTGGTGCCCAAGTGTCCCAGATCAGCTGGCAGCCTTGGAATGGGTGTGATCCAATGTGCAGTGCGTTGTAAGCTGAGCGCACTGTGAACTTGCCGTCGGATGTCCACTTCCAAATCACCTTGTCTGCTGTGTCGTTGAGCTGGTAGTTGCTGACCTAGTACCAGACATTGAGGTACTCCGCTATTGCGGTCATGGAGAGGCCTCCAGTGATCTGCCTTGTTCAACTTCCATTGGTCAGCGCCTGCGCCACCGTTTGTGTTCTAACGGCTCAGCACGATACAACTGCCAGGAGCGCAGGGGCCATCTCCTAGATAGAATTCCCATGAATCTGTTGGGGTTAATTCAGTCACAACAATAAGCACTTGATGTGGCACGATCAAGCTGACAAGACATGGCGGGCAAGTTCAGTTTGAACGGGTGAAACCGAGCTAGAAAAATGGATCAGTGGTGACCGAGCCCAAGGTGTGTGTTTGTCTGAACTGTGCGTTTTCAGTCAAGTTTGATCGAGTCTTTAGGATCATGTCTTTACTATTCTTTGTAATCAGTGGGTGAGTTATAAACCCTGGTGTTTAGGGAGCTCGTAAGTGTGCTGTGTTGCCGGTTAGGCACTTTGTATTCACCAACACATAAACTGAAAAGGGGCAGTGTCACCCTGTCGCCCAGGTGACGTTTTGCCTGAATCTTTTGTCTGTTCATCTTGTTCTTGATTTCCAATCCACCATACAGCGTTTGATTGTGATCCTAGGCTAACATCTAGTATCAGAGCCTTGCAATCAATCACGGAGACACTCTAGATCATACCATGTCAATCGTTCCTAGCAGCAGTGGCGGCGGGAGCGGGGACGGGGCGCGAGGCGGCGGGGAAGCGTATCAAGTGTACCCAACCCTGACGGGCACGAACTACACCAGTTGGTGTATCCGTGTTCAAGCGATTATGGAAGATCGGGAGGAGTGGATAGTGGTGGAGCCGGAGGTGGACGCATCGGCAACGGCGCCTAATGCGGAGGAGGCGGCAAAGCTCGCTGCGAAGGACAGGAAGGTGAAGGCGCACCTCCTGCAATGCATCCCCGACGACATCTTGATGCAGGTCGCCAAGAAGAAGACGGGGAAGGAGGTGTGGGATTCACTGAAGGCACGGTTCGTCGGCGCGGATCGCGTGAGAGATGCGCGGCTGCAGACGCTGAAAAGCGAGTTTGACGCTGTGCGCATGAAGGAGGACGACCCGCTCGATCAGGTTGTTGCGAAGCTGACATCTCTGTCAGTAAGGAGCAGCAGCCTAGGGGGAGCATCGACGACGTGGATTTGGTGAAAAAGTTGTTCAATATCGTGCCCGATCGTTTCCTCAACGTCATGGCCGGGATCGAGCAGTTTTATGACCTGAAGAAGATGGCGTTCGACGAGGCGGTGGGACGTTTGAAGGCGTTCGAGGAATGCACACGCCGTGGCAACAGCGGAACACGCTCTGAGGGGCAAGTTTTACTCACCCAAGCGGAATGGGAAGCGAGACATAGGATCGCGGGAGGCGATTCCTCTAGAAGAGGGAAGAAGTCTGACGGTGGTGGTCGTGGACGTGGTCGGGGCCGGGGAGGCGGCGGTGGGCGTGGCAACGGTGCTAATTCCAGGAAGGACAACACCGGGAAGCGTGACAAGAGCCATGTCAAATGCTTCAAATGCCATGAGTACGGGCATTACGCCAATAGATGCCCAGGGGAGAAGAAGAAGGTGGAGGCGCACAAGGAGGCGACAGTTCTGTTGGCTGAAACGGCATTGCCGGATAAGCTACAGTACATGTCCGAAAACAAGGCTCAGAAACTGTTTCTGAATGAAGCAGGAATTATGCCTGAACTCCACTTGTCTGAAGGAGGAAATCCAACAGGCAGTCAATGGTACTTGGACAATGGAGCGAGTAATCACATGACTGGTGATCTACACAAGTTCAGAGATCTGAATCACAACATAACTGGCAAGGTGAGATTTGGAGATGACTCTACAGTTTCAATTCAAGGTAGAGGTGCAATTGTTTTCCAAGGGAAACATGGTGAACAATGGGTTTTGTCAGATGTCTACTACATACCTAGTTTAAGAAGTAATCTTATCAGTCTTGGTCAGTTGACAGAATTAGGACATAAGATTTTACTTGATGATGATGAATTAGAGGTTGTAGAGAAACATTCTGATAGAGTAATCATGAGAGTCCCTAGAGCTGTTAACAGAGTGTACAAAATTGAATTGAGGGTAGTTGAACCTGTTTGTCTAATGGCCAGTGTGCAAGATAAGGCCTGGTTATGGCATGGGAGATTGGGACATGTGAATTTTAGATCTCCGAAACAACTAGTGGGAAAGGGAATGGCAACTGGTGTACCTGCAATTAACCATCCTGAACAAGTTGTAGTGGTTGTTTGGCAGCAAAGCAAGTCAGGTTTCCTTTTCCTAGAGCAACTCAGTGGCAAGCAGATGAGAAGCTCAAGCTGGTCCATGTGGACTTGTGTGGACCAATTACACCAGTGACAGCAGGAGGAAACAAATATTTCATACTGCTGGTGGATGATTACTCAAGATGGATGGAAGTGCACATGCTGAAAAGCAAGGATCAAGCACTGACTGTATTTGAGAAGTACAAGGCTGAAATGGAGAATTAGACAAAGTGCAGGATCAAAGCACTCAGATCTGATAGAGGTGGGGAATTCTTGTCAAATATGTTTGCAGGTGTATGTGAGCAGGCAGGGATCAAGAGGTATTTTACAGCTCCATTCACTCCCCAACAGAATGGAGTTGTTGAGAGGAGAAACAGGTCAGTCATGGACATGGCCAGAGCTCTGCTAAAAAGCATGAAGGTGCTAGGGAGGTACTGGGCTGAAGCAGTGAGGCATGTTCATCTTCTCAACAGGTTACCAACCAAGGTGTTGGGACCATATGAAGCCTGGACTGGCAGGAAGCCAAACTTGGGGCATTTGAAGGTGTTTGGGTGTACTGCTCATGCCAAAGTAGTAACACCACATTTGAAAAAACTTGATGACAGGAGTAAGAAGCTGGTTTACTTTGGAGTGGAGGAAGGGAGCAAAGCATACAGACTGTATGACCCAGAATCAAAAAAGATCACAGTCAGTAGGGATACAGTGTTTGAGGAACACTTGATGTGGGACTAGAGTGCAAACTCAGCTGAAGGAAATTCAATGGAATTTGTAGATGAGGGTGAGCCTGCAGGGAATTACACTGGTAGTGGAGAAGTCGATGATCAACACTGCTGGCAGGAAATGCCAACAGGAAGTGAGACAGAAGTTGTAGTTGATAACTCTGAAGCATTGTCAGATGGGCTACAGTGGCAAGCTAATGAGGAAGTGCAAGTTGACAATCAGTCTGAACCAGTGAATGCAAAGTTCAATACACCTGAGAACAGTGTATCTGCTGGGATCAGCTCCACACCAGACTAGAGCAGCAATCAACCTTTGAGATTCAGGAACCTGAATGAGATCTATGACAATTCAAAAGAAGTTGAATTGAGGGACTCAGGTGTAGAATTAGTTGACTCAGATGTTGAAGCATTGCTGATAGAAGCTGATGAACCAACTAAATACAGTGAAGCTGCTTGTCATCAGGAATGGATTGAGGCAATGAACAAGGAGATTCAATCCATTGAGAAGAACAGGACCTGGGAGCTGGTTAAGCTACCTGCAGGCAAAAGACCAATTGGGGTGAAATGGGTCTATAAGCTGAAAAGAAACTCAGATGGGGAAGTGGTTAAACACAAGGCCAGATTGGTTGCAAAAGGGTATGTTCAAAAGCAAGGTATTGACTTTGAGGAAGCATTTGCACCTGTTGCTAGGTTGGATACAGTGAGATTGCTTCTGGGTTTTGCAGCAAACAAAGGCTGGAAAGTGCACCATTTAGATATCAAGTCTGCTTTTCTTCATGGAGAACTAGAAGAGGAAGTGTATGTGTCCCAACCAGAGGGTTATACAGTTAAGGGCAAAGAACAACTTGTGCTTAAATTGAGCAAAGCACTGTATGGGCTAAGACAAGCTCCTAGAGCTTGGAATGTCGGGCTTGACAAGAGTTTGAGAAACCTGAATTTCAGAAGATGCTTGAGTGAACAAGCTTTCTATACCAGGGGGACTGGTGAAGATGCAATCATCATTGGTGTTTATGTTGATGATCTTATAGTGACAGGAGGTAATCCTAAAGAAATTGATGCATTCAAGAAGCAGATGATGACTGAATTCGAGATGACAGACTTGGGCCTGTTGAGCTACTATCTTGGTCTGGAGGTAGAGCAGAAGGCAGATTCCATCACTATCAAGCAAGGCAGTTATGCAAAGAAAGTGTTGGAGCAGTTTGGAATGGTGAGTGCAATCCTACCAAATTCCCAATGGAACCTGGCTGTAAACTGAATGCTGACAAAGGAAGTGATCTAGTGGATGCAACAGAGTACAGGAAAATGATTGGTTGCCTGAGGTACCTGTTGCATAGCAAGCCTGATCTGTCTTATTCAGTTGGTGTGGCTAGCAGGTTTATGGAAAAGCCAACAACAATGCATGCTAAGGTTGTGAAGCAAATTCTGAGATATCTGCAGGGGACAACTCAGCTTGGACTGGTGTACGTTCAAGGAGGAAATGCAGATAAGTTGGTGGGATACACTGACAGTGATCATGGTGCAGACACTGTTGAAAGGAGAAGCACATGTGGGATGGCTTTCTACTTGAATGAAAATCTTGTAACTTGGTGTTCTCAAAAGCAAAAGACAGTAGCACTATCTGTTAGACTAATGTAATTAGGCCCATGTTTGGGGATTGTAAATACGCCAACTGTGGTGGGCTTCCAAGCCACCCAAGTGCATATATATATATGTAATCGTGTACACACACATGAATACATCAATATTCCCGAAATTAAATGGTATCACGCGGTTACGATCCGCTTCCGCAAACCCTAGCGCGCCGCCGGTCCTCCCTCGCCGTTCCCGTCGCTGATCTCCTCGCCTGGAACGCCGCCGAGCCGATCGCCGCGCCTGACCGCCCGTCCTGCCCTGCAGCGCGGCCGCTGGTCCCTCGCCTGATCGCCCGCCCTGCCACGCAGCGTGGTCGCCGATCCTACACCTGCCCGTCGCCCTGCCTCCATCGGGCGCCGCCGCAGGCCTGATCGCCCGCCCTGCCCGCCAGCGCGGTCGCCGATCCATCATCGTCCCGTCGCCCCTCCTCTGTCGGGCGCCGCCGCCGGCCCTACCTCACCATGGCGGATGACGACGCCACGGACGACGCTGTCGCGGCCGCAGCCGCCGCCAAGGCCGCTGACGCCCGTCGCCTGGAGGCCGAGGAGGCTGCCCGCGCTGAGAAAGCGTGCCGTGACGAGGAACTCCGCCTCCGCAATGAGGCCCTCGCCGAGTACGAGTCTGCCCACGAAGCTCTCTGGGCGCAGGCCACCGCCGTTGTCAACGTCAAGGCTCTCATCCCCATCGTCCTCGACAAGGCGACGAACACCTACACCAAGTGGCGTGGGATGTTCCTCACCGTGCTCGGGAAGTACGCCCTCACCCGCCATGTCCTCGAGGACGAGGCGTTTCCTGAGCGGCCGGTGTGGGTTCAAGTGGACTGCGTCGTCTTGACATGGATCTACAGCACCACCTCCAGCGATCTGCAGTAGGCCCTCATGATCCGTCAACGTCCAGCACGCGAGGCATGGTGCTACCTTGAGGAGGAATTTCTAGGGCAAAAGGAATCACGTGCCCTTCTCCTGGAAACGCAGTTTCGCAATCTTCGCCAAGACTCCATGTCGATCACCGATTACTGCCGCAAGTTATTGTTCCATCGAATTTGATCCGTTTGGTCTTTCTGTGAAGGATTTGCAAACCAGGAACGTGATCGCCAGGTGCAATAGTTCTGGCGACCTCTACCCGTTCTTCCCACCAGCCACCACCACCTCTGCATTCCTCGCTGCACCCACCTCGCTATGGCACCGTCGTCTCGGGCATCTTGGGCGCGACGCTGTGTCCAAGCTCATTAGCTCCAGTGTTATCTCTTGTAATAAAGATGATAGTCATCATTTATGTCATGCTTGTCAGCTCGGTCGTCACACTAGACTTCCTTTTGGTTTATCCAACTCTCGAGCTAGCAATAATTTTGATTTGATACACTGTGATCTTTGGACCTCTCCAATTGTTAGTGTGTCCGGCTATAAATACTATCTTATTATTTTAGATGATTGCTCACACTACCTTTGGACCTTTCCGCTCCGCCTAAAGTCCGACACTTTTTCCACACTCTCCAATTTTTTTGCCTACGCCCACACACAGTTTGGCATCACCATAAAGAACGTCCAGTGCGATAATGGCCGTGAATTCGACAATTCTCAGGCCCTTTTTCTTTCCCGCGGTGTTGCCCTTCGCATGTCGTGTCCCTATACATCCCAGCAAAATGGCAAAGCTGAACGCTCCATTCGCACTATCAATGACATTTTGCGCTCTCTTTTATTTCAGGCGAGTCTTCCTCCGGTCTACTGGGTTGAGGCACTTCACACCGCCACATACCTCGTCAACCGGCTTCCTACCAAAACCCTCGCCCATTCCACTCCTCATTTTTATCTTTTTTCCACCCAGCCATCCTATGAACACCTGAAAGTGTTTGGGTGTGCTTGCTACCCCAATATGTCATCCACCGCCCCCCACAAACTTGCACCTCGTTCATCCCTATGCGTTTTTCTCGGCTACTCCTTGGAACACAAAGGCTATCGGTGTCTCGAGCTTGAGTCGAATCGCATCATCACCTCCAGACATGTCGTTTTTGATGAATGCTTCTTCCCTTTTGCCGACATGTCTACCACACCCATGGCATCCTCCGCCTTGGACTTTCTTACTGACGAGCAAGATCTCACTGCTCCAGTTCCTGGAGCTCGCTCTGTGCTTGCAGGTACACCAGCTGTCACGCCGCTTGATGCACCGTCGCCTGGAGTCGGGTCGCCTGGCCACCACGGCCCAGGCTTGACCGGTCCCTCTCCAGCCTCAACGAGCGCTGCGCCCCCGTACATCGCCTACGGGTTGCTGCCGGCAGCGCTCCATCGACCTTGTGTGACGCCTCGCCCCAGCAAGCCGGTTCCGCTGCCCCTGCACCACATGTGCAGGCTGCTGCCAGCGGGACCTCGGCTGCCCCTGCACGCAGTCAGGTGCCCTCCACTGGTCGCACCCTGGCGACGCGACTGATCTCCATCACCCCCACCGACAATGCGCACTCCATGCGCACACGCAGCAAGGCCGGTATCTCACAGCCTGTGGATCGTCTCAACCTCCACGCTGTGCCCATGTCGCCGTTGCCGTCCTCTGTTCGTGGGGCTCTGTCAGATCCCAATTGGCGTTCTGCTATGCAAGCTGAATATGATGCCTTGATTGCCAATGCAACGTGGAATCTGGTACCCCGGCCTCCTGGGATTAATCTTGTCACTGGCAAATAGATTTTTCACCACAAGCTACTTGCAGATGGTTCCTTGGATCGCTACAAAGCTCGCTGGGTTCTTCGGGGATTCACACAGTGACCAGGTATTGACTATGATGAGACTTTCAGCCCAGTGGTCAAGCCTGCGACTGTCCGAGTGGTTCTCTCTTTGGCTCTCTCTCAGGACTGGCCTATTCATCAGCTGGATGTGAAAAATGCTTTTCTACATGGGACTCTTACTGAGACAGTATACTGTGTTCAGCCCGCCGGTTTTGTGGACTCCTCCCGTCCCGATTACGTCTGTCGGCTCAACAAGTCACTCTATGGTTTGAAGCAGGCTCCGCGTGCTTGGCACCATCGGTTCGCCTCTCATCTCCTCTCGCTTGGATTTGTTGAAGCAAAGTCAGATACATCCCTATTTATATATCGCCGTGGGTCAGAGACCGCTCTACTGTTGCTATATGTCGATGACATCGTCCTCACTGCTTCCTCTGCTAGACTTTTGCAGCATATTATTGGGGCTCTCCAGCATGAGTTTGCTATGACTGACATGGGTCCTCTTCACCATTTTCTGGGCATTTCAGTGACGCGTTCTGCTGGTGGTTTATTCCTCTCTCAGCGACAGTATTCTCAGGACATTTTGGAGCGAGCCGGGATGAGTGAGTGCAAGCCTTGTAGCACTCCTGTTGATGTTCACTCCAAATTATCCGCAGAAGGTCCTCCTGTTGCTGACTCCACCCAGTACCGCAGTCTCGCAGGTGCTCTGCAGTATTTGACGTTTACCCGTCCAGATATTGCTTTCGCAGTTCAGCAAGTATGTCTCTACATGCATGATCCCAGGGAGCCCCACCTTGCAGCTCTCAAGCGGATTCTACGGTACTTACGAGGCACTCTATCACTTGGCCTGATCATGCGCCGATCATCACCTACAGAGCTCGTCGTTTACACAGATGCTGATTGGGCTGGATGCCCGGACACTCGCCGTTCTACTTCTGGTTATGCAGTGTTCCTAGGTGACAATTTGGTGTCATGATCGTCCAAACGTCAGCATACAGTCTCGCGATCCAGCGCTGAGGCTGAGTATCGGGCTGTGGCAAACGGCGTTGCTGAAGCTACATGGCTACGACAGCTACTGTTTGAGCTTCACCGCCCTCCTCGCCGAGCCACTCTGGTCTATTGTGACAACGTCAGCGCAGTGTACCTCTCCAGCAATCCAGTGCAGCATCAGCGGACGAAGCATGTGGAGATTGACCTCCATTTTGTTCGAGAGAAGGTTGCACTTGGTCATGCACGGGTTCTTCATGTTCCCACGACATCACAGTACGCTGACGTCTTCACCAAGGGTCTTCCTACCTCGCTGTTTCAGGAGTTTCGGTCCAGTCAGACCATTAGCGATGCCCCTGATTAGACTGCGGGGGAGTGTTAGACTAATGTAATTAGGCCCATGTTTGGGGATTGTAAATACGCCAACTGTGGTGGGCTTCCAAGCCACCCAAGTGCGTATATATATGTAATCGTGTACACACACATGAATACATCAATATTCCCGAAATTACACTATCATCTTGTGAGTCAGAGTTCATGGCAGCCACAGCAGCAGCAAAGCAAGCACTTTGGCTCAGGAACCTGATCAGTGAAGTGACAAAACAGAAACCCAAACCAGTCACTCTCTATGTTGATAATAATTCTGCCATTGCACTCATGAAGAACCCAGTGTTTCATGGGAGGAGCAAACACATTGATTTGAAGTACCACTTCATCAGAGAATGTGTGGAGAGGGAGCAGATTATAGTAAAGAGAGTGGGGACTGAAGAACAGAAGGCAGATGTGCTGACAAAGGCAATGCCAGCAACCAAGTTGTCAGTGATGAGACACCTGATCGGTGTGAGGGACCTTGGAGTGTATGCCTGAATTAGGGGGGGAGTATGTTGGGGTTAATTCAGTCACAACAATAAGCACTTGATGTGGCACGATCAAGCTGACAAGACATGGCGGGCAAGTTCAGTTTGAATGGGTGAAACCGAGCTAGAAAAATGGATCGGTGGTGACCGAGCCCAAGGTGTGTGTTTGTCTGAACCGTGCGTTTTCAGTCAAGTTTGATCGAGTCTTTAGGATCATGTCTTTACTATTCTTTGTAATCAGTGGGTGAGTTATAAACCCTGGTGTTTAGGGAGCTCGTAAGTGTGCTGTGTTGCCAGTTAGGCACTTTGTATTCACCAACACATAAACTGAAAAGGGGCAGTGTCACCTGTCGCCCGGGTGGCGTTTTGCCTGAATCTTTTGTCTGTTCATCTTGTTCTTGATTTCTAATCCACCATACAGCGTTTGATTGTGATCCTAGGCTAACAGAATAGTTATCAGTCCAGAAGAGAGTTTTCTTGCCATCCCCTATGATTGTGATAGGCCGGTAATCAGCTGGTGTCGATGTGTCCGGCCGCTTGGGTAGTAGAACAACGAGCGCACTGTTGAGGCGACTGAATTCCCTGTTGTCAACGAACAGCAGGGCATTTAGGCCGGCCATAATGTTCTGCTGTATGATGCCCCAAGACGCTTTGGGGGTGTTTAGTTGGCAAAAAAAATTTGGATTCAGGTATTGTAGCTTTTTTGTTTTATTTGATAATTACTGTTCAATCATGGACTAATTAGGCTTAAAAGATTTGTCTTGCGATTTCACGGTGAACTATGCAATTAGTTTTTTTGTTTCATCTACATTTAATGCTCTATACATGTACCGCAAGATTCGACGTGATGTTTTGGGGTGAAAATTTTTGGGACCAGTCCGGTCCTGGCGCGTGGTCAGACTGCATATCCCTGATTGCCGCCCATACCTCGTCTGGGGAGAATGGTAGGTCCAGGGCGGATAAGTCAGACGCCACAAATCCGAGCTCCCCCATGGCCATGTTTAGTTTCCCAATTCTCCCCTCAAATTCCACTATGCAAAAAGAAGATTCCCCGTCACATCAAAATGTCGGTAAATGCATGGAGTACTAAATGTTGATGAAATCAAAAACTAATTGTACAGTTTTGTTGTACTTTGCGAGACGAACATTTTAAGCCTAGTTAGTCAAAATTTGGATAATTTTTACCAAATACAAACGAAATGCTACAGGAATTCTGATACAGTGTTTTTCACCCCTATTCCGCAATCTAAACGAGGCCCAGGTCCAATTCGTCTCCGACCTGGGCCGCCTGACCGAAAACACTGTAGAAATGCTGGAAAACAGCTTCCTCAAGCAGATCCTGCGACCTGACGATCTCGTCTCCTACCCGAAGCTGACTGATGATGTTACGCCTTCTTCTCCCACGTGCTAAGCAGGTGGAAGTATTTTGTGTTGGCATCACCGTCCGCTAGGTGCCTGACACGCGCACGCTGCCGCGCGCGATGGTGCATTCTAAGGATGAGAGGCCGAGGCATCTTCCTTTGACCTCTGTGCGCAATGCTCGTTCATCTTCGGTTAGAATCCTGGTGTCCGAAGCCTGGTCTAGTCTGAGTATGATCTCCCGTGCCATGAGGAGCTGCTCCTTGATCACCCCAATCTGTCTGGCAGCCCAGCCCTTGAGTTCACTGGACAAGTTCCTGAACTTGGGGTCTAGCCGTCGTAGCGGGTCCGAGATATGGTCCGGGCACTGCCATCCCCGCTGTACTGCTTCCTTGAAGCCCAATAGCTTAGGCCAGAAGATCTCGAAGTGGAACCGCGTCTTTACGGTTATGGACACATTGGTCTGCAGGATGATCGGACAATGGTCGGAGGCGTCTGTGGAGAGTGACACGAGGGAAAGCGCTCCTCCCACTGTAGAGAGGCTAGCGCCCAGTCCAGCCGCACCATGTTCGGCCTTTGGCGCTCGTTACTCCAGGTGTAACGGCGGCCGTGGAGGTGGATATCCATCAGCTCTAGTTCGGCCACTGTTCTGCGGAAGCGTCTCATGGTTCGTCGATTGATTCGGCCGTTGTTCTTGTCAGCCTCATCAAGGATGAGATTGAAGTCCCCGACGATCACCCACGCTCCATCGTATTGATCTCTGATCGCTGTGATCTCTTCAAGGAATAGAGTTTTCTCGGCTTCGTCCTGTGGCCCGTACACCACAGTGAGCCACCAACGTTCCTGCGACTGGACTTCGTCGGCGCTGCCTGACGTTGAGGCTGCTGCCGAAGCCGGCGTTGTGGTCACGCCGCTGTCCGTGTGTACAGTGGCGGGCCCAGGATTTTTATTTTGGGTATTCAAAATGTGAAGGGAGTTAAAAAAAAATTGACAACATAAACTCCTAATGCATAATATTTGGCATGTATAACACCACATGATTCTAATTGTATAATATACTAGGTAGCGTGCCCGTGCATTGCTACGGAACAACTAAATTTTGTACTAAAACCACACGGATCGCACAATAAGATAATAATATTATAAAATTAAATACCGATGTTATAATAACATTTAATTCAAAAAGCAAAGTTCGTGAAATTAACACAGTCATGAAGAGCGTGACTTCGTATGCTCACAAACTCTACCGTATAGACTTTTCCACGATGCGGCTAATACAATGTTTTATATTGACAAGAAGAGATCTCCAATATCTATTTTTTTTCGTGCGCCAATAAATCCATGAACTCCATACCATCCTGTACACAAGTTCAAGTATATATGTAAATATTAGTGCCTGTCACTTGTGTAATACTGCGTGTCTTGAAAAATCTCTCACAAAACCTTAAAACAAAGTATGTTATACTCATCGCATAAATATGTGTTGCAAATATCAGATTCATTAAGATTGATGACTTATATATTGTATAACCAAAAGCAGCTTTGAGCTTGTTCAAATTTCACAGCAGCATCAGCCCTCCTTTTGGGTGCATTTGGTTGAGGTGGTATGACTTCTGTAAAAACTACACCAATCTCTCTCAGTTACGAGCGGACCCTAAACGCACTGCCCCTCATTCAAGGTAGGACCTTCTCGTTGGACACCAGATGATCAGTAATTTCAACGCCTCTTTGGCCAGGCTGAATAGTTCACGGAGCCCAGACCGCATGGATGGTGCCACCCTTTCCTTAATCTTCAACTACAGATGATATGCCGATAAAATACTAACAAAAACAAGCGTGTCAGCAGATTTCATGGATGATTCTAACTACTGAAATATTGAGTGGATAACCCATCCTCTCATGCCGACTGAAATCACTGAACTGTACTATATTGAGTGTTCTACACCTTCTGAAATGTGCAACTATAGAAGCCAAGGACCCAGTATATGGATAGGAAGAGCACCTGCACAACCAAAATAGATAGATGCTGAATGAGAAAGTATTTTACTTCTATACTTTTGTACACAAGTAGTCAAGTAGCACTAAAAATATGCTAATATGCAGTACATGATTTATAATCCCAACATTCAAAAATATTATTCTAGTAGAATCTGCTGACCACCCAAACAATGTTAGAACAAAGGGGTTATGTTGATGCTCAGAACGTACAGCTCAACGCAAAAGGAATTGACGTTTCGTTCCTGCTGTATCAGTTAATATCTAAGTATTATGCCGTTGATATCAGTTAATATCTAAGGCTGAAAAATTCTATGTATAATATTTTCCTTATTTTTTACACCTTAAAGATCCACGTTCACCACCTATGCGCGCGGTCGCGTGACGCCCGGGCTGCCCTTGCCGAGCTTGTCGTCGTAGCGCCGTCCTCAAAGGTCATTGTGAACACTGAACATTGTAAACATCTCATTCCAGCAGAAAAAGACGATGATATAGCAGTCTGGTGAAGCACCTTAATATAATTCATTCATTGGACCAAGATCCAACTATCCAAGAGCTATCCAGTCTACAAATTTGAAGACAATATATGCAGTCACCCTGAAAACAAAATACAGCTCACTTCCATCAACTTGCTTAGGAACGCCCCCTGAAAACAGTGTGCCTAAACTTCTATAAAGTGCAGTGCGCCACTCAAACTTCAGCATTATTAGCACAGATGTAAATAGTCATCTTGCAATCTCAAACAGTTATAGAATAAAAGTCCACTACACTTCCAGATAGTGCACAATACAGAGTCTAAAGAATTGGATTGAACACATACTGAGAAAGTTAGCATGGTACCAGATGTGACAGATCCTTGCATAGTTTCTATGAAAACAATATGTTTACATTTCCTGATATCCTCGATTATGATTACTGATCTACAAGATTGATAGCTGAGTTAGTACAAGTACCATGATATATTAATAACCGGTATAGGAGCTCTCGGAGATTAATGCATTTTCTACAAACCTGATTAAATAACGTACAATACCAAATTGCAGGCAAGTAGGCATCACCGAGCACTGTGCACAGCACAAAAATTCTGCGCCAACATATAGCAACTATAGTAAGGAAAAAAATTTCTATTGACAAATACAATATAATTAGTCAAGTAGATAAGATAATTACCTTCAGAGTTACGCTCTTGTTCTTCAGACTTTAGGAATTAGGAATCAGGAACATGAAAATTATGCAACATGTGGCCTGCTCTGCTCCTTCCTGGCCTCCTAGAGGCCTCCGCTGATCCGCTCTGTAGTCTCCGTGTGGACTGCTGACAGCAGTATGCATAGATTGACGGATCAGATAATCAGATGACAGTTAATCCTGAAATCGATAGGTCTGATAGGCTAGATTATATGGGCACCATCGGATTCGGGGACCTGTTTGTGCGTACCGGTCGCACTCCCTCCTGCACGGCTCTAGATGCAGTTAACCAAATCACAGATCAATCAGATCAAATGAGGACAGTTAACCAGATCAAATGAGAAGGGTTCAACATGATGGATTGGATCGAGTCGAGGAAAGAGGGAACCAAGATCGGAGGTGACTGGACCTGGCCATCAGCAGAGATGTAGCAGATGTACTTGTTGCCCCCTGCTATTGGCCTCACCACCACCATAGCTCTTGCCGCCAGGCAATTGCTATTTGATTCGTGGCAATTCCAATCACGAACGTCTCAGCACAGCGCCGCCACCCCTCAAGTCCAGATCCGGCAGGACGACGACGCTCCCGCCACACCACCACCTTGCGTGCACAGCACCGCACCGTCACCACCCCACCCTCAACCTCAACCTAAACCTCAAGACAACATGGCGGCCGATAGGGATCAAGCACAAAAGAGAAGGTTGGGTGCGAGAGAAATCAACACGATATCTGTGGAGTTGGCGACGTCGACGGAGCCCTGATCACTCGTCGCGCCTTAGTGGATCTGCGCCGCCACGCGATGGGCCGCCGTAGCCGCTGACGCCGCGGCTGAAGAGCACTTGCCTCCTCGCCTGGTACCCTGCCCTGGGGTTCGTCCGTGGGAGAGATGAGAGGAGTCTGCAGGTCGTGCGTGTGGGAGAGGGGGAGGGGGAGGGGGAGGGGAGCCGGGTCCATCGCACGGTTGGGCGAGCGGGGTGAAGGACACGCGCGGATCGCACTGGGGAGGCAGAGCGACGACGCGAAATATTGTCGCACGAAGCGGAGGCAGACGGACGAAAATTTTGCCGCACTGCCTCCGCACTGGTGTACTGCTACCGTGACGGAGAAGCAGCCAATGAGCTGTTCCCTGTTCAGATAGGAGCACTTCCGGGCCCCGAGCTGCTACCAGTATTCCACCGCGTGTAGCTGCTGCCGGGAGATAAGCAAAATCTGCGTAATTGATTCCCAGCGTGGAAGCTACGGTCCATTGGTTTACAGATTGGAGTTTTGTTTTCACTAGGCACACTAGCTGTGCTCGCGTCTCATCAACTAATGTTCTTACGTTGTCTCTGCGCGCTCTGGAGTCTAAGCCGCGCACGTTCCAGCAAAGGATTGCTGTGTTATGCATTAAGGGTGTACAAACGCGTCCATAGGACGGTTTAAGCTCGGGCCGCTGGGCGGCGGCGCCGCTTCCGCGCGCCGAGATCGTCCTCCGGCGGGAACAGCTGGCGCAGTGCGACGGAGTGTTCGCCGGCGCCGCTGAAGATCTCGTCGTACTTTTGTTTGGCTGCTGGGGATGGTTCCTGAATGCCTTGACTGAACCCCATGCGTTTCAGGAGCAGGACCTCTCTCCTCTTGGACGCTGGAATATGCGAGAAATTTTGTTCCGCCAGCCGCCTGCTGCGTTGCGGGATCTCAGCCAACGTGGGATGATAGCATGTTTGTTTGTTTGGAGATCCTACATACAGGTTCTTTCCTCGACCTACGGCAGACTCTCCAAATACAAAGAGCCAGAATTTAGGAGCATTCAGAAAGTAAGAATAATTTTTGTAACATTACCCCTTTTTTTCCTCGCCGCGCGCCCGCATCGCATTCGCACCTTCGCCGCTAAACCTCGAGGGCAAGGCCAACAGCGGCGTCCGCGATTCATTGACCCTCTCGTGCCTGGTGCCCCCTTCGCTGTCAGGAGAGGGAGTGCTTAGGTGAACACGCTGGGCCTGGCCCAAAGAATATCCCATATTTTCAATAGGCCCGATTGCTCTTGCAGGCCAGGTCCAAGAGCCTTGAGATGTTGCTAAAAAATAGAGCCTTGAGATTTTCTCTCTTTTGATTGAGGTTTCGCTGATGTTTGATAACATCGACCTTGCTCACATGCCCATCAATATGGTCTTTTGCTCACTAGCGCTGCTGCGACGGCTGACGGCCTGACCAACATGCACGGAGCAGGCGCGTGTGAGCGCGTGGATCGCTCGCTAGCTGTTGCCCGCCAAATTAAGGCAAAGCAGGCAGGGGGCGAGGCGGGCTGGCCACCACCCAAAAGCTCGGGCCGCCCCTGCTCCGACCATTGCTCCCGCCGCTCGTCTCCGATCCCAGCCTATTCATTCGTCTCTCCCACAGCAGCTCACCGTGCCTCCTCCATCGGCATCGACCCGCCCGAGAGCACACCGTGCCGTCTCTCCCCGGCGTGCGCGCGCGCGTGGTCGGAGGCTGCCGTCGCTCGCGTCGGCCGCCCCCGGCCCCCGATCGACACCGCCGGCCAGCAGCTGGGAGGAACAAACGAACGAGCCAACCCAAGCTGAATGATCAGCCACATACCGTTCCTCCGGAAAATGCATCGCTGGATCCTCCCTAGCTGCGGCGACATCCGCCAGCCGCGCCAGTCGTCGTCCGCCCGCCGTCGAGGTACGCACGCACCTGACCTGGAGGAGTCGGCCTCGATTCCGCCGCCGCTTTGCATCCATGCTCGATATATTATATGATCTGCGTTCCCGATCGCGCCGCGTATGTACGCAGATGAGGCCCCGAGGCCCTCGGCGGCTCCTTCAAAGCTGAGGAAGGTGGGGTCGGAGGGGATGCTGGTGCTGGCCGTGCCCAAGGACGTGGAAGAGTTCCGGACCATGTCGGCGTACGGCCGTCTCAAGCTCTTCACCTACGACGAGCTCAGGAAGGCCACCGGCGACTTCAACCCGGGGCAGATCGTCGGCGAGGGCGGCTTCGGCGTCGTGTACAGAGGGGTCATCGACGGCGCCGTGCGCAAGGGGTACCCGCCCACGGAGGTCGCCGTCAAGGTGCTCAACCCGGAGGGGCTCCAGGGCGACAGGGAGTGGCTGGTAAGGCTCAGGCATCTCCATTCAGCATCACCATGAATGAATCTCGATCTCGATCTCACCCACGTTCGTCCATGGACATGCGTGCAGACGGAGGTGAGCTACCTCGGGCAGTACAGCCACCCGAACCTGGTGGAGCTGATCGGCTACTGCTGCGAGGACGACCACCGGCTGCTGGTGTACGAGTTCATGGCCAAGGGCAGCCTGGAGCACCACCTGTTCCGCCGGGCCTGCAGCCTGTCGTGGATGATGCGGGTGGCCATTGCGCTCCACGTCGCCAGGGGCCTCGCGTTCCTCCACGGCCCCGACCGCCCAATCATCTACCGAGACTTCAAGACCTCCAACATCTTGCTCGACGCGGTTTGTTCGTTATTGCATTGCCTACGATCGTCGGTTCATCTTCGTCCCGGCCGGCGCCGGTGGCCACCAAAAGCATCAGCAGACTCACCACCGTCGACCCGTCGTCGTGCCAGGAATTCAACGCCAAGCTGTCGGACTTCGGGCTCGCCAAGGAGGGGCCAATGGGCGGCGAGACGCACGTGTCCACCAGGGTCATGGGCACCTACGGCTACGCCGCGCCGGAGTACATAGCCACCGGTAGGTACCGTACCGTACCTTCTTCTTCCCTGACGACGTCGATCGCTGCCTGCCGGCGGCCGGCGCTGCTGCAATGACAGGATGTAATAACGCAGGGCACCTGACGGTGATGAGCGACGTGTACGGCTTCGGCGTGGTGCTGCTGGAGATGCTGGTGGGGCGGCGCGCGCTGGAGCCGAGCCGGGCGGGGGCCCGCGACGGCAGCCTGGTGGACTGGGCGCGACCCATCCTGATCCGGCCCAAGAAGCTGGAACGGATCCTGGACCGGCGGATGGGCGAGGTGGGCCCAGAGATGGGGCTGGAGCGCGTGGCCCGCCTCGCCTACGACTGCCTCAGCCAGAACCCCAAGGTCCGGCCCTCCATGGCCAGGGTCGTCACCACGCTCGAGGCCGTCCTCGCCGCCGACGACGCCCCGCCACGGTGAGACCGGCAGGCCGGCCGGCGAGATCGTGCCATAGGTAGTAGGGTCGGCATACGACTTAATTAGGTGTACGGGTTTATATGCGTGGGCGAAGGAGGCATGTTTGGTGTAATCATTTTATCGAATCGATATATTCATGGAGTATAAAATTTATTAATAAATTTGTAAAAGAATAAAAAATTGAGCAGCTTTTCTCAGACTCTATTGTACAGCACCACCAACGATACCATGTGCACTCACTTTTGTCACGATGGGTTGGGGAGAATATAAACACCTTCTTCACAGTTCACACCGTCGGTGAAATCCTGCCTGAGGACGTCCTGGCGTCCTGCTGGCTGCTGCAGGTCGACGAAGGCATCAGCATGTGCATGGAATGATAGGAGTCTCTCTCGGACTAGGGATTGTCCGTGTAGGCTCCTTCGGGGAGGGGATGGAGCTTCCGCGAGGGACGCGTATTCATCATCTTGATGCATGAAAGAGTCGGTCATGTTTGTAATAATTTTGTTTGGCAGTGCTAGCGCCGGGACATCCGTCCGTGCCTGCACTCTCCCCGTGCACCTGCATCCCGCGCATGCATATGCGGGGCCCACGCTGCCCGACTGCACGTGAGGAGTCCCCGCTCGCACCCCCCCCCCCCCCCCCCCCCGCTTCTTATGCGCATGCACGCGGCCAGCAGCTGCAACAGGGGGACTACAGTAGGTGGCTACGCCAGCATCCAGAAGAGGGGAGGGGCGGTATGCCTAGCCGACGCCGGGAGGAGAAGGAGGAGACACCGAGACGAAGGTGAGACAACAGAAAAAGCAAGGATAGAGATGCAACACCTGATCTACTTTTCAAACATTCGGATGCAACACTTGCAATATACGTCTAAAGGCAGATGAAACATATGAAACATGCATCTGAAACACTAGATGCAACACCAGATCTACTTTTGAAACATCCAAATAAAACACTTGCAACATACGTACGAACAGCTGAAACATTCGAAACATGCGTATGAAACACTAACAAAAAAAACACCTAAAAACACTTCATATGTGTCATCCAGATGAAACACTCGCAAACATACGTATGGAAAACAAGATGAAACATTTGGAACATAACTTGAAACATACGTGTATAGCCACTATAACATGTGCAATATTCCGATCTACTTTTGCAACATTAAGATGAAATACTTGCAATATCCAGATGAAACATCTGAAATACTTGAAACATACTCCTACAACATGGGCTTTGCTTGGACCAATGGAGGCACGCTGGGGCGGAGGTCGACGACAGCGCATGGACCTCACTGCGCAGCAGTGGTATAGGCAACTCACCGGAGGGCGCGGCATTACACGAATCTCGTCCCCCTCGCTTGCTTGCTGGAGCATCCGTCGTGGAGGCTTGCCAGCTCGGTGGAGGCGGCCGTGGCTTGCTAGCTCAGTGGAGGCGGTCGTTACGAGCGGGCCAACCGCAGTAAGGAGGCAGCGCGGTGGAGGCGGCCGAGGCAGACTGGGCCCGATGGGGAATGCGGCACGGAGGAGGCAGCGCGCGGAGAAGGCCGCAGGGAATAGGGCGCGGTGCGGCCGAGGTGCGGCACTGCAGGGGTCGGTAGATGGGCACGGCGACGCACAGAGGAAACAACGTAGTGAGCATCGGGGCACGCGGACAAGACGAGTGGATAGGGTCCCTGGGTGAGCGGTGTTGACGGTTCTTAAGTATCAATTATAACCATCAAATAAATAAAGAAAAGGACCTATATGCAAGCAACACCTAGAATTAGGGTTTGATCTAACAGAATTCCACGAGTTTTGCTGTTTATCTATTTCTGCAGGGGGTTATCAGAAAATACGGAAGAAAGGCCCACATGTCGGATTAATGACGGGATATTAACCGAACACGTAATTATCTTACATCTAGAAGATTCCAGAAGCCACAGGAACGAACGGGAGCCGTAACGGGCCAGGACACAGGGCGCCCGCCCTGTGCCCTAGGGCGCCCGCCCTGCCCCCGGGACCAATCAGGTCGAGTCTCGCGGATTATGCTCCACCGCCTTTGAGGATCAAGGAAAACCGTAGGATGAAGGTCGGTTTGATCCGACGGTCCAGATTCATCCAAAAGGGCTATATAAGCAAGGCCCCTGACCCCTGGTGGAGAAGACCCCAATTCATTATTCAGTTGCATATCTCTAGTTAGGGTTTAGAGAGAGAGGTTCCCGCTAGGGTTCCCACCTCTTAGGGCTTAGCATCCAATGTGAGAGTAGAATTAGTTCTACTAGATTGAGAGAGATAGAGTGGAGGTGTAGATCGGAGGAAGCCGGCCTGTCGGTGTCTACTCCGAGGTTGTACCTGCGGGAGCAAGTTCTTCTAACCCGAGGCTTGTTCTCAGGATTCTTCAGTGTTTCGACATCTAAATTCTAGTAAGTTCTTTGTTTTATTGTTCTTTGGTTTATGAGTTTACTTTGATCTCTTCGCGTAGAGTTTAGAGTAATCATCTCTAGCGTAAACGTGGTGTTTAAGCTAGGATACTCATAGATATCCCCTTGTCTAGCCGGACCGTGGTAGTAGCGAGGAACGTGACAATTCCGAGTTACCTTTGTATTCCATATCCCGTTAGCAGGATCGATAGGGTTTATAGGTGCGGGTTGAACATCCTTTGTGGTGTCTAGATTCCGTAAACCTCCCCAATAGAACAGTAGATCATCCTTACCAAGGTTAGAAGAAGAGTGCGGTTGTAGTCTTCTCTATACATCACTCACATCGAATCATAGTGGTTGTAGCCTAAAGGTTAGTAGTAATAGATTTGGTTAGTCAGATGCACTCTTTCTCCTAAAGGTAAAAATATAAATACGATACCCAGGATAACATCTCGGGTGAAGTGCTCACAGATATCCGTGCGCTTGCGGATCCTATTTCCTAATTGCGTTACCAAATATCAACAAGCATTTCTGGCGCCGTTGCCGGGGAGAAAGACGGTTTGCTGAGATAACCTTGAGTCTTACTACTAGCTTGTATTCATACTTTTTTATTTTCTTATCTTTTTCATTTTTTTTCTTTTTACCAAAAATGGAAAACCAAGGTTCTATATCTATCTTTGATGCCGCAACACCTTCAGCAACTGACCTTTTACCATGGGAGTCATCACAGCCTATCCAAACATCCCAGTATAAGTTAAGTTCAAGGTTGATTGCGATGATTCAAAATTTATCTTTTTCGGGAAAGGAAGACGAAAACCCTTACCTTCATATTAGAGATTTTGAGCAGACATGCGATTGTCTTCGCATTGATGGCATCTCTGATAAGACTTTACGTTGGAAGCTTTTTCCTTTTTCTTTAAGAGGAGAAGCTAGACGATGGTATAGTCAGAAGGTAAGTCAACAGCAAGGTGAATGGGGAGTTTTAAGAGCCAACTTTTGTCTAGATTTTTATTCCCTTGACCGTACTGGTGACCTTAGACTCGAAGTCCTATCTTTTAAACAAAAAGATAATAAAACTTTGGGGAAATCCTGGAAACGTTTTTCTGATCTTTTAGAATCTGGTCCAAAACTTTTGCTTGAAGACACTGTTCTCTTATTTCACTTTTTTCGAGGTCTTCAGAAAGATAATAAACAAATGCTGCATACAATGTCTAGAGGTTCTTTCTTTCGTATCCCTACTGATGAAGCTAAGGGGATCTTGAATAGAATCCTAGAAGCTGAGATGGATAATGTCCTCCATGATAAAACCTACGAAGCCGAAGTAGACACTCTGCCAAATTTTTCATCTACTTTAGCTATCCCAGGTTCTGAGCCACAAAAGGAAGAAATTCTACCACCTGATTTCATGCTGGATATAGAATCCGATCTTTTTGCCGATTTTGGAAACATTTCAAACTACCATTCTATAGACAAACCCTAAAACGGCCAATTTAGCATTTGTTTACCAAGTGAACGTCAATTGAGAGAGCTTATCTCGGTTATGAGTAGCGAATGGTTAGAGGAGTCAGAGCTTTCCTCTGAAGTAATCCGAGTGGACACACCCTCTATAACTATACGCTGTGCTTATAATTCTGATCAATTTAACGCTCTCTATAATCCTGTTGTGGGGATCAATATTATGTCCGAAGCTTTTGCACTTAATTTATTTGGGAAACTTGTTTTAACCCCCACAACAAAGGTCATAAAGGAATCTTCGGGACGATTAGGCCCCAATCTTGGAATTATTAATGTCCTACCCTTTATGGTAGAAGGCTCCATGGTTCATTTGAACTTTTATATCTTTGATATATGGGGTTTCGACCTACTGATTGGACAACCTTTTAGAAGACTCCTTTATGAAGGTCAAACTGGAAAGCTCCACATTTCCTTGGGAAAGGATTTTAAACTTCCAATTACAATAACTCACTCCTTGAATAATAAGACCGAGCCATATCTTTTGCCTGATCCTATGGAGGAGGTAAAGGCTGCATCTCTAGAACTTTTAGATGATCCAGACTTAGAAGAGGAAGCCCCCTTCTTCACTGAAGAAGAGGCCGAACCTTCTGAACCTGAACCCTTAGATGAGTTTGCAGAAACACCTAGACCCCCCATAGAACTCAAAACTTTACCACTCGGTCTTACCTATGCTTTCCTAAACAATAATCCAGAGTTTCCTGTGATCGTTAGTAATAAACTCACTCAGGAGCAAACTCTGCGATTAATGACCATTCTTGAAAAACACCACTCTGTTTTCGGCTACTCACTTCAAGATCTCACAGGAATCAGTCCTATGATTTGTACCCATCGTATTCCGACAGATCCTTCTGTTACACCCTCTCGAGAGCCTCAACGTAGACTTAACAACGCGATGAGAGAGGTAGTTAAAAAAGAAGTTATAAAGTTGCTGCATGCAGGGATTATATATCCTGTGCCGCATAGTGAGTGGGTAAGCCCTGTTCAAGTTGTGCCTAAAAAGGGAGGCATGACTGTTGTTACTAATGATAAGAATGAGCTAATTCCGCAACGCACTGTCACTGGGTGGCGGATGTGCATAGACTATAGAAAACTTAATAAAGCCACGAAAAAGGATCATTTTCCTTTGCCTTTTATAGATGAGATGCTTGAGCGGTTAGCAAAACACTCGTTTTTCTGTTTTCTAGATGGATATTCAGGGTATCACCAGATCCCTATCCATCCTGATGATCAAAGCAAAACCACTTTTACATGCCCATATGGAACGTATGCTTATCGTAGAATGTCTTTTGGGTTATGTAATGCACCAGCTTCTTTTCAAAGATGTATGATGTCTATATTTTCTGATATGATTGAAGAGATTATGGAAGTTTTCATGGATGATTTCTCAGTTTATGGAAAAACTTTTGATAGTTGTCTTGAGAACTTAGATAAGGTTTTGCAAAGATGTGAAGAAAAGCACTTAATCCTTAATTGGGAAAAATGTCATTTTATGGTTAGAGAAGGAATAGTGCTAGGACACCTAGTGTCTGAAAGAGGTATTAAGGTAGATAGAGCTAAAATTGAAGTAATTGAACAACTACCTCCACCTGTGAATATAAAAGGAATTCGAAGTTTTCTTGGCCATGCTGGTTTTTATCGCAGATTTATAAAAGACTTTTCATTTATTGCGAGACCACTTACTCTTTTGCTAGCCAAGGATGCTCCTTTCGAATTTGATGATGCATGTCTAAATTCTTTTAATTTATTAAAGCAAGCACTCATCTCTGCACCAATCATTCAACCCCTGATTGGTCGTTGCCTTTTGAAATTATGTGTGATGCTAGTGATTATGCTGTGGGGGTAGTTTTGGGACAAACTAAAGATAAAAAGCATCATGCAATTGCTTATGCAAGTAAAACTTTGACAGGAGCTCAACTTAATTATGCAACCACTGAAAAAGAGCTTCTGGCTGTTGTTTTTGCCATTGATAAATTTAGATCTTATTTAGTTGGAGCTAAGATAATTGTTTACACTGATCATGCTGCACTAAAATATTTGCTCACTAAGAAAGATGCTAAACCTCGCTTAATCAGATGGATTTTATTACTCCAAGAATTTGACTTAGAAATAAAAGATAAAAAGGGAGTAGAAAATTCTGTTGCTGATCACTTGTCTAGAATGTACTTTAAGAATTCACAGGAACCCCCCATTAATGACTCACTCCGGGACGACATGCTTTACGGGATTAACAGATCTGACCCCTGGTATGCAGATATTGTTAATTTTATGGTTTCAGGTTATGTACCACCCGGAGCAAACAAGAAGAAGCTTATTCAGGAAAGTCGTTCACATATATGGGATGAGCCATATCTCTTCCGAGTATGCGCTGATGGCCTACTTAGAAGATGTGTGACCACTGAGGAAGGATTGAAGATCATCGACAGATGTCACTCATCACCATACGGAGGACACTATGGAGCATTCCGTACACATTCAAAGATCTGGCAATGTGGATTCTACTGGCCTACGATGTACGATGACACGAAGCAATATATCAGAAGATGTGGGCCATGTCAAAGGCACGGAAACATAAATACAAGGGATGCCATGCCACTCACCAACAACCTTCAGATTGAACTCTTTGATGTCTGGGGAATAGACTACATGGGTCCATTTCCCCCATCTAAGAAGTGTGAGTTCATCTTGGTGGCGGTTGATTACGTCTCCAAGTCAGTACAGACACTACCTTGCAAGAATGCCGACAATATCAGTTCGAAGAGGATGTTTGAGGAAATCATATTTCCAAGATTTGGAGTCCCCAGGATAGTGATAAGTGATGGAGGATCACACTTCATTGACAAGCGCTTCGAGCACTATCTATCAAGACATGGAATCCGTCACAACGTCGCTACTCCCTATCATCCTCAGACAAGTGGCCAAGCAGAGACTTCTAACAAGCAAATCAAGAACATTCTTCAGAAGACGGTGAACGAGATGGGAACGACATGGAAGGACAAGTTACCCGATGCACTCTGGGCTTACCGGACAGCATACAAGACCCCAATTGGAATGTCTCCATACCAATTGGTATACGAAAAGACCTGTCACCTACCTGTTGAACTTGAGTTCAAGGCACACTGGGCCATAAAAAGATGGAATATGGACCTAGATATCGCCGGAAAACATAGAAGAATGCAATTATCGGAGTTGGAAGAATGGCGGGAGAAAGCATATCACAATTCAAAGATCTACAAAGAAAGAGTCAAGAGATGGCATGACAAGAGGATCAAGAAGAAGGAGTTCTCACCCGGAGATAAGGTATTACTTTTTAATTCCAGGGTGAAGCTTTTTGGGCATGGAAAGCTCCGGAGCAAATGGGAAGGACCATTCAAGGTAATTCATTCATCATCCCACGGAGCTATCACACTTCAAAATGACAAAGGTACGTTATTCAAGGTAAATGGTCAACGTCTTAAATTATTTTTAGAGCCCAATAAAGAATTAGAAGAAATAGACATGATCAATTTTTACCTTCCAATTAAAAATTAAAGCCCGACGCCAACAAGAGGATCGATGAGTTAGAGCATAGTCTTAGGAGGCGTGAGCGTCGCTGAGCTATCTAGATTAGATCTTGGGGCTATATATGTCTTAGTTATTATTAGATTCGATTAGGTTCGCTTATAATCAGTTTAGATCTATTATATTCGGTTATTATTATTATTCCGTTGTAATAAATGCCTCAAGATTAATAAAGATTATTATTAGTATGTCTTGTGTGTCTCTACTTTACTTTTGTGCAAGAAAGCAGAAAACAAGTATGGGGGAGATTCCCTAACATGTCACACACACTTCGATCGCACCACTCCATGAACCAGGTACACACTCTGCGCACTTTTATTACACACTTACACACTCACCTTAGTTTGTGCAGAATTTTATCTCTCTAAACATGATAAATTAAAAGGATAAAAATACTTATAATCATGATCAATCTCACTCTGTGATATTTCCTGGAAACCTGCAATTATTAAAATTATTTCAAAACCCTGTGTTGCTAAAAGTCATTGTGGAATAAGAGATGGTAAGGGTATGAGTACCTTATTCTTAGTATCTTTATTGCTTGGAGAATTTGTTTTAAAAATCTCAAAATTATAGCTACCATCCTCAAGTTTTATATGCCTGCTAAACATGAAAATATTAATTAAAGCTATCTGCTTTGTATTGAGTTTGTTCAAAACAAGTTAGACCCTTGTTGAGAGATTTATCATACTCCTAAGATCAAGACATTTTTATTCAGAAAGATTCACTCTTCCGAAGTATTATTGCGTTAGAGGCATGGGCTATGCAAAATTATGAATATATCGAGGAAATAAAAAGGAGCAAGTGCTCGATAACCTCGTGGAAAAAAATGAACAAGTGTCCGGCAGTAGAATTAGGGGTACCTCGGTATCCACCCAAAATGAAAAAAAATGAGATATGATAAAAATATGATGGAAAGAAAATGATAGCCCATGGTCCCTCTAATAAGCAATATGCCAGTAAGAGTGACAAGTTTTTAATTTTCAAAATCTTTGATCTAAGAGTATGGCATTCTTCTCCTCGGATCCGGTTTTGACCATACAATAAATGCAAGGTATGTATGCTTAAAGAATTATTTTTGCAAAATCAAAACAGCATCAGTGAGATATATATAAAAGATAATGAGTGACTCTGAGAGCACCTATGAGGATAAAGGTATGCTAAGTTTTTCTTTTCAAAAATATGTAAAAACTCCAAGTGATAGGGATTAAGAAGAAGAAAGGCTCTTTACTCTGACCATATATTTCCCTGACTATAAGTGCACAGTGGATTTTTACAACACCCTGCAGGTATGAAAGAATGTTTCAACCCCAGATGTTTTATTAACCAACCTTTTCTCGAGGACGAGTAAAAGCCTAAGTATGGGGGTGTTTGTTGACGGTTCTTAAGTATCAATTATAACCATCAAATAAATAAAGAAAAGGACCTATATGCAAGCAACACCTAGAATTAGGGTTTGATCTAACAGAATTCCACGAGTTTTGTTGTTTATCTATTTCTGCAGGGGGTTATCAGGAAATACGGAAGAAAGGCCCACATGTCGGATTAATGACGGGATATTAACCGAACACGTAATTATCTTACATCTAGAAGATTCCAGAAGCCACGGGAACGAACGGGAGCCGTAACGGGCCAGGACACAGGGCGCCCGCCCTGTGCCCTAGGGCGCCCGCCCTGCCCCCGGGACCAATCAGGTCGAGTCTCGCGGATTATGCTCCACCGCCTTTGAGGATCAAGGAAAACCGTAGGATGAAGGTCGGTTTGATCCGACGGTCCAGATTTATCCAAAAGGGCTATATAAGCAAGGCCCCTAACCCCTGGTGGAGAAGACCCCAATTCATTATTCAGTTGCATATCTCTAGTTAGGGTTTAGAGAGAGAGGTTCCCGCTAGGGTTCCCACCTCTTAGGGCTTAGCATCCAATGTGAGAGTAGAATTAGTTCTACTAGATTGAGAGAGATAGAGTGGAGGTGTAGATCGGAGGAAGCCGGCCTGTCGGTGTCTACTCCGAGGTTGTACCTGCGGGAGCAAGTTCTTCTAACCCGAGGCTTGTTCTCAGGATTCTTCAGTATTTCGACTTCTAAATTCTAGTAAGTTCTTTGTTTTATTGTTCTTTGGTTTATGAGTTTACTTTGATCTCTTCGCGTAGAGTTTAGAGTAATCATCTCTAGCGTAAACGTGGTGTTTAAGCTAGGATACTCATAGATATCCCCTTGTCTAGCCGGACCGTGGTAGTAGCGAGGAACGTGACAATTCCGAGTTACCTTTGTATTCCATATCCCGTTAGCAGGATCGATAGGGTTTATAGGTGCGGGTTGAACATCCTTTGTGGTGTCTAGATTCCGTAAACCTCCCCAATAGAACAGTAGATCATCCTTACCAAGGTTAGAAGAAGAGTGCGGTTGTAGTCTTCTCTATACATCACTCACATCGAATCATAGTGGTTGTAGCCTAAAGGTTAGTAGTAATAGATTTGGTTAGTCAGATGCACTCTTTCTCCTAAAGGTAAAAATATAAATACGATACTCAGGATAACATCTCGGGTGAAGTGCTCACCGATATCCGTGCGCTTGCGGATCCTATTTCCTAATTGCGTTACCAAATATCAACAAGCGGCGCGTGCGCGAGTGAGTGGAGGGAGACGTCTGTCCGTCCGGATCGGACGTCTTAGTTGTATCATCGAATTTTTTCCTCCGGTTGCAACATACAGACATTCTTACTAGCAAAGAAAGAAAACAATTGAACAACTTTTCTCATATGTGAGACTTGAGGGGCTCAAGCACTCGAGAACAGACGAGTAGATGGGTTCTTTCTAAGAAACAAAACTATGTAAGAAGGAACTCACTAAATGCTACGAATAGCTATTTTTCTTAAGCCAATGCCAGGGTTTCTTAACCTGTTAGTGCTCTATTTAAAGCTATTTGAATCTTAGGGCGTGGTTGGTTGCGGAGCAGGCCTTGAGCCAGGATGATTAGATTGTGTAGGCCGAAGAAGCCGGGCTGAGCTCGTGCAAGTGGTCGTATTTGGTTGTTTTTGTTGTTGGTCTAGTACGAGACGAGATCTTATTTGATTGCATGCATGTATCAGAGTTTTGGGTGTCTAACACATGGGTCTTTGCACCTTGTGTTATTCAAGCCATCCCGGCTCGTGAGGGAAGGGGAATTCCAGCTGATCGAGGCATTCGAGATGGAAGGACAAGGGCCTCTGCACCATGCATGATTCAAGCCATCCCCGGCTCGGGAGGGAAGGGGAATTCTAGCTGACCGAGGCATGAGGGATAGAATGGGGAAATGAATGAAGGCAAGCATGAAAACTATATGCGAGGCAGGGAACTAAACAGAGTCAGAGTGCATGACACGGTGACAGATGGCCCTTTGGATGGCTCCATCGGGGCTATCAATCACGCCCTTACTTGCTCCTGTTGCTAAGGTTCTACGGCTCGTAGTCACCATCATTATTTATTTATTTAAATTATTATTTTACTCTTGTTTCTATTTAGCAAAACTCTAGCTCTGTAAAATCTAGTCTTCCTAGAGTATGGTATGATCTAGAGCCATACACATATCAAGTGCATTTACATGACTTATTTTGTTATACTTTAGTTCAATATGAAATATTTAAATCATTTTAATTTTAGTTTACAAAGTGTAGATCCACGATAGATCTCGAAGCTACCTAGAGTTATTGCAAACGTGCCCTTACTTTGTCTTATGTTGATTCCATGATGTTGAATCCTAGCCTTATTTAAAACATATTAATTAGTCAAGCGATCAAAATAAAGTGGAGCGCTAGACATACAATGCCTATATAGTAATAATCTATACATGGTGGAGCATGACATCTGCGAGCTTGGCATCACTTCTGTCCAAACAAAACTTGATGTTTTAGTTTTGTGCCAAGTCAAGTTATCTTAAATTTAGCTAATTACATAGAAAAATTTGCTAACATTTATGGCAGCAAACGAGTGCACTATGAAAATATGTTGCACGACAAATCCAATAATACTTGTTTTTTGATAATATATAAATATTAGTATTCTGACATATAAATTTAGTCAAATTTTATATAATTTGACTTCAGATAAAACTAACCATCAAGTTTTTCTAGACAGAGGAAGTATATTTCTTCATTCATGCAACATCAATGGAAATGCCATGACAAAATAAAACAAATATATTCATAACAAATACTCTTTTAGGCCTCCTTCGGAACGCGAGATTTTTTTTTATGTTCCTGCGTTTTTTCTGTGAAAAATAAACTGAATCCTGTGAAATTCCTGTACAACTATTGTGAAATTCATACGTTATAAAGGGGGCCTTATTAAAATAAACTTGGGTCTCTCCTTTGTCCTTTGCACACAACCTCAACTTAGCTCGGGGCACGTGAGCGACAATTTATCGTATATTTTATTTTAGCAAAAGAAACAAATATTTTAAAAAGAGAATGTTTCAAACTAATTTAATTTCTAGAAAGTAACATTTTTGTTATGTCGAAGGCTGAGCTAACACGCGACTAGATCGAGACTAGCGGGAGACAAAGCGAAGAGCTTCAAGCGGATGTGAACAACAGGGATAACAAGCAGGATCTAGTGAAAGCCAGAGCGCCGAATCGAGCCCCCCCAAATCAAATCAGAAACTCGACGAAAATGGTCGGGAGGGGCACTCCGGATATTGAGCTGCAGCCACGGACACCGCCACCGTCAAAGACGACGGAAGCACTAGTGAAAGCAAGCGCGCCGCCGCCGAGTCGAGCCCCCTAAATCAAATCAGAAGCTCGATGAAAAAGGCCGGGCGGGGCACTCCGGATATTGAGCTGAGCTGCAGCCACGGACACCGCCACCGTCAAAGACAACGGAAGCACGGCCGCATTGCAGGCTCCGCTGCGGTGCCGCCGTGCCGGAGAGATCATCGGCGGTGGCTGAGGAAAGACTGGGAGCAGAAAAAGGAAAACGGACTGTGAGAGGAAAAGAGATATAAAAGGAAAAAGAAAAAAAGAAAACGAGTAAAAGACTGTGAAGAGGAAAAAGAAAAAAAATAACTGTGAAGAGGAAAAAGAAAAAAAGAAAACGGGTAAAAGACTGTGAAGAGGAAAAAGAAATTTTTTTTAAAATGTATGTGTGGCTGCTGGGATTCGAGCCCAGGTCTCTACGGCCACAACGTAGAATTCTCACCACTAAACTACAGCCACATTGTTGTTAGTTGTCAGATACTTTTATACTAGTATAAGAGATAAAAGAGAGTACGATGCGCGTAGTTATCTGCCTCCATGTATGTTACAGTACTAGTGTCCATGCAGTATGCTGCCAAAATACCAGGCACAGGATCACCGAGTTATGCTGCTGAGTGCTGAGATGACAGGCACATGATGTTACTAGTGTCCACGTGGGATCACTAAGTTAGGCCGTTTAGATGGCTAAATTTAGATAAATGTGATACTGTAGTATTTTCGTTTGTATTTAACAATTATTATCCAATCGTGGACTAACTAGGCTCAAAAGATTCGTCTCGTGATTTACAATCAAACTATACAATTAGTTATTTTTTTAGCTACATTTACTATTTTATGCATATGTCCCTAGATTCGATGTGATAGAGAGAGTGTAAAAACTTGAAATTTGGGAGCAATCTAATCAAGGCCTTAGTTTTATGCTACCGATACCGAAATGACAGGCACAGGATCACTGAGGGGGTGTTTAGATGAAAAAAATTTAGAATTTTGCTACTATAGCACTTTCGTTTATATTTGACAATTAGTGTCCAATCATGAATTAATTAGACTTAAAAGATTCGTCTCGTGATTTACAACCAAATTGTGTAATTAGTTATTTCTTTTACCTACATTAAATACTCCATACATGCATAAGATTGATGTAATGGAGAGAGTGTAAAAATTTAAAATTTGGAAGGGAAGTAAACAGGCCCTGAGTTAGTTTTATGCTGTATTGCTGCCGAGTGCCGAATGCCAGGCACAGGATCACCTCCATGTGTGGTACTGGTGTCAGTTATATTAGATTGATAAAAAATATTAGATTGAGATTGATGTACTGGCACAGAGTTCAGAGGGATGGCCTCCGGTTCCACCGCTCCAATCTTGCCAAGATCAAGGCAAGGAGATAAGCAGATGAGAACAACATCCAGAACAAGTGGATGCTTCAGGCCTATCCAATCAAAACCACAACTCTTGTAAATAAATCCTCAGTGCAATATATTTACGATAATTAGTAACTATATCCATGTGTTGGTAATTGGAGCCGTCACCCTCAGCCTACAAAGGACAATCAACAGAATCGTCCCGATGTTAACAGCCACGATGTCACAGCTTAACACTTTCAGAGTAACCAAAAAAATAGAAGAGTCGTTTCAAAAAGAAGGGAAATCAGTGTTATTCACAACAAAAATGATTATTGTGTTCCTGGATTAACTGAATCTCGTGATCTCATTTGTGAATTCACATGTTTTTCCAACACTTTGAGCCATTGCTGAAGATATAACTGGATTAACTCATCCTATGCAATGTTAGTAACACTACAAATGATTTCTGAAAGGTTTCTTGATGGTGAAAGTGAAATCATCCAATTGATAAAATCCTCCAATTATGAACTGAGCTGTTAGGGGTAGCTTGGGTCAAATTAAACACACATGAACAAACAGCGCACAATAGTTTTGATGGCTAAGGGTTGGGACCTTGGATGATGCAGCCAGATCTGAAGAAGCCCCAAGAAATCAACCAATAATCTATAGCCTGAGCCTCAAAGTTGGGAATGGACACAAAAAACCCAGATCATTATCATGTTGCATTAAGCACAGTTGTATTTTGTCATGGGCATTAGGCCCTAGGGTAGCTAGACCTTGGCTATGGAGTTCATAGCCTCGATCTGGAGGGTTGGGGCGAGGTTTTACCCCTCAGCGCCCTGTTGTTGATTGAAGGGGGTGAGATTAAGAAGTCGACATATTGTTCTTGCTTTATTCCAGAAGGTTCGATTACACCAGACTAAATAGGCACCTAGGCCAGGCCTTGATCGGCCCTACATCTTCTTTCTAGCGCAGAGTGCTCCCTACCTTTCCTTTCCTGGTGCATGGCGTTGATTATTCCCTGCCTTTCCTTTCCTGCTATTCTTGGCATTGATTGCCTTTCCTTTCCTCCTATTCTTGGCGCTCATTGCTCCTTGCCTTGCCTTTCCTGCTGGTGCGGGTTGCATGGTCCGCATGGCGACCGCGCCCTACGGCACCCACATGACATCTCTCCCCTCTTTCGGAGCAGCTCGCCCACGAGCTGCCGTAGACACACGACCTAAGGTTAAGCCTTTTACATCTCGGCTTACCTTTGTTATTTAAGACTAAAATTTGAAATAAATTTGGAACTAAAATATAAAATAAATTTGGACTACAACTATGTCCTCCTGGATCCCATGGGAAGAGCTGAACTGCTGGCTTCCTATCGGATGAAGAGTGGAGGATGTACCAGCCCGCTCTTACGTTCGATCTGTCCAGCACCAAGGCAGGTTCCAGAAGGAATGAGACGGCCGTCCTTTGCCGCGCAGGGAGTCCACATACCCAGATCTCTACTTCAGCGGGAGCCGCATGAAGTATAGGCGAGACCGGGTGGTTGAACGCGCACGCTGCGATTTGCTGCAGCGACATACTGAGCAGCATGCGGACCTTCCGCACCATCCGCCGGGCAAGGAAACCTCGCCCTGCAGCTTGTAGGCGCACCGCTGCTTGCTCCTCCGATGATGGGCACATGATGGCCCTGGAGATAATAGCCAGACACTTCTCCTCACGGAGAGATTGTGCCCGCCGGCGTGCCGAGAGTCCCCGTCCTGCTGCTTGTAGGCGGACTGCCGCCAGGCGTTCACGTTCCTCCGCCTTGAGCAATGCCTTTAGACGATCCAGCTGCGTGAACATATCAGCAATGATGCGGGAAGTGTTGTTGGCAGCAAGGGACACATGATGGAGCAGGTTGGGGTGCGGGGGCGATTTGAAGCGCAGGTGCAGGAGCTCAGTGAAGCGGCGCCACGCGCGGGGTGCCCTCATTTTGCTGGACTTGGAGGAACCACCTCCGGGCGTCATCTTTCAAATTACGGGAAGCGAGCCATACATTTTCTTCCTCCATGATGCGCTCCCGTCGGAAGGAGGACTCGCATTGGTTGATGAAGACCACAGGATCAGATTTCCCATCGAATTTAGAAAAATCCATTGAAGAAGTGGGCGCAATGAACTTTATGGCGGGGTGGTGGCTGATGAGGATCGCCTGTCTCTGAATACCAGGTTGTCATGGGCATTAGGCCCTAGGGTAGCTAGACCTTGGCTATGAAGTTCATAGCCTCGATCTGGAGGGTTGGGGCGAGGTTTTACCCCTCAGCACCCTGTTGTTGATTGAAGGGGGCGAGATTAAGAAGTCGACATATTGTTCTTGCTTTATTCCAGAAGGTTCGATTACACCAGACTAAATAGGCACCTAGGCCAGGCCTTGATCGGCCCTGCCTCTTCTTTCTAGCGCAGAGTGCTCCCTACCTTTCCTTTCCTGGTGCATGGCGTTGATTATTCCCTGCCTTTCCTTTCCTGCTATTCTTGGCGTTGATTGCCTTTCCTTTTCTCCTATTCTTGGCGCTCATTGCTCCTTGCCTTGCCTTTCCTACTGGTGCGGGTTGCATGGTCCGCATGGCGACCGCGCCCTACGGCGCCCACATGACATATTTACATTTTCCACGACACAGAATCTGGTCATCTGACTTATTTCAATTGAGTTATAATGTTACATAGATCGTGGCATAAAGAACTACATCATAACCAGCTGCCTCGTGGGCCTTGTGGCACTTGTTGGACAGCAGCTAGAGGGTTCATCTGGACAGAGAACGCAAGCTGAAGTGCATCAAGGAATGCTCGTCGCAGAGAAGCAGCTTGCTGGAACACAGTCCTGTTCAGCAGATTCATACACAAAAAGTTCACTTTTGACTGTTAAAGAACAAAAACAGACAAGGTGCCTTGGATCATATTGAAGTCAACCGAGAAGTTCTTACCTCTTCAAGCCAGCTGTTTTCCTTCGGAGCACGTACATGGTTGAGAACAGCAGCGAGAACAGAAACATTAACTTACCGCTTGGTAGAACAATGTGTATTTTACCAAACTTCAGGCGAATCGAATGAAACCACCAGAACAATGGATCAAATTGATTTGCAACGTGCTGAGATGGTTGAGCGGACTTCACTAGGACCTTTTTGAGCCCATCGCACACAGGAGCTATCTTTGGAGGATCCTCATGTGGCAGTGGTGTTGAGCCATTTGTAGAAGTAGAAAGGTTCCTCTCTGCTGTTTGATTTACACCTTCAGCAGTGGACAGCTTTTTATTTGCAGCTAATCGTACTGCATGAAGCTTTTTTAGTAGGTCCTGTATGTAGAAAAAAAATAAGAAACAGCTTGATGAAAAAAGAATGCAACAGTAAAACTTATTGAGAAAAGCAAGAATAATGGGAATTCAGAAAACAAATGGTTTTGGAAATATAAGGAGTCCTAGTTTAGCATGAAAACTATTTGGAAATGAGAAAACAAGCATACTGTAGTTGGAATCCATTCAGAAAGAATTAGTTTTGCAATTATCCCTAGTCCCAAAAAGAAAAATACCTAAGTTGGTGTGCTGTACTAGAATTATTAACCAATGTTTACAAGAAAAATACCTGTCGGCTTCGCTCAGTCAGATCAGCTTTTTCTGCCCATGAGATAGCAGTTTCATTATCTTGAGAGACAATACAGAGGAATGTTAATGCAAACAACTCTGCCACCTGAAAATACTGCCCAGTTGACATAACAGGTGTAACAACAAAACCATTTGAAGCCCTGTCATGCCCTCCATCCAAAACATAAACCTCATCATTCGTATATCTCCAATTAGAAAGGTACTCCTCAAAGATTGGTCTGAGGTCAGATACAGATCCTGCTGCCATTTGAATGGTAGCTCTATGAGGAAAAATATAGCAGTCATTGATACAGAAAAATGGACGCATTACAGGTAATACTAAGTATATGATACTTCTGAGTAGCAATTATCCCTAGTCCCAAAAAGAAAAAAGAGTAGCAATTACCCTGTAAGGAAAACTCTAGCAGGTACTGATGGCACTGAACCAAACATCGTCTTAAGCTGAACAAACATCTCAGGGGTCCTGGAATATTTAGCATAGTGTGTTAGGATAAAAACATAGGCATGAGCTCTGCGTATGTTCAGCACAGAGAATCTCTACATCGTCAGTATGTAGGGATGTGATGCTTTCCATTTGGCAAATCTAGGTACTAATTTCATTATCAGCAGTTTGTCTCATTACAGCACATAACAATATACCAAATTTGGTTCTGGCAGGAAGTATAGGTACAGAAACAAAATAGGAATTTAGAAGGATTTACCTCCTGAGTTCTTTTAGTGCCTGCACAAGTACCATCCCGGTTGATTCAAGCATCTCCAGGAGCTCGTCCTGGTCGCATCCACTCTCCAAAGAAGCCGTGCGTATTTGATCAGCGACAGATAAAGCGGTCAACATCGCCTGCTCGAACGATCCACTGACTAGATAGCTGAGTCATGAGGATGATAACAGGGTAAGGAAACAGTTAACCATACTTCTTGCAGTTCCAAACTGTAACAAATAATGAGATTATTCTTCCGTGCTTCCCCTCCTGGCCTCCTCTTGCAGTTCCAAACTGAATGAAGCAATACGCTCATAACAGATTTCTACTCAGGACATGGTGATTCGATTACACTAGTACTCATCAACTAGCAAAGGACGGGGCAGAAGGGAAGAGGAATCTTACTACTCGGCGTCGTCGATTTGCTTCCAGAGAGGCGATTCCTGGGCAGAGGTCCCCATGGTTCCAGAGAGCGGGGCGAACCTGTCGTGGTTCATGCCGGGGGAGAATTGAAGTTAGAAGGCGTGCATATCTAATTACAACAGATCTGAATACAAATAGCCAAATATCTTAAGCTAGGGTTTGGGGTGCTCAGTCTCGAGCAGGGCAGAGAAGGGGTGGGCATACCTGGGGTGCTCGTCGCCGGCGAAGACCTGGGCGGCCCAGTCGTGAGCTCGTGCGGCGAGAGAGAGAGGCAGGGCCGCAGGGGTGGGCGAGATTGGGTGAACGGAGCGGGAGAAGAAAAGGTAGCAGGGGTGGAGGACCTCGCCGGCTCGCTCTCCCACGTGCGTTTGGTTCCTCGAAGGAACTGTCCAACCGTTTGGTTGCCAGAACCGATCCATCCAAGGTAGCGTTTAGTTCCAAAAAATTTGGCAAAATGACACTGTAGCCACTTTCGTTGTTATTTGGTAATTAGTGTCCAATTATGGTCTAATTAGGCTTAAAAGATTCGTCTCGTCCATTTCGTCTAAACTGTGTAATTAGTTTTATTTTTTATCTATATTTAATGCTTCATGCACGTGTCTAAAGATTCGATGTGACGAGGAATCTGAAAATTTTTGCAAAATTTCTTGGGAACTAAACAACCCCCAAGACTGAACCTTGGAACGCAGAAATTTCACGTGAATTAGGTAAGAATTTCATAAAAATCAGTTTATTTTCACATAAAAACATAGAAACAGAAAAATTTCCGCGTGGCCTTAAATATTCTCCACAGATGCTGTATATAATTCGGTTTGCCAGCAAACATCGAACGACTCCCTCCAGAACAAAAACGTCTCGCACTTCAGCTCACATCTCTTATCTTAATTAATTTTACGAAAATCCTTGTTGCAGGGCGTCCATCCGTGACTCTACGTCCGGACGCGGCTCCCCAGGAGCAGGCTCAAAACAACAAATCTCTATTCCCTTGTGCTTATCCGCCCGTCCCTCCTAAGCCCGCACCTCACTCCTTCGTGCTTATCCACCCGACTAAAGCAGCGTGGCTGCACATCCGTCCGCCCCCTTCTCTAGTGCGCTCGTCGGGCTGTGGCGGCGTTTCCTTTCCCCAACGCCGCTTACATGCATGCCAGCCACCTGCGTCGCTAGGCGTGGCTACGTCCGCTCCCTTCCCTAGCATGCGCTCGTTGAGTTGCTGCGCCGTGCCCTTTCCCCCATCGCCGGCCACGCCGCACGCCCTCGCTCTCTGTGCCGCTCACCTATGTGGCAGTAACACGCGCCGCTCGCTCCCTCACCGTTCGTCCATTGCCCATTGCCGTTGGGCGCGCTGCTGACCCCGCCATGGCAGCTGGGACACACGTGCTGTGGCGCCTTAGGTCTTCCCCGGCCGAGCCAAGGGCACCCACAAGCGTGGCTGGTGCTGATGCTCGCGCGTTGCGGCTCGCCACCGGTTCCCACCCTGACAGCTAGAATCGACTAGCCCGGCCTTTCCTCCCCTACGTTGCATATGCATGTTTCAAGTGTTTCAGGCATTTTAAATGTATGTTGCAGTTATTTTATCTTGATGTTGCAAAAGTAGATCGGAATATGTTGCATATGTTTCACACATGTGGTTCAATAGTATGTTTCAAATGTTTTAGCTGTTTCAATCTGATGTTGCAGCAAGTGGTTTCATGTTGCAAATTGCAAATCTGGATGTTTCGTGTGCTTCACACACATATTACAAGTACGTGTTCTAAATATTTCATCTACTTTCAGACGTATGTTGTATTCAAATGTTTTTCATGTTGCATGTGTTTCATGTTGTAATGTCGAAGGCGAGCGGACTAGGCGCGCGGCACGGCGGGGGCCGGCGGACGGTGGTGCTACGGTCGGGGCACGCTGGGGGCGTGCTCGTCCCTAGCTGCTCATCCCGGCTCCTGGGTGCTGCCCACTCGAAGAGAGAGGAGGGGGTCATCGGTGATCGGCGGGTGCAGAGATGGGGCGAAGTGCGCGCATGGGGCGGGGCGAAGGCGGACGGGTGCGGGCTGCGCAGGCGTCCGAACACGCGCGTTCGTTTGGACGTCCAGACGCTAGCCACAACCTTAATTTTATTCTCTTGTTATCAATTTTTGTTGCATTCATAATAGTAATTCGTGCAAATATGTGGTATACATCTAAAATTCTTAGATACTAGATCGCAAAAGAGTCGAGAAGAGCCTTGAGGATGAAGAGCCATCTTCCACGTCCCTTTACAGTGACGAGGGTATCATTGACATATTAAGGCCCCTTTGGAATGCAGAAAACTTTTGTGTTTCCTGTGTTTTTCCTATAAAAATAAACCGATTCCTGCGAAATTCTCTTACAACTCATGTGAAATTCCTATGATTCCTGCGAAATTCTCTTACAACTCATGTGAAAATTCCTGTGTTCCAATGGGCCTAGAGAATTGGAAAACCACTTGAATACTACGGAGGGAAGCTTGTTGAGAAGTCTCAACTCTTTAGCCTTATTAATGATTAATTGATTGAAGGAGATCAACAGGCAAGATAAAACTAGAAAGAGTGGGTCGCCCTTTCTTACCCATGCATCTTCTGCAGTGAAAGACTTCGGATAGAGGACAATGCAGTGAAAGACTTCGGATAGAGGACAATGCAAGTGATAGATCTGAAAATCATCATCATTCAATCAAATCCATTTGGATCCAAAATCTTTCTTCCTCATAATTTCAAGCATGGCCTCGTGTTCAATCTTGTCAAAAGCTTTTTCAAAATCAAGTTTCAAGATCACTAATTCTTTTTAGCTTTGTGGCAGAGATGTAAGTACTAAGAAGACCAAGCTAAACAATCGTGAATAGTTTTGGTCTTAGTGAAACTATAGTGATTTTTATGAACAAGTTGTGTGATGAAAGGTTGGCATCTGTTAACCAGGAGCTTGTATTCAAGTGAGCATAGGAGACATGAGACGGATCAGAAGAAGGTCCCTATTTTTTCCAATATTTTGTATTACAAAAAAAAATCTTAGACAATCTCTATTTGAATAGGTGAGGATCTCCAGTCTGAAATTTGTTTCTTTATCAGATCCATCTCCATGTGAGTCCGTGGATATATAGTTGAAGGAAGAAACTCGCAACGCAAACATGGACGGCTTTCACGGAGCGATACAACTTCCAGATTCATTGCTGCTTCCATGACACGTCTTATATATCTTGTGGACTTCGATTCAACTTGAAATCCCTCAATAGTGAGTTTTTTCATATTATAATGCTTGAAATCATGATGTGTCTCCCATTTTAATAAATCAGCTGCCCTATCAAAGTTTTCTCGCGTATTCTCATCCTTTTGATTGTCTTCGTCTGAGTAACATATATGGTATGACATCTGCAAAAGATTCAAAAGTTAACACCAATTCTTATATATGATATGTTTATTGGTCCTGCAAATTAGCATGAGGACTACTTAATAGCCACAAAAAATGTCACACACTATCAGAAACGCAGCCTTTGCCGAGAGCTTCCGGCTTCGCCGAGGGCTAAATATCGGGCACTTGGCAAAGACCCTCTTTGCCGAGGGCTGGCCTAAGGAGCCCTCGGCTAAGACTGGCCCTCGGCAAAAAAAAAATCTTTGTCGAGGGCCTCCCTATTGGCCCTAGGCAAAGAGTCTTTGACGAGAGCCTACCTTATGGCCCTCGGCAAAGAGATTTTTTAAAATATATTTTGAGACACTAAATTAACTCAAACAAAAAAGTTTTCTACTATAAAATTATCTAACTTTTTAAGATCTACAAAGTATATATTGGTCATTTATTCATTTAACAAATCAATAGTAATGTTGTTTACAAAATCTACATCTCTCTAATAAGTTTCATGAAACTGCTAGAGAGGATATATAAGGATTGTGAAATATGTTAGAACCACCACGCCGGTTGAACAAATGACCAAACAACCAAAATAAAGTTTGTAGATCCTGAGAAGTTATAAAATGCTGTAGTTGAAAACTTTTTCATTTGAGTTAATTTAGTGCTTCAAAATGTATTTTAAAAAATATCTTTACCGATGGCCATAATGTAGGCCCTCGGCAAAGAGGGTCTTTGCCGAGGGCCTACCTTATGGCCCTCGGCAAAGATATTTTTCAAAAAGTCTCGGATGGAAAAACACTCTAAACGAAAGCTGTAGATCTTGAAAAGTTATAAAACTTTACAGTTGACAACTTTTTCATTTGAAAGCATCTAATTAAGGATATTTATATTTAAAGTTTGAAATTTCAAATTTCAAATTTTAAAAAAAGTCTTGGATGGAAAAACACTCTAAACGAAAATTGTAGATCTCAAAAAGTTATGAAACTTTGTAGTTAACAACTTTTTCATTTGAAAGCATCTAATTGCCGATAATTGCGTCTTAAGTTTGAAATTTGAAATTTGAAATTTTGAAAAAAAAACCTCGGATGGAGAAACACTCTAAACGAAAGTTGTAGATCTCGAAAAGTTACGAAACCTTGTAGTTGACAACTTTTTCATTTGAATTCGTTTAGTGCCTCAAACAATCAATTTACACTCGGTTTGTTATATATATGAGGAATCGAAATGGAATATAAACACAAGTGATAAAGGGTTGGAGTGGTTAGAGGAGGTAAGTGAGAGAGGGTGTGAGAGAGGTCACGAGTTCGAATCCCACCGATCATGACTTTATAAATAGGGTCAAAAATACTATGTAAAATGCTATAAAAAATCCCACGGGTGGGGTGATGGCTCGTCGGCGCCTAAAAAAAATAAAATTATTTTGCTATTTTTTTCGGGTTTTTTTTATTTATATTTTGCCGAGGGTTTTTCTTTGCCGAGGGTTTTTTTTGCCCCTCGGCAAAGGCTTTGCCGTGTGCCCGATAAAGGGCCCTCGGCAAAGACTCCTTCGCCGTCTCAAAATTTCCCGAGGGCCTCTGGCCCTCGGCAAAGCATGCGAGTCCAGTAGTGACACTTGTTTAAATAGTCTTTTGAAAGGTTTCTTCAGAAGACTAAGATTAGGCCCTTAATTTAGGAAAAATGAAACAACTTACATCCGGTTCCTATATTCACCGTGTCTGTATCAAAAACCTTTCATTTTGTTTTTATAATAACACAACAACACATTTTTACATTCTCATTTCTCTACTATAAAAAATGCAAATAAATACCTAGGTTACATTAAATAAATAAAATTAAATATGAAAAACATACCTGCATGTTAAGTGTATGTAAAAGGGGTGCGGCTTCTAAGATGAACAATGTCCACATTAGGTCATACACTTTATGAATCAACCGGGAATTTTTTTTTATTTTTAGCCCAAATTTGAAACAAATTTTAAATTTAACCCTTGTTTCAAAATTTTTTTAAATCTAACCCGTTTGGCCCCGCCACCATGCATGGCGGGGCAAATGCACTGAACCCCGCCATGCATGGTGGCGGGGTACTCTTCCGACGTGGCAGGGGTGGCAGAGCACCTCGCCAGCGTGGCAGGGGTGTACCCCGCCATGATGCATGGCGGGGTACACCCCCGGCCATATAAAAGCCCGGGCACTTCTTGTTTTTGGTCATTCATCCATTCCATTTCCCGCAGCGTCCCTCTCCGCCCCAGGACCGAGCTCCCCTCCCCTCAGCGGCCTTCTCCGGCGTCCCTCCCTCCTCCCCGTCAGGTATCGGCCCATCGTCGGTCCTTGTTCCGGCCACCCCTTCTCTGCGTGTATCGTTGCAGTATGTTTGGTTAATGTAGTTAGTAAAGTGTTTTGTGTTGAAATCGTTTCGTGTTATTAGATGGAGGACTCGTATCGTGAGTCGATTTGGAGGAAAAAGGGTCATCCTAGAGAGATGTACCCCGACGTGTCTTGCAAGGATGCGCCCGTTCCTCCCGAGGAACCTATACCTAACTGTGACTGTGGTCATCCGGCACACGTGGGCCAGTCGAGACATCCGGATACTGCGGCTCGTTGCTTCTACACATGTTATAGTTGTAGCGTAAGTAATTGTGCCCTTTGTTGTTCTTATTGGTTGCTGATGTTGTATTCGCGATGAGATAATTGAAACTTTTGTATAGCCCTACTTCCGGTGCTTTTTCTTCCAATGGATCGACGGCCCGGACAAGTTTGATCCAAGGATTCTCCTTTTCTACCCCGGCATTGATCATTGCAAGCGTGAGGTGTTTACTCGCTGGGTTCCGCCTCCTCCAAACCCTCCTCCTATGACGGACGAAGAGAAGGCCGTAGCATCGGCACGGCGGCTCGAGGATCCTCCAAAGTGCCTTTGCGGAGAGCAAGCCGTGATAAACCCACGCAATGAACAAGAGTTCATTTGTCCTCTACGACATGAGGTAAGGTTTGAGTGAACCTTGGAATGTCATGTCCTATATGTGTGTTTTACTGTTTTGATTTTGTAGGATCATGATTTTCCAAAGTGCCGTTTCAAGGAATGGATCTATGGTCCAAAGAGCCATTGGCCGGAGCCGGAGAAGAATGTGGAGGTGCCAGACTGGAAGAAGAAGAGGAGGTCTATTGCGCCTCCTGTGATGTGCAAATGTGGTGTTGAAGCTAGCTACGGCCTTGTCCCTTCAGGCCTTGGTATTGGGCACTTCTGTGGCCACATGATCGATTATGACGAGGTTTGCTAGGACTGTTGACAGTTGGTGCTAATGTTTTATTTTGTTAACTCTGGTACACTAACTTTGTATTCATCTATTTGTTGCAACAGAGCACTCGGAAATGCAACTGGGAATCATATGATGATGTGTATAATTTCAAGAATGAGTATAAGACAATGGTAGCACTTCGCAATACCAGAGGATATCCTGCAAGCTACGTCACTGATTTCGTTAAGAATCACAAGAAGAAAATGCTACGACGGGCCCAAGACCTACGTGTTCGTAACCCGGAGAGTATTGCGTGGAAGAAGTGGTACGAGCAAAAGAAGAAGGATGTAGAGGAGTACCAGGCACGAAAGGCTGAAGAGGATGCAAGGAAGGCTGCAGAGGAGGCTGCGAGAGCAGAGATGCAAGGCTTGAACGATACTATTGACTCATTATGTGCGAGTGAGTCATTGCGTTTTTGGAATGTCAAACTTCTTTGTTTTACTGTCAATAAAGTCATTGCAAAGATCCTGTTAATTGTTTGCATTTTATACTTGCAGAGATTGGATGCACCGGCGGCTGGGAAGCAGATATGGCTCGTGCTAGGTACACGGAGAATAGGACAGTAAAGCGGCACGCAGGAGTTGGTGGTACCGCAAGTCGTCCGATTGTGGTTGACGAGGAGGCCGAACCGGAGGAAGACGACGACACCGGGAGGATAGGCGAGCTACTTCGTCTTGCAGAGGAGTTAGGACCGATGCCCGAGGAGGATGTTGAAGTAGAGGAGGGTCAGGCAGCGTACCACAGCCATAAGACACCGCTGTTCGACGCATGGGGGCCAACAGACATGACCCAAGAAGAGGCCGAGTTGTACTCTCAGGCCGCGGACGAGGCGGAGGCGGCTTACTACCGGCGTCAGGCCTCTCAAGCCAAGGCAGTCGAGGCCACCAAGGGTAAGGAGGTGGTAGTGGAGGATTCAGAGTCCGAAGACGAGTTGCTTACGCAGTGGTGCACGCAATTTGATTGACGTACAAGTGTCTTTGTAATAATTTAAAATGTCACGTCTTCACGTTGTCGTTGTTAGTGTTTGTCGTTTGTAGTGGCTTAGAAACTTTGTGTCGTGTACTTTGTCAGTGTTCTACTTTGAAACATGTCATTGTAATATTTTCATTATGACATCGTCATTCGTTTCATTTGTTGGTCCACTCACTAAGATTGTTGTGTGGTTTATTGAGGCAGTGTATAAATACAGTTTCTTAGTGCAGATTATGCGCGGTCGAAGTTTCGGGGCAACCCCGCCATGGGTGGGGGCGGGTTAGGGGTACCCCGCCATGGTACATGGCGGGGTACCCCTAACCCGCCCCCACCCATGGCGGGGTTACCCTGAAACTTCGACCGCGCAGGACCTTTCTTTCGTTTTGCGTCAACTCTTCATGTTGCGTGATTTACAGCAAGTTTATGGCAGGGGTCGAATCGAAATTAGTTTACGGCAACTGATCGTCACAAATAATTGCGTCAACTGATTGTCACAAATAATTGCGTTTACGGCAAAGATTAAACGAATGTTACCAACTACATTTGTCGAATCGAAATAACCAAGTAGAGTACTGCTGCTACACCTACACATAATGTAATTGTTCTAGCACTACATATTGTTTGAGTACTCTACTAATCGCCAGGGGTGTAGGGGTCTCGCGGTCTCCGTCGCCTCCTTGGATTTGTAGGGACCACGTTGCTTCTCCAGCCAACGTCTGTGCGGTCCCGTTGCTGCCTCTCGCGTTGTCGCCTATGTCCACGATCGAGGTGCTGCATCGACGACGGCCCCTGCAAGCAAGCAACCTGATGAGCTACTATAAATGTTGATCTAAGAACAGTACAATTAAAGAGAAAGTAAAGCATACGAACCTGTTGCTCGGCTGGTGTGTAGTTCTCCTGCTGTGTGTAGTCGACCCCCTGTGTACCAAAAGGAGCACCGTAGAGCTGTGAGGCACCCATCTCCTCGTGACCGGTGTAATCCCACTGTGGAACGTCCTCTTCGTCGTCGTCGTCGTCGCCACTCGTCGTGTCATACTGAAGTGCCTCATCCACATCATCCGGAGCCGCTGGACCCTTCCCTCTATCCTGCGGAGTACGAATAGACGAGGACGCAGCCCTGGTGTCGCTAGCAGAAGCAGCTGTGGTGGACATCGTCTGGCTCCTGGACCATGTGGGGTTGTACGGTACGTCCAAAGTCGTATCCGCACAGCTCAGCTTTTGAGCCAACTTTTTGCAGCCTTTTTTCATTCTCTACAGATTTAGATGACAACAAGCATTATTAAGCGTGAATTTTAAAGGTAACTGAGTTGTAGTCACGAATGTTACTATCAAAAGTACCTTGACAAAGGCGCGAAGAGGGTTGGTCTTGTCGTCCCTAGTCCGAAAAAGTTGCCTGGAAGCTTCCTCGGAGTAGTTCGACAACTGTTGTGCCTACAACATCACACAACGTTAACTCGATCATTTCAATTGAAATTTAAAACCCTTACCTCGTTTGAGAATATAAGTGCAAAGTACTTACCACATATCTATTGAGAGGGGCCCTAAGAAGTTGTGTTTGCCCCCTTTGCGCATCGTCGAACGCATCGGCGATGTCATCCTCATCGGCCGCATCTGCAGGCATGTTCGTGTACGGGACCATGAGATGAGTCCTCGTACTTCGCTGCAGCCATTGAAGGTACTCCATCCATCTTGCCGAGTGGTGTGGCGGAATTTCGTTGATGTGACGACGAGTCATGTTATACCATCTGTTCAAATGTGGTTCGTGCGTCAACGCCCAATTTTTCTGCGTGGTGCGAAGCCTCCAATCGATCCTGCATTGCCATATTGCATTAGAAATGAGGCGCATAAGTAGAATAAACATATTGCCATCGTACCCATGCAGCTGAGCGTTGGTGGAGTACAGCGGTGGAATTCCTTGCAACCTCCCGAACTGTCTGTAAACCCTACAAGGGTAGTGCATCTCGACGATATGGAAGAAGATAAGTGGCCCTTCGTAAAGCCACTCGTCCGCTTCCTCCTCGCAGCGCGGACTAAGGTAGTCCTCTAGCTCCCACCTAGACCACGGTGTCCATGTTACCTGCATAGTAAAGAAACTTAATTAAGTATCAATCTTATTGATAGTGCCTTTAGTAGGAAATGTTGATATAACTTACGTAGTTGTGTGTCAACACGTCTATCGCATCCGTGTACTGCTTGTACCTCCTTTCCAACTCGCCCCTCACTATCTTAGCGTCTTTCCAGATGAAAAGGGCGGTGGGGCGAACGTCTTGATGTTGCCATTCCTGCAAGTTTACACAAACAAGGTGTCACTAATCTCTTTAGTCGTATGACAAAAACAAAGTTGTCAATGTACTCACAGGCAAACGCGGAGGTTGAGTAGGCCTCCCAACAGGAAACCGCTCCCAAATCCATACTTGAAGTAGGTATGAGCAGCCACCTAGGTTAGCATTGTTCGCCTGGCGACGACAGGCGGTACAAAGCTGACGATATGTCCAAGCAAGGACCGCGGTACCCCAGCTATACGTTGCAATATTCTCAAGTGGTTGGATTAGGATCCTCAAAAATATCCAGCTGATGCTGTCGCCTGAGGAGTCGGGGAACAAGAAAGCGCCCAAGAAGTGCCACAACCACACCTTTGCATATACCTCGACCTCATGATCTGGAGCACCGAACGGAGGCCCTGCACCAAAGTTTTGGGTTATCCATGACGTCGACACTCCTGATGTCTTCCTGCAATTGGAATTGAAGTATTATTGTAAAAAAATAGATGTAGCTTAAATGATTGTATCAGTGATTTCAATGGGGCGCAAATATGAACTTACTTTGTGCCTTTAACTTCTGCCTCTGATGGCCTCCTACCACAGAACTGCTCCACCAACTCTACCCAATTAGACTCGTCGGCGACCCCGTCACCAGATGACCAGCCAAACTGAGGCACAATATCATCTTGACATCCTGCATCGTGACGGTCATTTCCCCACATGGTGTGTGGAAGGTGTGCGTCTCCGGTCTCCACCTGCATCATTACAAGTTTGTGGTAATAGGCAAGTTGACAGCCAAATTTTTCAAAACAAAGACAATAGATGGAAAAAGCAAGGTTACCTATCAACAAAGACAGTAAGAAGTGCAGGATCTAGTGTGGGGAGTGAACTGTTGTACACCCGAACGATCTCAATGAAGCCCGCCCGCTCTATGTAGGGCGCGTATCGCTCGTCCCAGCTATGTACGCGGTGCGTGCGAACACGAAGCGGACGCAACGGCCTCTGCAGCTCCGACAAGGCCTGGGCCCGGTGGTCCTTGTCGTAGTCAGCCTCAAGGAGGCTAAAGCGCGGATGAGGAGCCCGCGCCTCCATCTTGCAAGGCTAAAACTCCCTGTTTGTAACAAACAAAGAAAACATTAATAACATTAGAACAATTAATAACGTTATAAAAAAACAAAGACAAGTACAAATAAGAAATATAATATTATAAATGCATGTTTACAATATATACCACCTCTTGTCTCGCCCGCCTATGAAATCTAGCGTTATGACCAGGATTCTTGCAAATGGAGCAAAGGTTCTGCGCACGTTCTTCGTCAAAGTCGCCGCCACCATACATGTCGGCGCCGTAACCTTTTATACTGTCCATATCGCCTTTCAAACGCTTCTTCTTCCTCCTTCCCTTCCCTACCTTCTTCAGGTCCGGATAAGGCGCGTAGTCCTCACCATAGTATGGAGGCCACTGTGACTCGTCAAGGTATGGCTCGAAACTCTTCTCCCAAACTTTGAGGGTGTTGGCACGGAGATACAAGGGTGACATGTATGGTGCAACTGTGTGGTCAAAACCTCTAAGCCAACAAGAGGTGATCATGTGTGAGCAAGGGGCATGCATGATCTGAGGGACGTTGCAACTGCATTCTACTTTACCAAGATCGACACGGTACGTTCGGCCACCAAATCGTTCGCCGCCCAGGTTTGTGCCCCCTCTAGCTCGTACACAGAAAACAAGCATGTCCCGTCCATAAGCCTCGGCAACCTGTTGTTTGGCCAATTCCTCAGCCTCCTTCAAATATTCGTGTGCCGCCTTGCCCCATCTTCCAAGCTCCTCTTCATTCCTCAGGGCTAGGCCATACCGCTTAACAAAATACTCATTGCACTTCCTAAAAGAGAACTCGACAATGCTAGACACTGGAAGAGATCGAACGTCTTTGAACACATGATTAAAAGACTCAGAGGAGTTTGTTGTCATGATGCCGTACCGGAAGCCGCCCTCATCAAATGCTAATGCCCAGTTGGCTTTATTTTCCATCTGCTGGTCTAACCATGCCTTGCCAGCTTGGTTAAGCATCTTCTCTAGTTCTACCATAGTCTCGTTGAACTCGTGTTCCGTACGTTTATTACAAAGCTCCTTTAACTTGTCAGCCACATCTTTCTTGCGTTGACGCCGCCAGAAATTGGCGGCAAAATGACGCATGCACCAACGGTGCACTAGAGCCGGGTGACCATCAATGTGTTCATCGGCTGCATTTAGAATTCCAATGTGACGGTCCGAAATCAGACAAATGGTGCGAGAAGGGCCAAGCACATGAACACGGAGGAGACGCATAAACCATGACCATGAATCGTTGTTTTCCCCCTCCGCCAAAGCAAAAGCCATTGGTACTATCTGGTTCTCTGGGTCTACAGCAGCAGCCATCATCAATGTGCCCCTGTATTTGCCGGTGAGGAACGTGCCATCAACAAGAACAACTGGCCTACAATACTGAAATGCATGTTTGCACTGATCGAAATACCAGAACACACGGTATAGAATATGCCTCAACGGGTTCTGAAGATAGAACCCTCCTGTGTATATGAACGATCTCATGCCAGGGTTGAAGTGTTCCATCGCACGCAAAATGCGTGGAACCCTGTTATAGGCTTCCTCCCAGCTACCCCAACGAATTGCCAGGGCAATTTGCTTTGCCCGCCAAGCCTTTCCATACGTGACCTCATACCCAACAAATGTGACTATGGTCTCTTGCAAGAAAGACACTGATACGTCGTTGTCCTTATCTACAAGACCCAATATACGACGGGCTAGATACCGAGCCGTTAACTGGGGATGGTACCTTTTACCCTCATTAGTCTGGCATCTGTGCGGCTGTTCCACCGAAGTTACCTTCCACTTACCATCACTCCGCCTCTTTCGTTCATTCAATTTCCACGAGCACGGGAATCCAGCCTTACATAATATGTGGAATTTTACCTCCTTGTCAGAATGTCGAACCGTGTAAGGCCTATGATGATACACAGCATAGTCCTGAAGGAACAACTTCATCTCCGACATCGTATTAAAAAGCATTCCCTTCCTCAGTATTAAATTTTTATGGTTGTACAATGATTCCTTACACATCTGCAAACCCGTGTCACAAACTGCCATATGCGACATACTTACATCGATATAATTTGGCACACCGGTAAAAGGCAAGCCAGCCTCCCTCAGCTGTGTAAGCTCTTCCGATGTATAAGAGGGTGGTGCAACGTATTGTTGTGGCTCCCTAACCCTGCTCCATCCTTCATATTGCACTCCATCATCTGGATAACCGGTGGCTAATGTGCCCTGACTCTGCATGCCATGAAGTACCTCAAGCGGTACTCCTGAGGGCATGCCACGAACTGGTGTACACATGGCAGGTGCACCTCCAGAGGGCATGGCTTCAACCGATGCTCGCATGGCATGTGGACCTCCTTCCTCATTTCCTGAATCGTCTGAATCAGTGGTAACATCATCACCAATCATTTCCTCCGCTGCCGCCTCCTCCTCCTCCTGTTCAAACTCGTCTACATCAAAATCATTGCTTATATGACCAACTGGAGGAGAATGAACCCGCTCCTGCGTCAAATTACCATCCAAGTCCATACTCTCCATAGTTTGTTGCATCTGCACACCACAATCTCCTAGAGTATCACTGTCTAAGGACGGCTCCTCATTCTCAACATTCTCCAGCACCAACTCAGCCATGCCGACATTCGAACCTTGGATGACCCTATTGTATCGGGACCACTCTGTTTGGTTGCACAAGTCCATCATCACATAGTGTGTCCTATTCTTTCCAACATCGAACCTACCCTTTAGTGTGAAAGCCTCGCCAAACTTCAAACTCAAACAGTCACATAGATCGTGGAAACTAGGGGTGCCATCAAACCATTCCAATTCTTCATACATATCCTCAAACTGGCAATCCTCTCTCCTAACACTTCCTCCGTAAAAAACTCTTACACCGTAATCCATCTACAAAACGATTTGACATCTGATTATCAACTGACCATTATGGTACCACTAATTACTACATAACTAACTAAATACCTAATATTACCTAATAAGCCAACTGTGTCGTCAATAACAAATCATCGTTACCAAACTAAATAACTTAATAACTAATATTACCTAATAACTAAAAAACTAATAGGTACGTAACTAAATAACTAACAATACCTAATAAAATCCGAATAACTACTACTCGTTAACTAATTAACTAATAACTAAACAACTAATAATCGTAAAAACTATTAATTCAATAACTAAACAACTAGTAAAAACTAAATAACTAATAAAAACTAATAAATAACAAAACAACTAATAATTCAATCACTAAACAACTAATAAAAACTAAACAACTAATAACTAAACAACTAATAATCGTAATAATTCAATAATTAAATAATACAATGAATAATAAATAAATAACTAAATAAATAATAAAAACTTATTAATATTTACTACAAATAAATAATTGAAACGATAAAGTAAAAAAAATTGCCGTAAAAATTACCGGGGTGGCGGCGCGGGAACGAATGCCGGAGACGCGGCCGAGGGCGCGGTCGCCGGGGGCGCGGGAGACGGCGCGGTGGCGCGGGAGACGGCGCGGGGCGCGGCCGCGGCAGCCGGGGGGCGGTGGGGCGCGGCCGGGGCGGCCGGGGCGCGGGGGAGCTCCTCCGGCGGCGCGGCGACGGCGGGGGGCGGCGGGGCGCGGCCGGGGCGCCCGGAGGGCGGTGGGGCGCGGCCGGGGCAGCCGGGGGGCGGTGGGGCGCGGCCGGGGGGCGGGGACTGCGGGGGGCGGCGCGGGGACGGCGCGGGGACGGCGGAGGCGGCGGAGGCGGCGGATGCTCACGAAGCCGAGCGGGCGGCCGGGCGGGGCGCGGCTTATATTTAGGCCGCGCCCCGCCATGACCGGTGGCGGGGTACACCCCGCCATGATGGGTGGCGGGTTAGGCGTACCCCGCCACCGATCATGGCGGGGTACGCCCCGGGTGCCGCCACGTCACCGTGCCACCTCGGAAGCTTACCCCGCCACCATGCATGGCGGGGTTCAGTGCATTTGCCCCGCCATGCATGGTGGCAGGGCCAAACGGGTTAGATTTAAAAAATTTTTGAAACAAGGGTTAAATTTAAAATTTGTTTCAAATTTGGGCTAAAAATAAAAAAAAATTCTCAACCGGAGTGTAACAACCCTCAAATTCTGTAGCAGAGGAGCTAGTCGTTTTGGACTTTCAGGTTGAATCCAAATCTACACCAAATAAATATAGTAGAGACAATTATTATCAGTAAAACAATATTCTGAAGCATATATAAACATGTTTCCAACAAGTACGACAATCTATTTCACTATTATCACTCACCTTTTCGCATAGGAAATTCAGATCAAGTTCACCAACAGCAGTATTACCAAGGAACTCACTTAGCTTAATAGTTTTGTGCTGAGCCGTGCAAGCATTCCTTAGAGTTAGCACGCGAAGCTCTGGAACATAGCCCATCGACAGTGGATATTGATCCTGTGAAGGCATCCAATTTCGACATGTCAAGCGTGTGAACCTTGGAAGCCACTTGAGCTCAACAGTCCCAAACCCACAGAAAACAACCACCAGCTCAACAAGTCGCGAATGCTCTATTTGTAACACAGACGACTGATCGTCGTCAATCCCGGCGTCGCAGTTCACAAGACTAAAGTACTCCAGCTTCTCGCATGTGCTAAGCACATTAGCGATGTCGGATTCGCCGAGCCTTAGAGCATGTAAGTTCAGGTCCTTGAGACCGGCAAATGCACGGGGGTACGCATCAAAGAACGCCATGAAGCGTCTCCCGTAGGCGAGCAGAACATCGTCGTCTTCGCAGTAGACGTCCGGCATGTCTGGGATGATCGTGAACTCGGCGGCGAGGATCCTGTGGTCTGCCATGGCTCTGTCCACGGCGCGGACAATGCCGATGGATTCGTTCCTGAGACAGAATGTGATGTCCAGGAGCTGGATGGTGGTGGTGTGTTGGCGGCGGCGGCGGTGCTGCAGGATGCACTTTGTGGCTTCGACCACGGAAGCGTTAGTCCGCGCCAGGTCGTCGAGAGTGTACTCGACATCGTCGTCGTCCTGATGCGAAGCGTTGAAGTTCAGAACGTCCAGAACGATCTCGGAACGGAGCCCTAGCAAATGCCTCCAGCGCTTTGAGAGGACAGTGGTCCTTGCAGCGTCACGTATCAGGTCGAGCTTATTCAGGATCAGGAGGAGGATGTCGTCTGGGAGGGTGCTTATAGCCTGTCATCGCCCTCCTGTTCATGCTCCTGTAATAGGAGATTTTTAATAATGTAATGTTAGATTTGACGTGAATGAAGAACCAACACACAAGCAGACAGAGCAGGGAGAATGAATAAAATACCGTGGCCGTAGTTTCCGCCATCTCTTCAGTTGTCGATCGAATTCGAATAACGTTTTCGACAGGTTCGTCCTTTGGTTTGTTGCGTTATAACTTCTTTTTGGAGCAAATTGACCAATATAACTAGTATGTATCGTACTCGGAGTCTGAATTCGTGCTGGATACGTACGGTTACAATTGCAACTTGGGGCCCAACAAAACAGGATCAGAACAGCCCACGAATCGTTAAAAGAAAAACAGCCAACGATGAGCCAGAGCGCAACGGCCCATCTCGATTGCAGTATCAGACCAGCCCACGATTCGTTTAAAAAAATGGACTGGCCAGTGCCCGGACATCTGCAGCGAGTGAGCGAGCACTCCAGCAGCGTCAGACGAGCGAGCGCCTCACCAGCAGGCTCGCGCCGCCAGACCGTGCGCAGGGACGGCCCGCGCCCCCTCCTGCTTCCCACGCGCATACATATGCAACACTTCGATATATTTTTAAAATATTCAGATGCAAACATTACAACGTACAAAAGAAGACAGATGAAACACTTGAAACATGTATTTAAAATACTTATAAAAACATCTGAAAAACATTTGAAAACCATTGCACACAACATAAAGATAAAACACTTACAATATATGTGTGAAACATATGCAATATCCAGATAATCACACATGCAACATACGTCTAAAAATAGATGAAACATTGAGAACGGACTAGCAGCGTCAGACTTACGAGCGAGCGCCCCAGCAGCAGGCCCGCGCCGCTAGACCGTGTGCAGGGACGGCTCGCACCCCCTCCCGCTTCCCACGCACATCCCATATGCAACACCTCGATCTATTTTTTAAATATTCAGATACAAATACTTGCAATGTACAAAAGAAGACAGATGAAACACTTGAAACATGTATTTAAAATACTTGCAAAAACACCTAAAAACACTTGAAAACCATTACACACAACATCAAGATAAAACACTTACAACATATATGTAAAACATATGCAATATCCAGATAATCACATATGCAAGATATGTCTGAAAATAGATGAAACATTGAGAACATATGCTTACAACATACGTGCACTCTAGCAGCGTCAGACTTACGAGCGAGCGTCCCAGCAGTAGGCCCGTGCCGCTAGACCATGCGCGGGGACGGCTCGTGCCCCCTCCCGCTTTCCACGCACATCCCATATGTAACACCCCGATCTATTTTTGAAATAATCAGATGTAAATACTTGCAACGTAAAAAAAAAGACAGATGAAACACTTGAAACATACATTTGAAATACTTACAAAACACCTAAAAATACTTAAAAACCATTGCACATAACATCAAGATAAAACACTTGCAATGTATGTGTGAAACATATGCAATATCCAGATAATCACACATGCAACATACGTCTGAAAATAGATGAAACATTGAGAATAGACGCTTGCAACATACGTGTACAACCGTTGCAACTTATGCAACATCCCGATCTATTTTTGCAACATCCATATGAAACACTTAAAACATTCATCTGAAACAACTGAAACACTTAAAACATACGCTTGCAACATATCTTAATACCCTGATATTAACTATTTGGCTATTTCTTCCTTTTTCTTTTTTTTGACATTAACCTATGTTTCTTGATTAGCTAGATGCTTTTGTTAGCTAACACCATCAGCCGGTTTTAACGTTAGCTGGGATTCAGTTGGCGGATGGGCTAATTACTGTGACGGAGTCTAAGGTACCATTGCAGTTTTCCGAATTGTCCTGATCTCTAATGTTAGGTTGATGCCTAGTTAATTCGGCAAGGCACTGCTTAGTTCATGTCACAGGCATCAGCATATTTGAACACCAGCTTGCCGAAATGGCCGCCGGCGACCTGAGCAGCCGCGTCACCGTCGCGTCCGCAGTGATCGCGTGCATGGCCTACGCGCGCCTCGCCGCGCGCCGGCTCCGCCCGGGCCTGCCCCGCCTTGCCGCGTTCCTCCCGGTGCTCGCCGTCTTACCTTTCCTCCCGCTCGCCTTCGGCGCGATTCACCCGCGAGTCATCTCCGGGTTCTTCCTCGCCTGGGAGGCCGAGTTCAAACTCCTGCTCCTCGCGTGTGGCCAGGGCCCGCTCCACCCGACGCTCCCGCTGGCCGCCTTCGTCGCCGTCGCCACCTTCCCAGTCACGCTCTGGCATCCCAAGAGCTCCGCTGCGAGGCCGGCTGCTAGTCTCGTCTTCGTCGAGCACGCCGTCATGGCGGCGCTGCTCGCGGCCGTCGCGTCGCGGTACCAGTACGAGGAGCAAATGAACGAGTACGTCCTGCTCACCCTCTACACCGTGCACGTGTACCTCGCGCTGGAGCTCGTCCTAGCGGCGGCCGCGGCGACGGCGCACGCACTGATGGACATGGACCTGGAGCCGCAGTTTGACCCGGCCCTACCTCTCCGCCTCGCTGCGGGACTTTTGGGGCCACCGGTGGAACCTCTCCGTGCCGGCGCTGCTCCGCCAGTGCGTGTTCCACCCTGTGTGCGTGCGCCTTGGCGGCCCCGCCGGCGTGCTCGCGGCGTTCGCCGTCTCGGGCCTGATGCACGAGGCCATGTTCTCCTACATCACGCTGCAGCCACCCATGGGGGAGGCGGTCGCGTTCATCGTGCTGCATGGCGCGTGCGCGGTGGCGGAGGGGTGGTGGGCTGCGCACGATGGACCACATGGGCCAAGCCTCATGGGCCTAATCCTATACTCCAACAGCAGCTCGTGAGGAGTGATTCCCAAATAAGTTGTGGGGGCCAGGCTTTTGTTTTTGGCACCGCTTACCATTGCGGAGGGCCTTAGAGGACTCATGAGCAAACAAGATAACAGAACCACTAATAATGCAAACACTATGGCAAAACCACACTAACAAATACTAGCGTCGTTTTACTCCTCACTCCACCGCCGTTACCCCTGCTGCATCATCATCAGTTGAGGCTGGGGCTGGGGAAGGATAAAGATCTTCTTGAAGCCGTCGGTGTAGTCGACGCCGATCTCGGCGTACCCCTTCTCGGCGTGCTGCCTCAGGCAGTCCTGCTCCAAGTCGACCAGGTAATCGATGTGGGCGTTGGTGGCCAGAAATCTCTCTCGGACCTCGGGGTTGCCGGCGCCGATGGAATCTCTGAGAGGACGCATCTTCCGCAACGGACGTGTCTTGATCCTCGTGATGTAGGACTCGGGCACCCTCTCCTTCGTCACTAGGGACACCGCCGCCGGCTCGGCGGCCTTGCGGCCCTCCTCGTCCTTAGCGGCCGCCGGCTCGATGGTGCTGCTCTCCGCCATCGTCGTGACGGATCTAGGGCCTTGATCGATCGGAGTGTTCGGTGACGGTGCTCTCGTCGACGTCGACGTCGAATCCGGTTTTGTATGCGGCGAGGCCGTGCGCGTCTTGGCGGCAGCGGCCCGCGGCCGTACGTATTGATGCAAGAACAAAGCTCTGGGCCTCGCCGTCGCGCTATATATCTGCATGCCCCAGCAGCCAGACTAGGATTTGCATGCCTCTCGGATCGAGTCGGACTGCCCCCCGGCCCGGCCGATTCTCACACGCCAACGCGACGTAGCTTGGATTGGATGTGGGTTCGACCGGCATGGCATGGCATGCATGTCTGCTCCGCCTCGGATCCAACTCGCCCCGTCATCAACTCCGTCGTCCACCGTCTAAATACACCTCTTCAAGTCCAAGCTGAACACGAGCAGGATTTAGTGTTAACTCACTGTAGCGTCTCCCGCTCAAAACCATGCAAATCTCTGGCACACAGCCTTGGACACCAGGTTCTTGCCAAGTGGCATGTTGGTATGGTGGTCATATTGTCCAATCCTTATTGTTTCACAAAAGATGCATTAACAACAACCAGCCATTAACACAAGGAAAAAAAATGTGGTGGCCTGGTGGGGTTTAGACATTAGACCTTAACCCGAAGAAATCACCCAGACTCACAATTTGCAAGAGAGTAACTGACTAACACTACACCTTTCGTTAAACGCAATATAAATGGTACGTAGTATATCGAACACAAAAATTAACACACAAGGACGAGCTAAGCCGTAGATTGGACTCAATACCAATAATCACACAGATCATCAATTTAAACATGTCCAACTTTATAGCACGAGATCTGGTCACGGAACGTCAATGAGAAACCATCAACGGCACATGATGGTGCTGGGAGGCTTTTCACAGCACAGATGAACTTATTCTGAAAAGGCCGTAAAAATTACAGGCAGAGTCTAGTCTAGTGAAAATTGCACACCAAATCTTTGCTATTGCAAACCAAACCCTAGGGAGGCGGGGAAGCCTGCAGCTCACATGCACACTGCAATGTCGTATAGATATTCTTCCTTTCCTTTTGAAGAATCTTTGCAGTGCAATTGTTGTTCAAGTATTTGTAGCTTGATTCATGTTCTAGTGCAGGGATGCAAACTCGTAGTATGTATGCCCTGCCCTGTCAGAGTACCAGCCTACCAGCCTTGTTTGTAAGCAGTCACGCGAATAATTATATGATTAGTACTCTGTTTCTCTACCATTGCTTGCTAGTAATGCTAGTGCATAAACATTGCCCTGAATTTTGCACGATAGTAAGTACACATCAGACTACTAGTATATATCCAAAAACAATTCATTATTTAAATAGATCTAACTTTATTAGCACGATATCTATACCTTCTATAAAGCAAAGACCCACTAGCCTATTTCTCTGGTTTCTCATTGAGTCATATCAGCAAAATGATGTCATCCGCCCACTAAGTGACGTCATCCGCCCACTAAACCTCATTTATCTTCCACTAGCTATTTCTTTTGAAATAGAAAAAAAGTCGTAGCACCTAAACCAAGTATCGTGATTAAAATTCAATTGCACTATGGTGTTCCTCGCAATAAACTCTTCAAAACAAGACCCCACATGGATATATTTCGATAACTTTTTTGCAAACATTTAAACGGCCGTTCCTAAGAAAAACCTAGCAAAACTGTCGTTTCTAAGCAAAAACCTAGCAAAACTGCATATCACATGGATTACATGTGGTCCTCCGAAACATGCATGATTTTGTGAAGGAAAACTCCTAGAACTTTTGGGAGGGGGATGACCCTCAGGTATAGTAGGGGTGAGGGTGAATGAGGTTAGCCTCCCGTATTGGCCGATCCTATAGGTTAGTGACCATGTTTTCTTTGATAACCGTTTCTAAGCAAAAACCCGTTTCTAAGAAAAATCTAGCAAAACTACATATCACATGGATTACATGCGATCCTCCGAAACATACATGATTTTGTGAAGGAAAACTCCTAGAACTTTTGGGAGGGGGATGACCCTCAGGTATAGTAGAGGTGAGGGGTTCTAGTGGATGAGATTAGCCTCCCGTACTGGCCGATCCTATAGGTTAGTGACTGTGTTTTCTTTGATAACGGTTTCTAAGCAAAAGTCCGTTTCTAAGCAAAAATGTAGCAAAACTACATATCACATGGATTATATGTGGTCCTCCGAAACATGCATGATTTTGTGAAGGAAAACTCTAAGAACTTTTGGGAGGGGGATGACCCTCAGGTATAGTATGGATGAGGGGTGAGGGTGGATGAGATTAGTCTCCCGTACTAGTCGATCCTATAGGTTAGTGACCGTGTTTTCTTTGATATGGTTTTTGTTATCTTTAGTTACACCTTTAACAAAAAAAAATTTGTTCTCTGCTTATATCGCATATATACTTATGTATTATACACCAACGAGATTCCTTTTACATCATATTTCTTCTAACTCAATTTAAATTACTCTTGCATTTCCGCAACAAGGAATTCACCTAGTATATAGTACGTAAGTAGACATCAAGCTAGCTCGTGGTTCCAATCTAATCCCATAAGCTAGCTAACTAAACATGGCTCATCAGCAAGAAAGATAGCAAAACAACTAATAATGCAAACACGATGGCAAAACCACTAACAAATACTTTACTCCTCCCTCCACCGTCGTTACCCTGCTGCTGCAACATCGTCACTTGGGGTTCGGTCTTGGGTTTGGGGCTGGGGAAGGATAAAGATCTTCTTGAAGCCGTCGGTGTAGTCGACGCCGATCTCGGCGTACCCCCTCTCGGCGTGCTGCCTCAGGCAGTCCTGCTCCAAGTCGACCAGGTAATCGATGTGGGCGTTGGTGGCCAGAAATCTCTCTCGGACCTCGGGGTTGCCGGCGCCGATGGAATCTCTGAGAGGACGCATCTTCCGCAACGGACGTGTCTTGATCCTCGTGATGTAGGCCTCGGGCACCCTCTCCTTCGTCACGAGGGCCAACGCCGGCTCGGCGGCCATGCGGCCCTCCTCCTCCTTTGCCGCCGCCGGCTCGGCGATGCTGCTCCCCGCCATCGTTGTGCGCGGTCGTACGTGACCGTGGCCTCGCCTTTGTCCGATCTAGATTGGCCCTGGCGTGCAGGTGGCGGCGCGGCGGACTCCTGCGTGCCTTTGGTGTGCAGGTGTCGTGCGCGCTATATGTATGTGCAGGGACTCGCTGTTACTTTTTTTTTAGACCAAAGGCCATTGGCCCAGCTTATCTCCCATCCCACAACTAAAAAGACTAAAGATAAGACATCGTTTTGGTGCGACAATATTTCGCCTCACCTTCCTGCCAGCCCGTGCCATCCCATGTCCGCGAAGAAAGGCTGCCAGTCCCGTGTGATCCGACGTGAGAAGGAAACACGTGATCACGCCAATCACGCTCCTACGCCAGCCACCTCTTCCACCTTTCTAAAATCTCCTCACCCTTTCGTCGCCTCCTTTCCCGATGCAACAGACACAGTCCTTTCCCGAAAAAAAAAGTGTCTGCGTCAACCCAGACGCGCCGCTGCCGAACGGGCCGTACGCGCTGCCGCCTCGACGCCGCCGGGAGCTCCGCCGCCTCTACGAACCGCCCCGCTGATGCCGCCGGACGCTCTGCCGCCTCCATGAACTCGGACGCCGCTTGCGTGCGAACCATAGGCGCGGCGATTCCCACGCTTCCCTGCGCGTCGCATCGTCATCGCACGCGCCGAACAGACGAGCCCCGTGATCCCGGCGCGCCGTCATCGGGAGAAGCCAAGCCAGAACGCCGCCGCCTGCTCTTCCTCCCCGTCGCGCCCGCACCGTCATCCTCGCCGTGCGTGCCTGCGCGGTCTTGGCTCAGCCGCGCCATCTTCCTCGCCGTGGACACCCGAGACGTCGTCCTCACCCTGCGTGCCCGCACTGTCATCCTCGCCGTGCGTGCCCGTGCGGCCTTGGCCCCTCCCCCTTCCACAGTGCGGCGCAGCAACCCGGTTGCAGCCTCGGCACGGCGCGCAGGGCAGCCATCGGCGCCAGGCACAACAACGGCTGGCAAAGGCTGACTGTGACAGTCAGATCCGGTAAGTCCAGTGTGCCTACGCTCGATATGCGCCCTACCCTTGCTTACGCAAGCAGTAGCTATCGGCTGGCGAAGCAGCAGCTATCGGATGGCGAAGCAGGAGGGTGATGTGGACTAGGCGAGTAGCATCAGTGACGAGTAGGATCTCTGTGTAGGTAACTGTCTTGTATTTTGTGAAAGCCTCCGTTCTCACAACCTTCTCGACAGTATGCCAAATTACCAGCGTCGATCACTACTCTGCCCAGGTAGTCTGATCCCGCGTCCAAATGCTTTTTTTCCCTTGTATTTCCTGTTCCTGTTGTATGGGTTGCGTGCCTCCAGGATGTGCCTTGTTTCTTGGGCTCCTCTTTCGTGTAAATCCTAATCTTTTGGATGCCTTTACTATAGACTTCTATTGTAGGCTGGTAGTGAGAATATCTGATAATCCCAACTAAACAGAAAAATTGATGAAGTGATATTCAGTATGATGCCACATTAAAGTACTAATGATGATGATGGTCCATTGGTCCTGCACTCCATCTTGGTTAATCATGTATTGTTTCTGATAATGGTCCTGCACCCATACAGGTTAATCGTGGACTGTTGTATACTTGGGTGGCAATACCTACACCATCTCACCTCAAGCTGTTTGACATTTCTGGGTTTCTCTGCTTCAGCTCTGATTTCATTTGTGTTAGCGAGCAGACGCCACTCATGTTTTACTCATAAATTGGTCAGTACCTTCACGGTCAAATGTCTGTCCTGAATTAAATTGCTTTATGGCCTGCGTTGTAAAGTTTTGGCTTATTGAATTTGCAGATAATTAAATCTATATAGCTCGTCACTGCATCGAGGTAATCTACAATCATAAGGTATGCTCTTGTCATAGCGCTTTTTGCTATTACTGAATTTTCTTCGTGCGCACCTTGTGTCGACACCATATATGTGGATCCTACTGGTTTTTCTTCATGCAACATGGAAGATTTGTGGCCTGGTTCAGTGTGCTCATGCTGAAGAGAAACCTCAAACCTGAGAAATGCAACATGAAACCTATGAAATGCTTTACTTGTACGTTCCTGCTTATTTGAGTACTCAACCTATTTTGATTTCTTGTGATGACTTCCAATATTATGGTAAAACTGTTTCTGGTCAGCTGGATATTCTGAGTTTGTATCTAAAGTCTGAGACTTGAGTAAAATGTGTCTAAACCAAATTAGTTGTTTTATGTTTTTTCTTTGGAACTCTAAAGACTAATATATATTTGTAATGTTTTCTGTTACTAACTGTATGCAAAGTCTAATGAAAAGAATTTGTTCACATCTGATTCCAGGAAATATGTTGTGAAGGAATCAATGCAAATCCAAGGCAGTTGACCTCTCTTTCTTCCTGTTTGCTGTATGATATACGAGTATACGACTAATTCCAAATTCCAATGAATCTTTATTAGGCTAGGTGAACCTGAATGAATGAGTAAATGAAGGGAGAGTTGCGGTGCAGGTTGCGTGTAGAGTCAGAATATTTGAAGGAGCAATGACATTAATGTGGTCTTGTTTCCGAAATCAAAGTCTGCGCTGGAGGGGATCTTAGCACTAGAATTGTTGATGATGCGGTTGTTTCCTACTTATCCTATCTCTCTCTGCTTTTCTCATATGATTCTGGATGTAAGTAGTCACAGTCGGCATGTCCTTGATATTGTTTAACCTCTAGATGACCACCTTTGAGCTGTCATAATTTTAGAGCATGCCACTTAGGTGTCGTTCAAATACTATATCATTTGCCTGATCGTAAAGAATATTGGAGCCATTTACAATATGCAAGAATATCTGAATTTTGATTTTATGATACATGATATATTATTCGTTATTAGCAGTGTGATTTCCATTGTTACATTGTGGCATATTCTCATATCTTAGGCTCTATCATTTCGCCACCGTCTTGTTGCCAGCAAAAATTGATACAAAACAATGCACATAATAATTATTCCAGTGTACTACACATGTCATCGAGGGTATTTTTGTAACTTGTAAGTATAGTTTCTTGCAAGAACATATAGTTTGTTTTTTCCCATGAAAGTAGCAAATCACTTTGCTCTATTGTGAACATGTATGTTTGTTGTTTGAGGAATTAGTGGTTTATACATTGCAGATGCCATAACTAACACTTAATTTGTATCAACAAATACTCGTATGGGAAGGCTTTTTTTTGTTTTTGTTTTTGTCACTAATGGAACTGTTTGCTGTTCAATAATAGTGTAATACAAACATCCAATTCCATAATTATATTCCTCCTACATGCCATCACGAGTTAAAGTTTCGATCTAGGGCCCAAAACATCGCTTCCGCGTGCCCCAGTGACATTGATCTCCACCAGGGGGCATCGCCCTCGTTTAGGTGGCAAATTCTCTATTTGCCGCCCTCGCCATTGTTCTAGTGTGGGTCACAATATCAAATCATCTATCTCCATTTAGATCTTTGCTGCCGGACCGCGCCTTGTTCTCGTGCCGCCAGCACAGATCGTCTTATCTCCATTCAGATCGTCACTGCCGGACCGCGCCTTGTCCCCATGCCACCATGGTGGCGGCCAGGCCTGTCCATGAACTGACTCCACGCCGCCCTAGTGACTGTCAGACCAAGTCATGCCCCGACCATGCAATCCAATGCCCACCACTTTCATCGACCCATGCCAGCTCGCCCCACCACCACTAGGCATCCTGGTAGTGGTAGGCAATCTGTTCCAGTTGATGATCCGCGTCGTCTACACCTCGTTGCTCCCTCCTGTGCCCCTGCGCTATGTGCATCGCCGGAGGACGCCTTCGGCAAGACTATCCTGTCATTACTCTATGTCAGAAGCTTGCCACCAACCCGCGTCATCTACGCCCCATAGCTTGCTCCTGCACCGGTGGGACCCAACAAATCATGTGCCGAGAGCCCATGAAGCCCTAAGTTTGGTTTTGGTACCACTTAAACACTATTTAAATAGACTAAGAGGTTGTTAACACTAGTAGAAAGATGATTTTTCTCAGCGCCTGCTTTTTTTACTGGCGGTTTTAGTTATCACGCGTCAGTAGAAATGAAACGGTGGACCCCAAGACCAAAACCGCCTGTAGAAATGAATTTCTACAGACGGTTTGTTAAGACAACTGCCTGTGAAAATAAGACATTTCTACAGGCGGTTGTCTTAACAAACCGCCTGTAGAAATCCATTTCTACAGGCGGTTCGTTAAGAAATCCGCCAGTAGAAATACCCGTGTTTTTTAAAATTTGATTTTTTTTCAAACGATCTCGGATGAGAAAACACCCAAAATAAAAGTTGTTCGTCTCAAAAAGTTATGAAACTTTGTAAATTACAACATTTTAATTTGAAATTATCTTGTCAACGAAAACTACGTTTGAATGGTCTCAAATTTTAAATTCAAATTTTGTAAACGACCTCGGATGGAGAAATGACCAATACGAAAGTTGTTCGTTATGAAACTTTGTAGTTGATAACTTTTTGATTTGAAATCATTTAGGACCTCAAACAAGCAAATTACACACGGATTTGTATAATATGTGGGGAACCGAAAGGGTATATGGACATATGTGAGTGTGTGGTGCAGTGGTAGAGGAGGCTACGTGCGAGGCTGAGGTCGTGGGTTCGAATCCCACCCGGGCGCGACTTGCGACTGAGACAGGCGGGCGCTAGGCGGTGGGGTCCTCCCCCTAATTAAAATCTTTTTTTTGCTATTTATTTTCGGGTTTTTCGGGAATTATTTGCACGCCTGTCCACAGGCGGTTCACAAGCAACCACCTATGGAATTGACCCATTTCTACTGGCCTCCAGCGCAGGCGGTGCTGGAAAACGCCAGTAGAAATAGGTTACCAACCGTAGTGTTCAGGCGGTTCACAAGCAACCACATGTGGAATTGACCCATTTCTACTGGCCTCTAACGCAGGCGGTGCTGGAAAACACCAGTAGAAATAGGTTACCAACCGTAGTGTAAGGTGAACAGTGGTTACACTCTAAGGGACAGAACACCATAACAAAGGGAAATAAATGAAAAAATATTTTTTCCATCCGTTCTTGGCGAAAATCTCCAAAGCAGCGATGTACAAAACTTTGTCCCCCAAATGGATGGTCTCCCTTATATCATCATGTTCACAGTCAATCTCAAAAACATGTTCCCTTTGTTATGGTGTTCTCAAAAACATGTTCAATCTCAAAAAGGCCGCTCTCCCCAAATGGATGGTCTCCCTTTTCGGGATCTGTCCACTAGTAGAGAACCGACTTTCACTCTCGGCACCATTTTTGGAATTACTCTCGGTATTTATTGCACCCGGGAGTAAAGGGACAATTACTTCCGGTTTTAGCCACCAACCGGGAGTAAAGTCCCACACTCAACGACCAGTTCATCATGCGAGGACCTTTACTCCCGGTTGGAGACACCAACCGGGAGTAAAGGTAGACTTTTACTCCCGGTTGGAGACACCAACTGGGAGTAGAGGTGGAGTGAACCTTTACTCCCGGTTGGTGGCTCCAACCGGGAGTAAAAATAGACTTTTAGTCTAGGTTTTCAAGCACAACCGGGAGTAAATGTTTCTCTATATACTGAGCCCTGCATTCCTCTCGCGCCAGAGCCATTTAGAGCTATGTTCTTCGTCGTTGCTTCATCGTTCCTGTGTTCTTGCTCAAACGAGCCAGCTAGTCATCACAAGAATGATTTCTTCGACGCCTCCATCAATTCTTCTGTTGTAAAGGTCGTCATCTTCTTTCTCCTCTCATCTTCATCCTATATTTCATGGTTTAGATATTTATAAAAGAATTTTATTTTTTTCATTTAATTTCTTTTATTTAGTAAATGAGGAATTTACAATATTTTAATTACAAAAATGAGTGTAGAGAGTAGATGTAAACAGTTCTGAGGCATTCGTAAATTAATCAGTTATCATGCATGCCTGCATATTGTGTAATTAATATAAGTAATTATATGCTCAAGATTTTAATACGTATGTACTTATATCGTGTACTGCAGATGAGCCGGAATTGGATGTACAACGCTGATCGCCGCTCCGAGTTCATTGATGGGGTGCATTATTTCATACGTGTGGCCGAGGAAAACAAGCGAGACGGTTTTATGTGCTGTCCATGTGCCCTATGTAGGAATTTAAAGGAATATGCCTCCTCAAGAAACATTCATTCACACTTGTTTAAGTCAGGTTTTATGCCAAACTATATTTGTTGGACCAAGCACGGAGAAAGCAGTGTTATAATGGAAGAAGGTGAAGAAAAACAATGGGACGATGACGTTATTGCAGAATATGCTGGTGTCTTAAATGATACCCCAATGGGGGAAGCTGAAGAGGAGGTACAGGAGGTAGCGGCAGGAAAACAAACATTGTGGGAACTGAGGACAAGCCAGATATATATACTCTAACAAGTTAAATAATGAGTGTTATGTACCTTCGTATGCATACACATGCAGCAATCACTGAATATTGATGGAAATCGATCTAGAGAAATCTTGTCTGTACATCTGGGACTCGATGAGAAAAGAGCAAAAAGAATACCAAGAAATGATAGATATTATCTAGGGGTAATTGCAATCTCTCTAGCACAATTCTATATATGTATATATCAGTCTCTCTATGTGCAATAATTAATAGTCCAAATATTTTTAATTTTATTGGGCAGTGTTTGGAAAGAATTCATTCAGAAACACCATATGACACAACGCAAAGCGCCATTGCGTGTAAATAAACTTCAATTAAGTACTATATTGCTATATTAGTTCAATTTCTCTATGTTGCTTCCTATATGTATCAATTTACCTATACCAGATTGGATACTGAATCTGTTTTCTTCTAAAGTGGATTCTGCGGCAGCCACAGGGGACCAATCACTATGGATACTATGTTTGTGAGTTCCTGAAGTTGTGCTAAAAAAGAACTCGTCTAGAGACGGAAAAAGTATGTATCTAAATACTACTACTTTTTTCTTGATTTATCATTATTCTTGATATATATACTAATAATATTTCTTTAACTCAAATTGTAGACTACAAATTTGAAAGAGAAAACCCTGCAAACACACCATCTCAAAGCAATGCAAGAGACGATAGCAGGATCTCTTAATGAACAGGTCTTAAAGCCCGGCGCCGAGACTTTAACCCCGATGAACAATGGCTTCCAAAAAACTAGGGTCATGATAACTTTATTTTGAATGTAATGGGTCATGACAACTTGTTATCAGATCCAAAGGACGGACACGATGATGAAAGTATACAATGCAAGCTTATATTATATATGGTGCACAAATTGTTTGTATATACTTTCTTTTTAGTTAGGTTACTTGCGTACATTGCTCAAAACCAAACTTTACTATATGCACATGTATGCATATATTATTTGTAGGGCAAAAATCGTATACGAAAACCTATTTTAAAACCAAAATAAATTATGAATTGAAATGAAAAAGAAAAAGGAAAAAGAGGACTTTTACTCCCGGTTGATATTACCAACCGGGAGTAAAGGTGTCTGTCAGGCCGAGGGCCTAGCTGACTCTTTACTCCCGGTTGGTATTACCAACCGGGAGTAAAAGTCCCCCTTTACTCCCGGTTGTGAACCTTTACTCCCGAAAACGTACTCCCGGTTGGACAACCGGGAGTAAAGGGGGTTGCCAACCGGGAGTATATGTCATTCCTGTACTAGTGGTCTGAATATCAAGCTTCCATACGAATTTATTAATAAAATGCACATCCTATGTCAATATTAACCTTTTTTTTTTGAAGTAGTAACTATACTTGTTTTGCCTCCATTGTCTAAGTGGCACGTAGGTATCGTCATATTGTCAAATTTTTATTTCAAAAGCGATTCACTCAACATTCAGACACTAACAAAAAAAAATAAAAAAGAAAAACATGTAGCAGTGAGTTGAGGCATTAACTCAAAGAAATCATCCTGGACTCGTCCAGTCACAATTTGCAAGAGAGTAAGTAATTTAACTAATACGCACTACGCCTTCGGTTAAATGCAGTTGTAGTATTTCAAACACAAAAACAGCACACAAGGCAACTAAACTTGCACTGTTGCACACTAAATAAATGTAATAACACTAATTAAAACTCACATGCACGATTCGATCAGCAAATATGCATGATAATAAACTCGCAAAACTAACTAGTAGCGGCGCAACCGCTACACTACCTCCTCCACCGATACCCTGCACGCAATTTCCTCATCAGCAAGCCTAACAGCCGGGAAGAGGATAGATCTTCTTGATGCCATCGTCCGTGTACTTCCACCACCTCGGCGTAGCCCTTGGCGTCGACCTGCCTCAGCACATTCTGCTCCAGGTCCACCAACTTATTGAGATTGTAATTCAGAGTTTGGAGCCGCTGTAGGAGCTGAGGTTTCTTCAAGATAAAGGCTTCGGTAAGAGAACGGGGCCTCTGCATCGGATGGGTCCGCAGCCTCCAGATGAAAGATTGCGGCACCCTCCATAGCCGCCACCGGCTCGGCGAGCTTGCCCTCCACCTTTGCTGCCGCCGTCTCGGTGCTCCCCGCCATGTCCTGAGGGCCGCGGCCTCGATCGATCGGGGTGTTCGATGACGACGGTGCTCTTGTTGACGACGGTGCTCTTGTTAATCCGACTTTGTATTCGGCCGGGCGCCTCGCGAGGCCGTGCGCGTCTTGGTGGTTGCGGCCGTATTGATGCAGAACGAGCGCAGGGCCTCGCCGTCGCGCTATATATATCTGCACGTGCATGGCACAGCCAGACTACTAGGATCGATCTGTGGGGTCAGGTCCCTGTCCTCTGCATGCTCGGAGTCGGAGTCGGGTTTCTCACCACAAATCTTATTTAGCGCGTGCGCGCTGAGCGAGCTGGTGACGCACACTCAGGACTTTCCCTTCCCTCTCGTTCTGTCCTGCAGTTTCTGTTCTCAGTCGCTGCGTAGTAGAATTTGGAGAAATATTTAGGATATAAACAAGGCCAAAACCCCGCACCGGCCTCTCTCCGGAAAACGCCGCCAGTTGCCTCCGTCACTGGATCCCAGCACCCACAGTACGCCGTCCGCCTTCGCCGCCATCCCCTAGTCGACACAGCTTGTCCGCCCCATCACCCGCAGCTCCGCGTCGGCGCCAGATTTGTTAGGGTTTGGGGTTTCAGCAGCTGGCGCCAAATCCCGCCGCCGCTGCTCGCGCAAGAGGCCTCGAGCTCGTGGACGCCGCCATCGATTACCACAACTCCGATGGATCCATGGTGCTCGACGTCCTCGCCAAGGGTCGCGAGGCCTACTACAAGGTACCGCCCTCACCGTGCCTGTGCTCCTCCGTTCCCCACCGGTTTTCTGCTACTGACGGGGAGACGTGCTCTCTGTCCCTTCTCTGTAGGCATGGGATGCCTTCAATTCTACTCTTGAGGGACCTACGCAGCTTCGTTAGATTTGGGTGATCGATTTAATTTGGGCCTGATTCATTCGTTTCGGTTGGTTGGTGATTAAGGGCGCAGCCGCGCAGGTGGTGGGGTGGCCTTCGGTGAGCCAGAACCGGCGGAACGCGCTCACCAGCAGGGGAAAGTTCATCAAGGTGGCCATCGCCGGCGCGCCGTACCAGCGCAAGGTGGACTTCGAGGTAGGGATGAAAACGGAATAGAAATATTCTGAATTGACCGTTTTCGTTTTCTATATTATGAACCGTTTTTTAACATGAAAAATTGTCAGTTTCAATTGGTTTCACAACCATTTTCAATTATTTTTTTGTACTCTTTAATTGCTAAATGTAGAAATATCCCGAACCGACCGTTTTCGTTTTTCTATATCGTAAGTTCGTTTTCGACCGTTTCCGACCGTTTTCATCCTTACTTCGAGGCCTACACGGGCTATGACCAGCTGCTCACTGCGCTCCAGGACAAGTTCACCTCCCACTTCACCGTCCGCCGTAAGTGTGTGCATCGTCGAAACTTTTCTGCTGCGTGCCTTGTGTTCCTTGTTGGTTGTTGCCTGAGCATGATGGACAGATGGGTGGAAATGTGGAGGCCGGGTGGGGAATGAGGAGATGGCGCTCGTCGATGTCGTCAGCGGGGCAGAGTACGTGCCCACGTACGAGGACAAGGACGACGACAGGATGCTCGTTGGGGACATCCCTGGAGGTCAGTTTTCACTCGGGTGCCTTCCTCGCTATTATCACATCTGGTGCTGCAACGATAAAGATCACATCATTTAAGTTCATCTAGACAACTCATAATTAGCCTCATGGATTGGTGCAGTGTTGGATCAGAGCGTGATGACATGTGAAATCTGGAAATTCATAGGTTTTTTATGCCTTTTGGAGACTAATTTCAGTTTTTTATGGTGAAATTGGTTAAATTAAGTTAGGTTTATTATTGATTTTGGTCCGTGGCAGCATAGGACACAAATCTGGTGAATAGGGATTAATCCCCTCAATTGCAAATTTTGGTTGTTGGGCAAAGTGTTCCACTGCTGGCTAGGGGATCATGATATGGGCATTCTTGTCTTGAATCCATAAACTACAGAATTTAGCATTCTTGTGTTGTAGTTTTACAGTTTGCCTTGTCGATTTTGGAGCCTCTTGGGATACATCTTTAGAATCTAGCCTCCAAATATTTGAGCTGAAATTATTACCAGCCTGATAAGGCCTGTAAATCTAGAATAGTCTGTACCCTAGTCCCTATTCCAGTGGCATATGAGTGCGTTCCCCTGAACCTGATAACCTAATAACGGTGGAAACAAATAAACAACAAGATAGAAATTTATTCAACATTAGTTACTAGTTTGTGTTCCGAATGAGCGTGATCTTAGCCCGGCATCTGTCCTCTACAAAGAAGAAAGGGTGTTGATTTCTTTATGTTTTGATTCTATACAATTTTCTCGTATTCCTAGATCATGTAATAGGAGTGCACATAAGCTCGCTCGTATGAGTCTTGGTTGGGACCCGGATCAACCTCATGTTTGGTTTGATCCCCTCCCTAGTTTTGTATCTGATATTGTGGTTCACGATCGTGATGAACCGAGTGTGAATGAATAAAGAGACTCAGCGAGTTCTGATAAAAAAAATCCTATTTCACAGTAGTGCAAGCCAACTATCTTATACACCGTAAACTCTCAAAACTGTTCAAATTTCCTCTATGCCATAATTTGGAGTGGTTTTGAATTGAAGACATATTAGGTACACATAACAGTAGCAATATACAAATCGTCTAAAGATATCCAACTTTATTTGCATGATTACAATACGTGCACATCAGGCCGACGGTTCCAATCCAGTCCCATAGCTAGTAGACTAACTAAACTTGCACGCACATACGACTCAGCAAACAAGATAATAGCAAAACCACTGATGCAAACATGATCCTAGCAAAACCACTAAATACTAGCGCCGTTTTACTCCTCCCTCTAGCTCCACCGCCGTTACCCTGCTGCATTGGGGCGCTGGGGCTGGGGAAGGATAAAGAGCTGCTTGATACCATTGGTGAAGTCGACGCCGACCTCGGCGTACCCCTTCTCCACGTAGAATTTTTTAAATAATATTTTTTAATGAATAATTGCAAATATATCATCGGAATTGTGAGAATTGTAAATACAGTATGATGTCGGCTGCTGGCTAGCCGATAGGGCCCTTATCGACAACTGGCGGGCCGACAGGGCCCTATCGGTAGGCCAGTAGCTGATTGGGCCTCCGACCAGGCCAGACATGGCTGGCCAGTGTACCCTCATCAAGCCGATTGGCCTGTTGGCCGGTGGAGAGCCGATAGGATCCTATCGACCAACCGTGAGCCGACAGGCCACAAAACATCCACCGCAGCCTCTCTTCTTCCCTCGCTCCCTCTCTCTCTCTCTCTCTCTCTCTCTCTCTCTCTCTCTCTCTCTCTCTCTCTCTCTCTCTCTCCCGGCTGCACCCTCGCTGGCGACCGTCGGATCTGGTGGTGGGCTTGACGCCGCCGCCCCCACCCCACCGGCGCTGCACCTCGCCGGCCTCGTCGCAGGTATGTGTGCATGTTTTTTTGTTAAATGTAGTTAGTTTAGTTAGGATTTGTTAGTTTTGTTAAATGTAGTTAGTGTAGTTAGGATTTGTGTAGTTAGTTTAGTTAGGATTTGTTAGTTTTGTTTAGTAGTTCGATTTCGTTAAATTAGGTTAGTTTATTAGGGTTATTTAGGGTTAGTTTATTTTATTAGTTTAGTTTAGATTACTTTATTTTATTATGGTTAGGGGTTGGGGTTAGTTTAGATTGATTTTGTTTGTTTAGTTTAGTTTTTCAGGGCTAGGGTTAGGTTTAGATTATTTATTACTTTTTGTTTGGTAGGGTTAGGGTTAGTTGTTGTTAACCTTAGGTTTACGACTAAAATTTTCATAGTACCTCAATTAACTTACACAATATTTTGCATGGTGCGAACAGAAATGTCGACCAATTTAGGCCTTGTTCGGCTGGCTGGCTCCCAGCTAGCCAGCAGTGTTTTTCTCTCACACCAATTCAGCACCAGCCAGCAGCCACCAGTCAGCCAGCAGTATTTTTCTCTCAGAGCAAATCAGCACCAGCCACCAGCAACCAGCCAGCCGAACGAGGCCTTAGTCCTTATATAAAAATTTGAGATATAGCATCTTGTCGGCTTCCCAAGGGCTATCGGCCCTTCAAAAGCCGATAGGGCCCCTATCGGCACCGACAGGCTGGCGCCACAGTCCTGTCAGCCTCTGAGCTGCCACACAATATTTTCCATATGATATTTTGGTTTCAACTCTTGTATGGACACAGACGAACGAATAGTTTGGTTTGGACTCTTATACGGACGCGGACGGACAAAGAGCGAAGCCCAAGTGGCGCACGGTAACATACATCATGATAGAAACGTGTATCAATGGAGGAGGCTAGACCAAAATATGATCAGACAAAAAATTGGCTAAAATTTTGCCTCTTTATTATTAGGTATAGATATATATAAATATGTGCAGGTTGGTTTGGATGGAATTCGGATGCTTGATCCAACACTGGTAGGACACTAAGTATATATCCCCTTGAAACTGCAACTAGATGGGATGTAAGTCATGCTGATGGCACCTTTGTAACGTGTGTATGTGCGCTCGTGTGTATGCCGTTCTCATTGTCGTTTCCATAAATATATGATAGTTTTTATTCGTTGCAACACACGAGCATGTTTTGCCGGTGAAAGATAAACTGTGCAAAACAGAAGCAAACAGGGGCAGAGTCCGTCGCGTAAACCCCCAATATCCCTTCCCGACGGCACGTCAACAAGTGCGTTTCCACTGGTCCACCAGGCCGGCCAGTGTGGCCTCCGACTCACCGTCCTCGCGCAGCGCGTCCTTGGCCTGCCGCATGGCCTCCAGCGTGCGCTCCCGGAGCCTCCTCCCTCCTTCGGAGTCCATGAGCCATCGCACCTTGGCAGCAACCTCCTCGGCCGCCACGATGCCCATGTCGCTGTCGTACCCTTCCACGGCCACGGCCAGCTGCATCTCCTTCTCCAGGAACACCCGGTTGAGCCGCTGCTCCGCGTGGAGCGGCCACGCCACCATGGGCACGCCCGCCATCACCGCCTCCAGGACCGAGTTCCAGCCGCAGTGCGTCACGAAGCCGCCGACGGACACGTGCGCCAGCACGTGCCGCTGCGGCGCCCAGGACTTGACGACGAGGCCCCTGTCCTTGGTCCGGGCAAGGAACCCCTCCGGGAGAAGCGTGTCCAGGTCCGGCTCCGGCGGCCGCTCAAACTTGTTCGCCGGGTCGTCGCTGGGCGGGGCCCGGACCACCCACAGGAACCGCTGCCCGCTGGCTTCCAGGCCGGCCGCCACCTCCCTGGTCTGCTCCGCGCTGAACCGGCCGGCGGTGCTGCCGAAGCAGAGGAACACCACGCTGGCCCTGGGCTGCGCGTCCAGCCACGCCAGGCAGTCCTCGCCGCGCTTGCCTAGCACCTCCTCCGACTTGATGAGCGGGCCGATGCAGTAGACGGGCGGGGCCGGGACGCCGGGGGGCGTGGAGTGGCCCGCGGCCATGGTCTCGACGGCGCGCTGCTCCAGCAAGCGGAACGTGTTGACGATGACGCCCTGGGAGCGGCAGAGGTCGGTGCAGAGCTTTAGGAAGCCGTCGTAGGCCGCGTCGTCGCGCTCCATGAGGGGCAGGATGGAGTGCGTCGCCGGGAACGGCGGGATGCCCGGCACGTGCACGGGCTCCTCCCCCATGTCCCGGAAGCTCGCCGCGGTCCGCTCGTGGAGCACCGGGAGGTGCAGAAAGAAGGCCAGGACCTGGGCGCCCGAGGTGAAGAAGAAGTAGGCGGGCACGCGGAGCTCCTCCGCCACGTCCAGCGCGATGCTGCAGAACAGGTCGACCACGAGCACGGCGGCCCGGGGGGACGCCGTGGCCACGAACTCGCGGAGGTGCGGGATGGAGACGCGGATGACCTCGAAGGTGAGCGCCTCACGGTGCTTGGACTTGACGGGCGGCAGGCGCTCGACCTTGGGCAGGCGGTGGAAGGAGATGGACGGGTTGGCCGCGGAGACGCCGGCGAGGAAAGGCCCTGTGGCGCCCGTGTTGTAGGGCGGCTCCATAACGACGATTGTGACGGACAGCCCCCGCGCGCCGAGGAGCTTGCCAAGCTCGATCATGGACACCAGGTGGCCCATCCCTGGCGACGGGAACAGCACAACCGGTCTCTTCTTGGCGAGCCCCGTCGCGGCGGTGGTGGCCGTGGCCTCCATTATTTCCCCACCGATCCAAGGATTGCTGGCTTTGATTGGCGGACAGTGATCTAGCACGTTTCTGCAATTCTGCTGTGCAGCACAACTGGGTTGCTCCCGTGACGCTTTTATGAAAGCACGCGCGACCGCCGACCGCGAGTCCGCGATAAGAATGGCAGCGGATCGGGTTTGGAATGGATATCCGTAAATTTTGGGTCTTACGTGTTTGGGTTTGGGAATGATTTCCCACCCATGATTTTTGGGTTCGGTTTCGGGTTTGCTATCGGGTTCGGTTTCGGATTTGGTTTTTCACCCGTGCATATCCGAAATAAATCATTTTGAATTAAAACTCATGTTTTATAATATGTTAATAATAATTTGTTTATTTAGATTATTAAATATATTTAAAATTGACTCATGAAAATATTTATTATTTGTTGCCTCTTATTTATGCATGTGAATATGTGTATATTTATCTGCGTGTTTCGGATATCCATTCGGGTTTCGATTATCCACGGGTTTGGTTTTGATGATGGATTTTCATCCGAATCGGTGTTCGGTTCGAGTTCGGGTTTTGACTTCGGGTTTCGGTTTTGGGTGCACGGAGACTCCACCCGATCCGAACCTGACCCGTTGTCATCCTTAGTCTGCGATGCAGTGCTGCTGGCCGGATGAGTCCCTGCGAGCGACTTGTGTGAACTACGTTTGGTTTGGGTCGGTATCTTGGCTCGCTATCTCTATCTTTCTATATTCTCTTCGCCTTGTTCACTTGAACTTATCGGCCCGGCTCATCAGCCATGCTACAGTGGCCCTGTTCGCTTGAACTTATCTACCAGAATCAGCCAGTCATTCAACAGTGTTTTTCTCTCACAATAAATCAACATCAGTATCAGCCGTTCAGCATTGCTTTTACAGCCTGCCGAACGGGGTGAATGTTTTTCTCCTATAACAAAACAGTATCAATCAGCTTATATCACTCATGTAAAAAAAATCTCAATAAATTAATGCCATTACACAAATTTCCCTCTAATACCACATCAATCACATCATCAAGTAATTTAAACTGTCTGATTCTTTTTTCTGACCTAAATCTGTCCGTCTATTGGAGTCTTCGGATATATGTAGATCCAGTGCATGCCATCCCGTTGCCGTTAGAGCATTCCACCGAATCAACTTTCCCATTTTGCTTAAAATTTGGTATTGGGGATAAAGAATACTAGATTGCAGGAAATAGGCGATCCAGTTTACCTTAGTCACACCTTCCATACGCCTCCGCCTCCACCTGAGCCAACAGGTGTCCATGCCTACTGTGCGACAAGCTCAAGGCCAATCACATAAGCATACACCTAACCAAATAAGTGCATAAACAAATCACCTCATTAGCAGGTAATGAGTCTCATATTCCCTTTTTTCTATACCTAATAATAAAGAGGCAAAATTTTTGTCATGGTTTTTTCCACCTCTACGTGTAAGATGTAACCGTCCGTGACTCTAATAACTGAAAAAGGAAACCAAAACGAGAAAAGAAACAGAAGCTAACAATGAAAAAAGGACCGACAAAAAAACCATAATAAACACGGAATACAATATCCTCTTTTTCGTTGGTCAATTAAAAGAGCAGTATTCGGATTCTCTATCCATGGAACTGCCGTGTAAAAAATATATTAAAAAAATTTATTGAATACCAACTGTATCAGGACTCTATAAACGATGTTGTAAGCCTCATAAGCGATCTCCACAAGAGTTTAGGTACAACACGTTAAGTTACCCCTAAAAAAACATGTTAAGTTCAAGTCCAAACGGAAAATAAAAAGAAGGATCTGTCTGCCCTGCCTGATGATCTACTCAACCTCAACCTTCACCGCCTCGACACCCGCACCGTGCTCTCCAATGCCGTGCTCGCCAGATGTTGGGCGCACCACCCACGTGACCTCCACGCGCTTCAACTCAGGTCATCGACATCCTCCTGTCGCGCTACAACCGGGCCCTCGCCATGCGCCGCAGCAACGCGCAACGGAATACGATGCTGCCATAGTCCCGAAGCTTGACACCCTTGTAGCACGAAGCGAGCGCCGCGGCATGCGCGTCTTTTCCGACATCATCGCTGGCCTCCTGAAATCCGACTGTGACGACGAAAAAGGTGACCTGCGGTGCACCAAGAGGCTCCACCATGTCATAAAAAATACACATATATGACAGGTTATTAAATACAAATGAAACTCTTACAAAACTCCCACCAAAATTGACCTAACAAAGTAACAAGCCCTGTGGATCCTGCACTTCTCTCGTGAAGGTGAAGCGCACAGCCTTATCAGTGTGTGTGCGCCTTTTTTTCTTTGTATTTTGATTTGATATAAACGTGTGTGCCTTTTTTCTGTTAATAAACGCATGCACCAAATTGATATGTCCAACAAAAAAAACACAAGATGTGCAAGCAGAAGCCGGAGTTCGCAGCAGATTCAAAAAAAACATGCTAGAGATTTTTTTATAAATATAAAAAAGGGTGGTGGTGGGGGAACCTAAGCACATGCCAATTTTTTTTAAAAAAGGGGAAAAAACTAAGTACATGCTGGCGATCTGTCACACCCATTTATCGACCAAATGGAATGCTTACCCTTATGTGCGCCCAGAGATCAATCACACATAAGATCACAAATTATAACAGAAGTATCATGGCAAATGTCATTACATCACGATATTTAAACACTTAGTCTTAACACAAATGTAGCGGAAGTATAAATAAAAATCTCTCGTGGTAACTCCAGTCACAGGTACATTGACTGGTTGACAGCAAGACTAGTAATCCTCAGGGAAGTAGGCGTAGTAGTCACTATTACCTCCATCTGTTACCCATCCGGGATTTTATCCAATTAAGAAAAATAAACAAGCGTAAGTACATCTCGTACTCAACAAGTGTAACATGGGGTTCATGAGGCTCAAAAGGGCATAATCATTGGTTTATCAGCATGTAGCTTTTAGTTAACATGATTTTAGCATATCAATAGCATCAAAAGGTCTCAATGTAAACCATAAACATATGATCCATGTAAAATGATTAATGAATAGCAAAAACATAACCATAAACAATTATTCAACTATTCCATAAGGGTCCAAGGCCACTCGTGACCGTGAGCACGGCTGTTATAACAGTTTTACACTCTGCAGAGGTTGTACACTTTCACTGTGAGTCGTGTTACCCAAATGCCCGGGTTAATTACTCCCAAAACACTACCAAGGTGAGCAGGCAGGGTAAACACTATGAAGTCTTTCGAAGGTTCGTCTAACAAGTTAGGGCCATTAGATTCACTCGGCAAACAGATGTAGAGCCCCCCTTCCAAATGGCACAATAACCCGTAGCCTATACACATAAGGACAGAGGCCGCACTATACCCGATTCGTCAAGCCATTCTTACGCCAAAAAGGTTACCTCTAACAAGCTAGAAAAGGTCCTTCTACATGACTAAAGCCAGAGCCATATAGCCCCCACAGTTGTACTGTAAATCCCGAATTGTCGCTTATAGATGAGTCCTTATGGAGAGCAATTAGAGCATCAAAAGTAACCCACATGCTCTAATCCCCTTTAAACATTAATCAAAGTCATCATTTAATGTTTATTGCATATTCCTCTAATCAATTTACATGATCATAGTCCATGTTTAAGCACTAGCCATACTACTCCATGCATCACAATAGGTACCAAGGTATAGGATCAATCTCTAAGTCATCCTTAACAAGGAATAAATGCATAATGATATTAATTGCATAAGGTGCATAGGACAACAAGGATAATCCCATGCTATACTTGCCTTGCTCAAACTGGTCCTGAAGATCTTGCTCGTAGTAAGGCTCTTGATCTCCAACGAATTGCTCACCGTCTATACTCGATCAACCAATATCAACAACACACATCCAGAGGCAATCATGCATAGACAAACAAGGCTATAATTAGAACAATACACCAACAGTAAGAAAATAAGATAAAAAGTCTTTAAAACGAATCTACAACTCGCTAGGATCACACAGACGCGAAGATCACGAAAAACGGAGCTAAAACGACAAAGTTATGAATTTCCAAAGATTTCCTATAGAAAAATAAATACTTTAATTAAAACTCAAAAATAAATTAATCCAAACCTACTGTATAGTTGTATCATTACATAGAGCTCGCAAATATGAATCTAACGCAATTCGAATGGACCAATTCGGAGTTAAAACGAAGATTCTACAACTAAAACAAACTGAATGGCAAAACTGTAAATATCAGAAAGCGTATTTTTCTTTTTCCGAAACGAATTACGTTTTCATTTAATAAAAACGTATTTTCCAGATTACGCTTTGGACCGCGGGTTATAATTGTGAAAACATTAGGGGCTCTTTAACAAAAACGACAGCCGAAACGGTATCTTCTAATTACACCCGTTGGATTCGAATCGGACGGTCCAGATTGGATCTGGGAAAATCCGGCGGCGCTCCGGCCGGACTCCGGCCGCCGGCGAGCTTCCCGCGGCGGCGCCATCGTCGAAACATGCGAAAACACTACTCCGGGCACCATTCGACGAAAGGGATACACCGGGAGGTAGCTTGGAGCACGGCGAACTCACCCCGGACAAGAACGAGGGCAAGGGATGGACGAAGACGGCGGCGCGCTTGCGGTGGCGGACGGTGGAGGCGGTGGTGCTCACGGTGGCGACCCTAGGCGGTTTTGGCTGCTCCAAAAGGGTTAGGACGGGGCGGAATAGTGCGGGGGCTCCGTTTTTATACTCCGATGGCACCGCTATAGAAGGAAAGAGAGGGATTGGAAGATCGAGTCGGATCGGGGAGGAGAGGGAAGGCGGTGCGGAGCCGGAGGAAGAAGAAAGGAAGGTAGAAGGAGACGCTGACAGGCGGGACCCACATGTCGGCGACCCAGAAGAAAAACGGGCGGCGGCTGGCTTAGTGGGCCGCGGCTGCTGACGCGGGCTCGGCCCAGGATGAGAAGGCCGGCCGAGAGAGAGAAAAGAACGGGCCGCGCTCACTGGACCGTGAAGAAAGCCGGCCCGAGAGCAGAGAGAGAAAAAGAAATCCTTTTTCCAATTTTTTTTTCAAATTCATTTTTCAAATGATTTTCAAATCAAATTTAAATTTGATTTAAACCACTCAATACAAAACTTCAAATGCAGCAACATGAATGCTCAATCATGTTTCTACCCTTATATTTGATTTTAAATTTATAAAAGTTATTCTTATTCTAAATTTGCATGCTTCACAAAAATAAATATAAGAATCACATTTTCCTATTTTTCTTCTCTTCAAATTTTAGGGTGTTACAATTCTACCCCCCTTAAAATGAATCTCGTCCCGAGATTCGACCGATGCTTACTCAAACAGTTGCGGGTAGGTTTTTCTTAGATCCTCTTCTCGTTCCCAAGTAGCCTCTTCTGCGGTATACCGATTCCACTGTACTTTACACATTTTGATTTTTCTACTTCTTGTGACTCTGTCCGCAGTCTCCAAAATTTTAATCGGAAACTCCTCATATGTAAGATCCTCCTTAACAGTGAGTTCCTCTATCGGAATCTGTTCTTCTGGTACTCGTAAACATTTCTTCAATTGGGACACATGGAACACATCATGTACTCCTGCCAGGCTCTCGGGTAATTCTAATTGATATGCCACTTCACCACGTCTCTCTATAATCTTGAAAGGTCCAATATATCTTGGTGCCAATTTACCCTTCATGTTGAACCTCTTCACACTCCTCATGGGTGACACTTTCAAGTAGACATAATCCCCTACCTCAAAAGTCAACTCCCTTTTGCGAGTATCAGCATAACTTTTCTGTCTGGACTGTGCTATTTTTAGATTATCTCTAATCATTCTCACTTTCTTTTCAGCATCCTTTAATACATCAGGCCCAAACACTTGACTCTCCCCTGTCTGATTCCAGAACAACGGGGTCCTACACTTTCGTCCATACAGAGCCTCAAACGGTGCCATTTGAAGACTCTTCTGATAACTATTGTTATAAGAGAACTCTGCGTATGGCAAACTCTTATCCTAGCTAGTACCATATTGTAAAGCACAAGCTCTCAACATATCTTCCAATATCTGATTAATTCTCTCTGTTTGACCATCTGTCTGGGGATGATAAGCTGTACTAAAATTTAGTTTGGTCCCCAATGATTCATGTATCTTTTGCCAATAATGAGATGTAAACTGAGTACCTCGATCAGACACAATCTTCTTAGGAACTCCATGTAGACTCACTATTCTTTCCATATACAACTCTGCCAACTTCGCACTGCTATATGTAGTCTTCACATGTAGAAAATGAGCAACCTTAGTCAGACGATCCACTATCACCCAAATTGAATCATATCCTCTTTGAGTCCGTGGCAACCCAACTATAAAGTCCATACCGACCTCTTCCCATTTCCACTCGGGTATCTGCATAGGTTGTAACAATCCTGCAGGCCTCTGATGTTCTGCTTTCACCCTTTGACAAGTGTCACACAAGGCAACATACTCAGCTACGTCTCTCTTTAAACCATACCACCAATATTTCTCTTTCAGATCTAAGTACATCTTAGTACTCCCCGGATGTATGGAATAAGCTGACTCATGAGCTTCATGCAGAATTACCATTCGGATATCCTTATCTTCGGGCACACACAGCCTTTTCCCAAACCATAGCGTACCATTTTCATCCTTACGAAATCCTGGAGATTTACCTTTCGCTATGTTTTCAGCTATCTCTCTCAACTTTTCATCCTTCTGCTGACCTTTACGGATTTCTTGCTCCAGGGTAGGCTCTAATACTAGTTCCACTGCATTAGTAGTAAATCCCAAGTTCAGATGCTTGCACTCAGCACACAATTCTTTTGGCATAGGCATTACTTGTATTTCATTTGCATAACTTTTCCTACTAAGAGCATCAGCTACAACGTTGGCCTTTCCAGGATGATAATGCACCTCTAGATCATAGTCTTTTATCAACTCCAACCATCTATGCTGCCTCAAGTTCAGATCCGTTTGAGTGAAGATATACCTTAGACTCTTGTGATCAGTGTATATATCACTCTTGTGTCCAATCAAATAATGTCTCCATATCTTTAATGCATGAACTACTGCAGCTAATTCCAAATCATGAGTAGGGTAATTTAACTCATGCTTCCTTAACTGCCTCGATGCATATGCCACAACTCTACCTTCTTGCATCAGAACACATCCCAATCCCAATCGAGATGCATCACAATAGATAGAGAAAGGTTTATTCAGATCTGGCAAAACTAAGACGGGTGCAGTAGTCAATCTTTTCTTTAATTCCTCAAAATTAGCCTGACACTTCTCGGACCACACAAACTTGGCATTCTTCTCCAACAATGCAGTCATTGGTTTTGCAAGTTTTGAAAATCCCTCTATAAATCTCCTATAATAATCAGCCAATCCCAAAAAGCTACGGATCTCACTTGCATTGATAGGTGGTTTCTAGTTCAATACATCTTTCACCTTGCCAGGATCTACTGATATTCCTCCATTTGAAACAATGTGACCCAGAAAAGAAACTTCCTTCAGCCAAAACTCACATTTACTCCTTTTTGCATATAGTTGGTGTTCTCTGAGCTTCTGCAAGACCAACCTTAAATGTTCAGCATGTTCTTCCTCCATCTTGGAAAACACTAGTATATCATCAATGAATACCACTACAAACTTGTCCAAATATTCCATGAACACCTTATTCATTAAATACATGAAGTATGCAGGAGCATTAGTCAAACCAAAGGACATCACAGTATACTCATATAACCCATACCGTGTGGTAAATGCTGTCTTGGGTATATCCCTGGCACGAATCTTCAATTGATGATATCCAGAGCGAAGATCAATCTTGGAGAATACACAAGCTCCTCTTAACTGATCAAACAGGTCATCAATTCTAGGCAATGGGTACTTGTTCTTAATAGTAACCTCATTAAGAGACCGATAATCTACACACATCCTCTGAGTTCCATCTTTTTTATCCACAAAAATCACTGGTGCTCCCCATGGTGAAGAACTAGGACGAATAAAACCCTTATCCTGCAACTCCTTAATTTGTTTCTTAAGTTCTTCTAATTCATTTACTCCCATTCTATATGGACGCTTAGCTATAGGTGCAGTTCCAGGTAATAATTCAATAATAAATTCAATGTCACGGTCTGGTGGCATACCTGGCAATTCCTCCGGAAACACATCTGGGAACTCCTCCACAACTGGATCTTCCTGGTTGGCACCATCATTGAGCTGGTTCACTGTAGCGGTCTCTTGTTTTTGCACTTTTACTTCAACCCTGATTCTATCACCCTTTGGTGTTGTCAGCACAACTGATTTATCCTTACACTGAATCTCTGCTTGTTGTTGCATCATCCAATCCATTCCCAATATAAGATCAATCCCAGCTGTTCTCAATACTATAGGACTAACTGTAAACTCTACCCCCCTTAAGTTGAGACTAATTGGAAGACAGCGATAAGATGCTGGCATGCTTCCACCAGGTGAGTTTACTAAGATAGGGTTCTTCATGGCACACAAATGGATTCTATGTATTCTAACAAATGATTGTGATATGAAAGAATGTGATGCTCCAGAATCAAAAAGAACAGTGGCGGGAGTAGAGTGGACATCGAACGTACCAAGCATAACTTCTGGCTCCTCCACTATAGTTTCCTGGGACAAGTGATTCACCCTTCCCGAGTTAAGTGCGGGCTTCTGGTGGCTGCTCTGTCTCTGGGGAGTCTGCTGGTTAGGCTTCTCCGGGCAATTGTAAGACAAGTGACCTTCTTTTCCACAACGGAAACACCTGTTGGGAGTATTGGGAGCACTAGTCTTTGCAGGAGTGTTGTTGGAAGGACCCTGACGCTGCGCTTGATTCCCATTCTGCTGTGGTGGACGTTGGTTGCTACTCTGTGGCTGGAATGTGGGACGTTGCGGGAACTGTCCACGGAATGGGGCCTGACCATGATTCCACTGTCCAGAAGGAGGCCTCTGCGGAGTATTCTATTGAAAGCCAGTACGTGGACGGGTGTTGCTATTGGAGGCTTGTCCCTGTAACCTCTTTCTCTTTGCATCCATTTCTTTACGCTTGTTATCTACCACGATAGCGCGGTTCACAAGCGTTTGAAAGTTAGGATAGGTATTGGATATCAACTGCAACTGTAGTCCATCATATAATCCCTTCAAGAAGCGGCGCTGCTTATCATTGTCATTGGCCACCTCATGTGGAGCATATCGTGACAATTGAGCAAACTTGTCACGGTACTCAGCTACAGTCATTGACCCTTGGGTCAGGTTCCTGAATTCCTCCGCCTTCAATTCTATCATTCCTTCAGGTATATGGTAAGCCCTGAAGTTCTCTCTAAACTCCTGCCAGGTGACTGCAGGAGCATTGGCAGGACGACCATACTCATATGACTCCCACCAATCCTGAGCTTCTCCCTGAAGTTGCCCAGAAGCGAACAACACCTTCTGTCGGTCATCACATTGTGCAATAGTGAGTTGTTTCTCCACAGCACGAAGCCAATCATCGGCCTCCAAAGGATCAGCAGCATGTGTGAACACTGGGGGACGACCCTTCAAAAATTCACCACGCTTATCACGTGGTTGAACCCCAGTAAGTGGCTGATTTTGCTGATTCTGCACCAGTTGTTGCATCAACTGCGTCTGTACTGCCAGCAGCTGCTCGATAGTTGGTGGCGGTGGTGGTGGTGGATTTGGGGGAATGTTTCCATGACCTCTGCCTCTTCCTCTTCCGGCCATCTGCCACCCATAAACATGCAAACTTTAAGAAATCCAGGTTATCAACCACTTATAAGATTAAGAATGAGATCTGAAAGTTTTCTGGACGAGTAGCAATATTGACAGTTCAGTATTTCAATCATATCTCGGGCTACAGAAGTCCAAAAGAGGCGTGCTTTATATGGTTGGAAAGCTTATGAAATTATCCACAATTTCTATTCAGACCTCAAGACCAGATTCTGTCGTTAAGTCTATGAAAAATAAGGCGTAACAGAAACTGTTCCAGATTCCAGACTGTGCAGAAACTTTAACTTGTGAAAATTATATCTCTCGAACCAGATTAGATAAAAAGGTGATTCCAGTGGAATTTGAAAGATGCTTGAGTCTAGTTTCTCTCATAAAAATTTCATAAATGTTTCACGAACCGTTTTTAAACTATAGCAGAAACATTGGAGACTGCTCCAGAAAACAGCAAGGACAGAAACGAGATAATATCAAACCCAACTATTATTCCTTGACTAATAAACTTATTATTCTTAAGAATGGAACTTGTAGACATGCCTACAAGTCCCAACACTCAAACAAAAATCCAACTCACACATAAGCATAATAATAAAGCAACTAGCACACCAAAGTTCAAACCACACGACAGACTCGACTGACTCAACTGACGTTACTAAGAACGTTCTTATTACATAAAGTACTCCTACTTCCTAAGGAAGTGGCTCATGCTCTAATGTCTCATAGATCTTGGGCATGCCTTGGTTTGCTCGGAGCTCATCAATGGTTGCTTGGCACCTCTTGATAGTCTTCCCTTGTGCCCTCACCATCTCTTCTAGTTGCAGCTTCCTGTCCATCATATCATAGACAAAGTTCACCATCACCCGAGGTAGTGGCTCTAGCTGCACTGGATCTGTCATAGCCCATCCAAGCTCGGGGTGTGCACGAGGAAGGAAGCGATGAATGTCATGCTTCATAAGGTTAAAGCGAAGATAGCGGAGACCCATACATGCTTCAAAAGCAGCATCTTCAATGCTATCCTCTATAGTAGCTCGATGTCCCACATGAGAGAACATCCTGTCCAGCTGATATGCCCCCTTGTCTTGCTTGTGTGTAAAGATGCTTGCCCTTGCCTTCCAGTACGTGTCCTCCAGTGGATGAGTGTACTCCCAGCAGACGTACTCCACGGCTGGATGCCAATCAGCGAAGTAAGCAGTGAGCATCCCCACTAGGCGAATATGAGAAACAGCATCCCCTCCATTCCTGTGGTAGATCCTCACAGTCCACCCCATTGGAGGAGGTGGCATATCTTTAGGAGTTTCATATGGTGGAGGCGGGGGTTGTACTCCTCCATTAGCTTCCTCCTCACCATCTTCAATCTCGACGATTTCTGGATCTTCTTCAGGCTCAGTCTCTTCCTGGGGAGGTGCTGGTGCTTGGACTGGTGCTACAGGGGTCTGCTCCTGTTCCTGAGGTTCTGGCTCTTGTGGCTCTTCGGTTGCAAGCAGGGCACGAGGTGGGTAGTATCCTCCAGAGCTGATGCGGGCAGTCTTACGGTCACGTGTCATCTACAGAATTTTTAGATGAAGTTAGAATAGAGGCAAAATTTCGTAATAGAATAAGACATAAGAAGCACAAAAAATTGATCAAATAACAAGAGCAAGATAGTGAGCATAAAAATAGTGTAAAGATGATACTAAATCGACCATTTCTAGCTAAGCTTGCGTCCTACAGTCAACAAGAGCTCTGATACCAATTTGTCACACCCATTTATCGACCAAATGGAATGCTTACCCTTATGTGCGCCCAGAGATCAATCACACATAAGATCACAAATTATAACAGAAGTATCATGGCAAATGTCATTACATCACGATATTTAAACACTTAGTTTTAACACAAATGTAGCGGAAGTATAAATAAAAATCTCTCGTGGTAGCTCCAGTCACAGGTACATTGACTGGTTGACAGCAAGACTAGTAATCCTCAGGGAAGTAGGCGTAGTAGTCACTATTACCTCCATCTGTTACCCATCCGGGATTTTATCCAAATAAGAAAAATAAACAAGCGTAAGTACATCTCGTACTCAACAAGTGTAACATGGGGTTCATGAGGCTCAAAAGGGCATAATCATTGGTTTATCAGCATGTAGCTTTTAGTTAACATGATTTTAGCATATCAATAGCATCAAAAGGTCTCAATGTAAACCATAAACATATGATCCATGTGAAATGATTAATGAATAGCAAAAACATAACCATAAACAATTATTCAACTATTCCATAAGGGTCCAAAGACACTCGTGACCGTGAGCACGGCTGTTATAACAGTTTTACACTCTGCAGAGGTTGTGCACTTTCACTGTGAGTCGTGTTACCAAAATGCCCGGGTTAATTACTCCTAAAACACTACCAAGCTGAGCAGGCAGGGTAAACACTATGAAGTCTTTCGAAGGTTCGTCTAACAAGTTAGGGCCATTAGATTCACTCGGCAAACAGATGTAGAGCCCCCCTTCCAAATGGCACAATAACCCGCAACCTATACACATAAGGACAGAGGCCGCACTATACCCGATTCGTCAAGCCATTCTTACGCCAAAAAGGTTACCTCTAACAAGCTAGAAAAGGTCCTTCTATATGACTAAAGCCAGAGCCATATAGCCCCCACAGTTGTACTGTAAATCCCGGATTGTCGCTTATAGATGAGTCCTTATGGAGAGCAATTAGAGCATCAAAAGTAACCCACATGCTCTAATCCCCTTTAAACATTAATCAAAGTCATCTTTTAATGTTTATTGCATATTCCTCTAATCAATTTACATGATCATAGTCCATGTTTAAGCACTAGCCATACTACTCCATGCATCACAATAGGTACCAAGGTATAGGATCAATCTCTAAGTCATCCTTAACAAGGAATAAATGTATGATGATATTAATTGCATAAGGTGAATAGGACAACAAGGATAATCCCATGCTATACTTGCCTTGCTCAAACTGGTCCTGAAGATCTTGCTCGTAGTAAGGCTCTTGATCTCCAACGAATTGCTCACCGTCTATACTCGATCAACCAATATCAACAACACACATCCAGAGGCAATCATGCATAGACAAACAAGGCTATAATTAGAACAATACACCAACAGTAAGAAAATAAGATAAAAAGTCTTTAAAACGAATCTACAACTCGCTAGGATCACACAGACGCGAAGATCACGAAAAACGGAGCTAAAACGACAAAGTTATGAATTTCCAAAGATTTCCTATAGAAAAATAAATACTTTAATTAAAACTCGAAAATAAATTAATCCAAACCTACTGTACAGTTGTATCATTACATAGAGCTCGCAAATATGAATCTAACGCAATTCGAATGGACCAATTCGGAGTTAAAACGAAGATTCTACAACTAAAACAAACTGAATGGCAAAACTGTAAATATCAGAAAGCGTATTTTTCTTTTTCCGAAACGAATTACGTTTTCATTTAATAAAAACGTATTTTCCAGATTACGCTTTGGACCGCGGGTTATAATTGTGAAAACATCAGGGGCTCTTTAACAAAAACGACAGCCGAAACGGTATCTTCTAATTACACCCGTTGGATTCGAATCGGACGGTCCAGATTGGATCTGGGAAAATCCGGCGGCGCTCCTGCCGGACTCCGGCCGCCGGCGAGCTTCCCGCGGCGGCGCCATCGTCGGAACATGCGAAAACACTACTCCGGGCACCATTCGACGAAAGGGATACACCGGGAGGTAGCTTGGAGCACGGCGAACTCACCCCGGACAAGAACGAGGGCAAGGGATGGACGAAGACGGCGGCGCGCTTGCGGTGGCGGACGGTGGAGGCGGTGGTGCTCACGGTGGCGACCCTAGGCGGTTTTGGCTGCTCCAAAAGGGTTAGGACGGGGCGGAATAGTGCGGGGGCTCCGTTTTTATACTCCGATGGCACCGCTATAGAAGGAAAGAGAGGGATTGGAAGATCGAGTCGGATCGGGGAGGAGAGGGAAGGCGGTGCGGAGCCGGAGGAAGAAGAAAGGAAGGTAGAAGGAGACGCTGACAGGCGGGACCCACATGTCGGCGACCCAGAAGAAAAACGGGCGGCGGCTGGCTTAGTGGGCCGCGGCTGCTGACGTGGGCTCGGCCCGGGATGAGAAGGCCGGCCGAGAGAGAGAAAAGAACGGGCCGCGCTCGCTGGACCGTGAAGAAAGCCGGCCCAAGAGCAGAGAGAGAAAAAGAAATCATTTTTCCAATTTTTTTTCAAATTCATTTTTCAAATGATTTTCAAATCAAATTTGAATTTGATTTAAACCACTCAATACAAAACTTCAATGCAGCAGCATGAATGCTCAATCATGTTTCTACCCTTATATTTGATTTTAAATTTATAAAAGTTATTCTTATTCTAAATTTGCATGCTTCACAAAAATAAATATAAGAATCACATTTTCCTATTTTTCTTCTCTTCAAATTTTAGGGTGTTACAAGATCTTTTAAAAAAATAAGAAAATGAGGGGTGGGAAGCTAAGCACACATGTAGTGTGCTCTCGTCAAAACCTGAAGGTTCGGACATGAAACCATCAGAACTTGAAAGGTACGGACATTAAAATATGCCCGTGTGTTGCATTCCATGTCTCCCGCACACCTCCGGTGCCGATCCGGGGAAGACAGACAAAGTGTAGACGAATATGCAAATGGAAAAATTGTATTTTGAAGAAAGAAATGATCATAGAGTTAAGAAAGGTGGTGTTGATATGAATTCAACTTACATGTGAACAAATTAAAATATCTTAGCGTGACACTTTGTATGGTTGTCTTGTTGAGAAATTTATTGCTTTAGAATGGTTTATTTGAGACCCGTTGCAATGCACAGGCACTTTTACTAGTCTAGTATTGAAAAGCCAAAAATTTCTACCGCTAAATTTTTCGTCCAGACTTCCACCAGCTCGGTCACCCAAGTTAATCCTTTTGTCTGCATGTTCTTTTCATATTCGTTCAGAGCTAATTTTTTCCTTCCCGATTTCGGCCGCGACGACCTTTTCTTTTCGTGTTTCGCGTGCCCGCTAGGTTTTGTTTCCCACGTTCGTTTCGTTTCCACATTTTTTTCTCAACATTCGTTCGTGTTTCGTTTCCCCCTTTTTCTGTTCCGCGTGCGCTTATACTTGTGGTTTTTTATCGCCCCATCGCTGTGGGGGTCGTGCTCTTCGCTCAGGTGCCGCCGCCCATGCCTGTTTCTTCGCTGTAAAACTGCTATTCTTGCAAGTTGCAATCACGCATCCAGTGGTTTACCGATTATATTCATGGAGTAGATACTAGTATATACTTTTGCTTGCACCCTACAAATTCAGTTTTGACATGCTACGGCCCTAAAGCAATTTTTGCAGCCACCGGCTCAACATCAAGGACTACATGTACCCCGCGATCCTGCCCGTTCAAAGCAAGATCAAGAAAGAGGGCCTCAAACAAAGGTTAAGTGCTCATGTATATAATGGGAAGAAGTCCATTTACGGCAGGGGCGGATCCAGCACCGGGGCAGGGTGGGCTCGAGCCCTCGCTACCGCCGCTCGGACCATGGAGCCCCTCTTAAGCCCCCGCTACAAATTTGTACATATTCAAGCTTAGAAGGAGAGACTAGGGATGAAAGATTATGAGATAAGCCCCTCCTAACTTATTTCCTAGATCCGCCACTGATTTACGGTGTGTTCGGTTTAAGGGTAAGTGTGGATTGGATATGGCTATTTATATATTTCACGATATGGATATCACTAGTACACAAATGTTTTTTACGAGCTAATCAAGCTGTGGGAAGCCGGTGATGACCAAATGCGCCAATCATCAGGGATGCTCGTAATATTAGTGTGCATTTTTCCAAGTTTAAATTGTTGTATTCCAGCAGATCTTGTAATCGACAGCTCATAGTTTAGCAAAGCAAGTCTCAGAGGACACTAGGATGAGTGAGTGGCAGTATGCCCCTTCCTGTGTCGTTGGCCTAGTGACTGCAGATTGTAACCCTGATGAATCTTGAATGAATGGAAGTATCGAATCGCAAAAAAAATATTTTTTATAATTGTCAGCCAAAAACAATCTTCAGAGTCAGTTAGCAAAACTGTTACTACGCCATCGATTATAAAAACAAGTTATTTTCAAAGAAAAGTTTTCACACCACCCTACAAATTGATTTTCAGAAACGATTTTCTTAACACAACCACCCTTAAAAATCGATTTTCAAGGTCGGTTGACTAAGTCAACCGTCGCTTAAACTTTTAGACCTCTCGCCTCACGGGTTGTATCTCCTACCACTACACTACGAACTTATTTGTGACTACTTATATGGTGCTATCTTTTGTACTAATATATACATATCTTGTTATCGATATTTTGACTCATAAACAATCTTAAATGGGAACATTTTCAATTATAAAGTTTTAAATCTCATCGAGCACTACAACTTCGATAGAGGACATGTCTCCGCCAAGGTCATTTGAAAAATTCAAAAAAAATTAAAAATCTGTTAAATTAATATATATATATATATCTGGCCCCTAAACCATCTTGAATAAAAATTTCATCAACTATGAAGTTTTAAATCTCATTGACCTCTATAATTTTGATATGAATTTAGTATTCATCCGACTTCATTTGAAAAGAAGTTATGAATATAATTTATTTGTGTTGAAACTATTTTTTAGGATAGTTGACTTGGTCAATGACCTTTTAAGAATTGATTTCTAGGGGCGGTTGACTTAAGCCAACCGTCCTTAGATACCTATTTTCAGAGGCGGTTGACATAAACAATTGTCCCTGGAAATCATATTTTCAGCTGTGGTTCTTTTAAGTTGATTGTTTCTGAAAATAGATCTGACGGTGTACTACTTAATAGGACCGCCCCTAAAAATGTATTTCTAGGGACAGTTTATAAGCTATATTGCTCCTGGAGCTAGTTACAAACGGTTTGCTAGGTAAGCCGTCCTTGCAAGAAATAGGAGGTGTCTTAAAAAAAATATTTTTTGCACTAGTGTATTCATGCAGCCTGTTTGATTGGATGGATGGAGTAAGTTATTTTTCTGTTTGGACAGGATGGTGAGAATACTTCCCGAATTTGTATTATATTAATTAAAAATAACAACTAATTATACACTAATAAATATGCACTAACACTAATTTTATCATGATAATCACTAATTACAAATAAAATATATTAATTAACACCACTATTTTTCTAATTGGCATACAAAACATGCACTAATCAACATATTAGCACTTATATCAAAAACTAAGTTTGCCATCATAGTTACTAAGTAATAATATGACATGATAATAATCCTTAATTATTTACTAATGACAAAGATTAGAAAACTTGGATGAGCTCGCTAAGAAAATTTTTTGTGATAGGGATATCCAACAACTGGGAGAATATTCTCTTGTCAATGATATCCATATCTAACTCGTGTGCGAACCAAAAGCAAGTCCATAGACCACCATCTCCCGTTAAGGATATCCATCAAACCAACTGCACCCTAACCTTCCTGAAATAATCATAGCCCGATTTTCCTCATCAAACTCCAAACACTCCCAAAAAGAAACGATTTTAGGAGATACCTTTTTATTTATATATAGGCGAGCAAAAAATAATATTCTAGACTCTAAAAATAATTTGCGATTTTCAGAGACATTCGTTCTATTTATGGAAATTGAAAACTGATGACCATCTCCTAAAATAACATCATCTCCTCCTGATAGCCGACATCATCACATACTGGTACTGAGACAGACGACACGGTAATACTTAGAGATAATGATTAGACTGGGGCGAACTAATAGTGACAGTTCCCTCAAAAAAATAGTTATTAGACAGTACAAACTAGTAGCATAATATATAATCAATTCCCTTGCTCCACCGATACGATGCCCCTGCACGCACTTTTCTCACGTTGCACACCCCAAATGCTTGGGAAGGACAAAGATCTTCTTGACACCGTCGGTGAAGTCGACGCCCACCTCGGCAAACCCCTTCTCCGCGTGCTGCCTCAGGACATCCTCATGCAGGTCGATCAAGTAATTCCAACGGCCATATTGGCGAGATAACCTTCGCGCATCTTGGGGAACATGAGGTAGACATCGGAAATATCGTCGTTGATAGGAGGCAGCCTCTTGAAGACAGGTCTCTTCTTGAGCCTGTCGATGAAAGAGTCGGGCACCATCTCCTTCGTGATCATAGCCCCGGTCGGCTCGGCCTTGCCCTCTCTCCCCACTGGCGGCTTGACGGGGAAGACGAACTCGATCCAGGATACCTCCGTCACCACGCCTGGCCCGGCCGCCTCCTTGTTCCCCACCTCAGCCTTGGTGACATCGATCTCGCCGGTGAAGCTGCCGGCCGCCTCCTTGTTCCCCACCTTGTTGTATACTTTAGGAATGTCCAGTGGTAGATCTAGCGGGTAGTCACCTTTGCCAGTGTATAAAACATGGGGGGAACCAAAGACTTACAGGAAAAGGAGACAAAAAGGGAGAAAGGGGTAGAGATACCTGACCATCTGCGTCGGTGAAGGAGAGACGGTGATGCAATGAGGTCCAATGGCGTAGTCGCCGGTGGGTTCTTCCCGTCGCTGGCAGCTCCCCGCTCGATCGGTCTAGGTTAGGAGTGGGGTGGTTACTGTGGCGTCAAACCTCGCAGTATGTGCCCCTGGCCCCTACCTCCTCTTTATAGGGCTGCGCGACAGGGGCCCACCGACTAGGAGTCGGTTAAGCGTCCCTGATCAAGACGCGGTCAAAGGGTCCGAGTTGGCCGTTGGGCCAATTCGGTTGAGATCTATTCTAACATTCTCCTCCTTGATCTCAACTTATCATTTAACTTTAAATTTTGACTTTAATTGCTTTCACTTTTATTTGTTCCATCACAAATCAGTGTATAGAGCATGCCTCATCGTCACGATCAGTCGCCGATAGATTTAACAGCTACAATACACATCTCTGATCTGAAACAGATTCTTCAACTTTGAATGCCACTGTCTAGAGATTTGCTCCAGTCCATAAGAGATTTCTACAGGTGGCATCCCTTACATTCTTTTCTTTTCATGACGAAACCGCTGGGTTGTGCCACGTAATTATTTTCATACAAATCCCATTAGGAAATGTTATCTTTACTTTCATCTGATGTGACTCAGATCATGATGTGCCACAAGCACTCATTGTAATCTAATCGTTCGCTTCGCGCAAAAACTTTTGATTCAAGTCGTGCTTTATATCTTTGCATATTTCCTTTGGAGTCACATTTTATCTTGTAGACCCATTACAGCCTACTGTTTTGGCTCCTTAGGAATTTATTCTAGATCCCAAAGTATCATTGGTATTATCAAATTCATTTCATCTTTCTTCGCTTCTTGTCACTTGGACGAGTGAACGTCTCTCATGGCTTCTTCAAATTAGGTGGGATTACCCTCCATTTGAATTTCACTAATACAGACTTTATAATCATCAGAAATATCTGATTTTCTTATTCTTTGAGACTTTCTGGGGCCTCAGCTACTAGCATTTCTTGACCTTTATTGCCAAAAGACAATTGATTCTATAAGGTCCTATGTAACAAGATTCTTGTTTACATTATTCATCCTCCTTGCGGAGTCAGGTTTCTTTATACCATGCTCCCCCAGATTGTCCCATCTTTAATTTTCTTATTTTGGGTTCAATCTGCTAAAACTCATATGCTACATTTAGCACCGCCTTTAAAACTCTGAACACGTCCAGTATAAATACTGGCTGACTATGCTATCTTTCTATTGGAACTGTCAAAGGTCCATGGATTTAGCTATTTCTTTACTTTAGGGGTATCAATATTATGACCGTCTTACTCCCCCGACGATCACATTCATCTTTTATAGATCACTTTAGTATACATCGTATTGTCTGAATTATGGGGAAGTATCTTTCTTAATTGATCTCACCTTTCTCCCCCTCGAAATGTGGTACGAACTTTTCTTCCACAATTTCGAAAACTATCCAGAACTTTTGTGAATGAGGAAACTTTGATTACTTTCTTTGTCCACATGATTACATCATGCAAATGAAATTATTTCTTAATTCGTTGGGAGTACTTTTTCCTCATTTTACTTAAGAACTCAACAGAGTCTTTTATCATTGATACTTTCGCAAGTCACGCTTGCATTTCATTCTTATCCTGAGGTTCGTCTATAACTTTCTGTTCTTCTTAAACTTATACTAGGATAGCATAAGAGCTACCCTAAACTTTTTTTCCCTGTGCGAAATACACTCAAAGCACATGAGTCATTACAATTTTCTCCTGCCATACAGGATAAATACAATGTCAAATTTCTCCCGCCATGCAGGATTTATTAACATAAGTACTATGCCAACTTTACCCCGCCATACGGGTATTTTCTCAAACTTTTCCCGTCATGCGGGTACTATCACAAACTTTTTCCTGCCATGCGAGATAATTTTCTTGAAGGGACATAAATATCAATATTGGCTCATATTCAATCAACAAATTTAGAAATAAATCCAAATACTCTTTAACACACATGCTTAATCTGACGTTGGTCAAATTAAACATGCATGTCACTTATTACATTTGAAATCATGATGATTAAGATTAAAAATTATATTACTTATTACATCTTTTATCATGATGATAACTAAAAGCTTCTTCATAAGGAGTACATAAAAGGCATCTTTTAAAACTAAACTCTTATTGTTCTATTTTCTTGGATCAGTATCCTAAAATTCTTTTTCTTTTGAAATCATTCTTTAAAGAGACCGCAGTCCCTTGCACAATGGTCTTCTTTCTGCAAAAATTGTACTTTTCATCTTCTGAGTCACAAGTACCCAGCTCATTTTCTTTTCACCCTTCAAGAATAAAAGCATGAAGTTTTTGTCTGAAAACATTAATCAATAATCAATAATAATAAGCATGAAAATAACCCTACGTTGGTCTGGTTAAAGACATGCATATTAAACTTTTAAATCTTTAAGCTCTATTCTATATCATCGTTGGGCAGAAATAGAACAAAACCATCATTTTTATACATCAATTCCACATCACCGTTGGGCAGAAATGAAATTAACATATGAAAACTCAATTATCTTATAACCCTCTTCAAAATTAAATTCTAATTTTGAAGATCATCATCATCATTGCAGCGGAAACATGAAAATACATTACACTCTGCTCGCTCTGGAGCATCTATTGTCTCTTATCTATTCTCTGAAAATTGATCACTTTGATGCAAAATTCATCAGAGATTTAAACTTTAAACATAAAACTCATAAAATTATAATATTGTTATCATCAACGTTGGTCAGAAAATAACAATATCATAATAATCTTTAAACTTAAACTCTTTAATAAACTTATAATATTGTTATCATCAACGTTGGTCATAAAATAACAATATTATAATTTATCTTAACTATAAACTGATTATTTCTCCAATTTAAAATTTTCGTTGGTTTCAACTTCAACTAGAGGATCAACTTTTTATTATCATTCACTGAATAACTATAACTGCTCTTCAAATTAAATCCTCCCGTTGGTTCGGATTTAATGAGAAGACACTAAATCTTTTCTTTGCAGCGGAAAACATTTAAAACATTCCATAATTCTATTTTCCAGAAACTCTTGAAATTCTTTACTGTTCTCTAGACAAAAATATCATTGGACAAAATTTGTACAGAGGTTTACATCTAAATTCAATTGAAATTCATCATAAAAAATGTTTCTGGAAATTAGAAAACCAAAATAACCTGTGACCTTTGTTTATCCGGCCATTTCGGCTCGGCTGGTGCGCGCTCACGCTTTCGGCCCATGGCCCAAACGCGCTCTGCGCAGCAGCAGCCCGCGTACGTTTTCCTTTTGCCCGCGGCCCAGTCGCTTGTGCCGGCCCGCGGCCCAGCAACCGAGTGCTGCCCGCGCTTTCCTTTTGCCCGCGGCCCAATCGCTTGTGCCGGCCCGCGGCCCAGCAACCGAGTGCTGCCCGCGCTATTCCCCCGCGCCCAGGCCGCAACCTGGGCCTGGGCCGAGAAACTCACCTCCCGCCTGGGCCGAAAGGCGGCCCGGCCGATCATGGACGTAGGATGCCATCGAGCGGCTGTCCGCTTACTTCGCGCGAACAAAACCCGTGCCTGGCCGTCCCTCCCCGAACCCTAGCGCTCATTTCTTCTCCTCCCCTTCTTTTCTCAGCGTCGTAGCCGAGTGGAGGAGCAGTCGTGGCGGCCGGTGCAGTGACCGGCGGCGCCGGTGAGGGGCCCCGCCGCTGCGTTCACCGGCAAACCTGCCGTCCGAACCCTCTCCGGCTCCCTTTCTTCTTTACTTTCTAGTCATCTCTTTTCGACAGCGGCGGCAGCCGCCCGTGGCTGTCGGAGCCGGTGAAGAAGATTGCCACCCGGAAACAGATCCGGCCGGCTCTCCCTCCTCTACCTCTTTTCTTTATCTGCCCCCACCCTTCTGTCAGCCCACAGCGGAGCACCGGCGGCCGCCATGGTTGCCGTCGGAACCTGAAAGCCCAAGTTTGGTTTTGGTAATTAATGACACCAAGTTGCTAATGTCATGTGTTAAGTGTTTTGAGTTAGGCATAAGCAACACATGTGATGAAGGTGTATGTGGCAAGGAGTGTAGCCACAAGATCACAAAGAAATGGTGCATGGACATGAAATGACGATCATGGTGGAGATGCACATAATATGATGGACATGATGATCAAGTGGAAGAGAAGGATCTAAGAGCGCAAGGCAAAGGTATAACCATAGGGTTTTCCTTTTGCTGGTCTAAGATGAGTAGAGAAGTGATTGACCGAGTTTAGGATACATAGCCGACTATCAAGAGGAGAAATCACGGTTAGCTCGAGAATCAAGTGCCACTAGATCAATGTCTTGAGCATATGCATTTAGGATCTAGTAAAGAGCTAACATAACGCCTTGGAAAATGTTTGTGAAATGCTAACACACATGCACATGGTGATGTACACTTGGTGGTGTTAGCACTTTTGCGAAGGCGGTGGAGTTTAAGTGGTAGAGAAGGGTTTGGGTTCCTCTCTCCCTCCCGCCGAGCTGGCGAGGCGGGATTCGACGCTTTTTGGAGAAGTGAAACACCTATTTTCTACTGCGCCGAAAGTCGGAAAAGAAACGGAGGCGAACGGAGGTCACTGCGTTGATCGGACGCTGCACCGGACGCGGTCACGGTTTGACCGGACGCGTCCGGTCAGTTCATCGCGGCGCGGGTGCTAGGGTTTGTGACCGGACGCGGGTCTGGCCTGACCAGCGCGTCCGGTCAGTTCAACTGAGCGTAAAAGTTAAGCGCGCAACCGGCGCGTCCGGTGCCTCACGGAACCGGAGCGACCGGTCAAGTGTCCAGAGAAGCAGAGCGCAGCGGAAGTGACAATCGGACGCGCGGCGCGTCCGGTCACGTGCGACCGGACGCGTCCGGTCGCAGCGGGAGCTTACTGGAACGTGACCGGATGCTGGCACTGTCGCGTCCGGTCATTCGCAGGAGCGCGTCCGGTCAGGGCAACGGCTAGTTCTGACGTGCACTGTTCACGGTTGTCGTGTAGTGACCGGACGCGTCCGGTCACCCTGACCGGAGCGTCCGGTCAACACGATTTCAACTGTGCCGTCCGGTAATGGCTACCTGCGTACCCCTTCGTTATAAATAGAGGATGTCCAGGGTTTGAGGGAAATCCTTGCACATTTTGAGACCTAGAGACATCCTTTGAGCTAGAGAACAACCCCTCCACTCATCTCTTTGCATAGTTGCACATCTTGAGTGAGATTGAGTGAGATTCAAGTGCATTGCTTGAGAGTTGCATTCTAGAGGCACTTGATCTTCGAGTTGCTGCGGATTTTTTGTTACTCTTCCGTGTTTCCCGACACGGTAGACGGCTTGGAGCAGCGGAGGTGATTGAGCTCGCAATTGGAGATTGTTGGAGCCCTCACCAAGTGTTGTAAGGGGTTCTTGATCCTTCCCCGCGGGAGTTCGCAAATTGGATACTCTAGTGAAGCTCGTGGCTTGGAGGATCCCCATCTTGTGTGCGGTTGTGCGGTGCCCGCCGAGGGCTCGACTCTTGATAGTCGATTAGCTCGCGAACCGACAAGTGGGTGTATCGCCACAACGGGGAATAGCTTGCCGGGAAGCAAGTGAACCTCGGGATAAATTCTTGTGTCATTCTCTTCCCGAGGATTTCTCTTGTGTGATTGATTGATTGGTACTTCTCATCTCTACACGGCGGTATAATCACTCGAAGCTCCTCTCTCGTATTACATCTTGAATCTAGCTTGTTGTTGTTGTTGTTGTGTTTAGTGGATAGCCTTGTACTAGACTTGTGTAGGTGGCTTGCTTAATTAGTTTGAGCTAGTGCTTTTTGCTCCGCCACCTTTTGTACTAATTTGTGGTTAAGTAATTCTTGTAGAAGTTTTAATTAGGCTATTCACCCCCCCTCTAGCCATTTGGACCTTTCAAGTGGTATCGGAGCCGAGGCACCGTTTATTTGAGGCTTAACAACCTACGGTGAAGAAGAAATGGCTCAATTAAGTTTGCACATCAACAACACCAAGAAGGCACCTCACTTTGATGGGACAAATTATGCATATTGGAAGGTTAAGATGACCGCACACCTCAAGTCAATCAATAGAGAAGTGTGGAAGGTCACCGAAACAAAATTTGAAGTTGCTAATCCGGAAGCACCTACACCGGTAGAGGAGAAGAAGCTTCAATGCAATGATATTGCCATTAGTGCTCTCCATGAGCCATTAGATGACAAGACATTTGAGCAAGTAAAGAACATAGAAGTTGCTCATGATGCTTGGGCCAAGCTAGAAGAAACATTTGAGGGCACCGAAGGCACAAAGACCGCTAAAGCATATTTCTTGCAAGAAAAATTTTCAAGCTTTAAGATGCAAGATGATGAGAGTGTACCGGAGATGTTTCATAGATTGCAAGTCATTGTAAATGAGCTCAAGGCACTTGGTGAGGAAGTCAAGGACAACAAATTCTCTATGAAGTTCTTGAGAAGCTTGCCCAAGAGGTTTGATACATTGATCACCGTGCTAGTGAGGACTACATTGAAGGATTCAACTCCTCAACAAATATTTCAAGAAGTGATGACCGATGATTCATATAGAGAAGATGATGAGAAGGATGAGTTGGTCAAGAAGAAGAAGAAGGAGAATGAGAAGAAAGATGATGAAAAGAAGAAGAGTGTGGCATTCAAAGCCACCACATCCAAGGGCAAATCCAAGATTGAATCATCAAGTGATGAAGACTCAAGCTCTTGCGATAGTGATGACATTGATGAGAAGATGGCTCTCTTTGTCAAGCAATTTGGCAAGTTCATGAAGAAGAAAGGCTTTCGTGCAAGAAGAAGAAAGAACTCACCCAAGAAGAATGAGCATACCATGAGATGCTTTAGATGCCATAGCAAGGACCATCTCATTACAAAGTGTCCTTATGATAGTGATGATGAAGATGCTATCAAGAAGGAAAGGAAAAAGCAAAAGAAGAAGCAAGAAAAGAAGGAGAGCTCTCATAAGAAGAAGAATGATTCTCATGTTGCTACATGGGATAGTGATGATTCCTCAAGTGATGATGAGGATGACAACAAGAGCAAGAAGAAGGGACATGCTAGCATTGCTATTCAAGAGAAGGTCTCCCTCTTCGACACTCCATCGTGCTTCATGGCTAAGGCCGCTAAGGTATCATCCGATGATGAGAGTGATCATGATAATACTAGTGATAGTGATAGTGATGAAGAAGAATTCACTAAAGATGAACTAATCACTATGCTAGAAGATTGCACTCAACATTTTAAAGAATCTAGAAAGGAGTGCAAGAGCTTGCTTAAGGAAAAGAAAAACCTTATGCAAGAACTTGATGAGCTTAGGGCATCTTATGAGAGTCTAAAGGTAGACCATAAGAAGCTTCAAGAGTCTCACACTAAGCTTGAAGAAGCTCATTCCTCTCTAGTTGAAAAATGTGAAAACATGCCAACTAATGTTGAGAAAGCTAAAACTTGCAACATAGGCATATCTGGTGATATAATTGATGAATCTTGTCATAAGCCTATTGTTGTTGCTACCACTAACCCTTCATGTAGCGCATCTACATCATCCTCATCTAGTAGTGATGGTTTCACTTGTGACTCCACACTTATAGTTGAGAATGAAAATCTCAAGAAGGAGGTAAAAGAGCTCAATCACACCTTAGCTAAGGCTTATGGTGGTGAGGACCGCTTGCTTATGTGCTTGGATAGCCAAAGAGCTTCTCTCTACAAAGAGGGATTGGGCTTTAACCCCAAGAAAGGCAAGGCCGCTTTTGCTCCTCACAAGACTCGTTTTGTGAAGAACAATGGTAGCTATTGTAAAAGTTGCAAGCAAGTTGGTCACATAGAGCAACATTGCATGAACAAGAAATCCAAAGCTAATGTATCCTCAATTAAGTTTGATTCTTTCTATATACTTACCAAGGGTACAAATGGTGTTCATGCTAAGTTCATTGGTGCACCATGGATGGGCTCAAGGAAGAAAGCCATTTGGGTACCAAAGAGCTTGGTCACTAACCTTGGAGGATCCAAACAAGTTTGGGTACCTAAAAAGAATTGATCTTATCTTGTAGGTCAATTACAAAGCCGGAGGAAGGCATTGGGTGCTTGATAGTGGGTGCACTCAACATATGACCGGGGATTCTTGTATGTTCAAATCAATTGATACAAATCAAAATGATGGTTTTGATGCTATCACTTTCGGCAACAACAAGAAAGGCAAGGTCAAGGGGCTTGGTAAAATTGCTATCTCAAATGACATGAGCATATCTAATGTGTTGCTAGTTGAGATCTTGGATTTCAATCTTTTATCGGTGGCACAACTTTGTGATCTTGGCTTCAAGTACATATTTGGTAGTGATGATGTTGAAGTCATAAGTGTTGATGGATCAAATTTGATATTCAAAGGATTTAGACATGGTAGTTTATACTTGGTTGACTTCAATGATAGTGAGACACAATTGACATCATGCTTGCTTAACAAATCTAGTATGGGTTGGTTATGGCATAGAAGGCTTGGTCATGTTGGAATGAAACAATTGAACAAACTTTTGAGGCATGACTTAGTTAGAGGCTTGAAAGATGTGACTTTTGAGAAGGATAAACCTTGTAGTGCTTGTCAAGCCGGCAAACAAGTTGGAAATACACATCCTAGTAAGAGCGAAATGAGCACATCAAAGGCATTTGAGCTATTGCACATGGACTTGTTTGGGCCAACTACATACACTAGCATTGGTGGCAACAAGTATGGTTTTGTGATTGTTGATGACTACACTAGATACACTTGGGTGTTCTTTCTCTATGACAAAAGTGATGTTTATGATCTATTCAAGTCTTTTATCAAGAGAGTGCAAAATGAGTTTGAGACAACTATCAAGAAGATTAGAAGTGACAATGGTAGTGAGTTCAAGAACACAAGAATTGAGGAATTGTGTGATGATCTCGGTATTGGACATCAATTCTCTCCAACATACACTCCTCAATCCAATGGTGTAGTTGAAAGGAAGAATAGAACTTTGATTGACATGGCTAGATCAATGCTTAGTGAATACAATGTGAGTCATTCATTTTGGAGTGAAGCTATCAACACGACTTGCTATTGTAGCAACCGTCTCTATTACCATGGGAAGCTTGGAAAGACACCATATGAGCTATTGAATGGAAGAAAGCCCAACATTGCATACTTTAGAGTGTTTGGTTGCAAATGCTATATTCTCAAGAAAGGCACTAGATTGAGCAAGTTTGAAAAGAAATGTGATGAAGGGTTCTTACTTGGTTATTCTACCACAAGCAAAGCATATAGAGTTTGGAATCTCACAAATGGCACCTTGGAAGAAGTTCATGATGTGGAGTTTGATGAAACCCAAGGATCTCAAAATGAAGCTCAAAACCTTGATGATGTGAGAGGAGATCAATTGTCAAATGCCATGAAGAACATGGACATTGGTGATGTTAGGCCAAGGCATGTTGATGATGATGATATTCATGTGATCAACCAAAATGTGCAAATTGATACAAATCAAGCAAGCTCTAGTGGTACTCATGATGAAGCTCAAATTCAAGGTCAAACAAGTGGAAGCAATCAACTCCCAATACTCCAACCTACTAGCATTGCAAGAGATCATCCATTGGACCAAATCATTGGTGGAATTCAAAGTGGTGTTCAAACTAGATCAAAGCTAGCATCCTTTTGTGAGCACTACTCATTTGTGTCACTTGAAGAACCAAAGAAGATAGAAGATGCATTGAAGGATTCCGATTGGGTAAATGCCATGCATGAAGAACTAAACAACTTCACTAGAAATAAAGTTTGGGAACTTGTTGAAAGGCCGAAAGAACTACAATGTGATTGATACTAAGTGGGTCTTTAGAAACAAGCAAGATCAAGATGGCATGGTTGTAAGGAACAAAGCAAGATTAGTAGCGCAAGGATACACTCAAGTTGAGGGTCTTGATTTTGGAGAGACATATGCACCGGTTGCAAGATTGGAGGCTATTAGAATCTTATTAGCACATGCTTGTACACACAACATCAAGCTCTATCAAATGGATGTCAAAAGTGCATTTCTAAATGGCTACATCAATGAAGAAGTTTATGTTGAGCAACCTCCCGGTTTTGAAGATGATAAGAAGCCCGACCATGTTTACAAGCTCAAAAAGGCATTGTATGGTTTGAAGCAAGCACCTAGAGCATGGTATGAGAGATTGAGGGACTTTCTTCTCTCTAAAGGGTTCAAGATGGGAAAGGTTGACACCACTCTCTTCACCAAGAAAATTGGAAATGACTTGTTTGTGTTGCAAATCTATGTGGATGACATTATCTTTGGATCAACTAACCAAGACTTTTGTGAAGAGTTTGGAAATATGATGGCAAAAGAGTTTGAGATGTCTATGATTGGAGAGCTTAGTTACTTTCTTGGACTTCAAATCAAGCAAATGAAGAATGGCACTTTTGTAAGTCAAGGGAAGTACATCAAGGACATGATCAAGAAGTTTGGATTACAAGATGCTAAGCAAATGAGTACACCAATGGGCACAAATGATCAATTGGGTGTTGATGCTAGTGGCAACATGGTAGATCAAAAGCAATACCGGTCTATGATTAGAAGTTTGCTCTATGTCACCGCTTCGAGGCCGGATGTGATGTTTAGTGTATGCAAGTGTGCAAGATATCAAGCTTCACCTAGAGAAAGTCACTTGAAAGCAACCAAGAGGATATTGAGATATCTTAAGGGCACTCATGATGTTGGACTATGGTATCCTAAGGGGTCAAACTTTGAGTTGATTGGATATTCGGACTCCGACTATGGTGGATGTAAGATTGATAGAATGAGCACAAGTGGCACTTGTCAATTGCTTGGAAGGTCTCTTGTTTCATGGTCATCAAAGAAACAAAATAGTGTTGCACTATCTACCGCCGAGGCCGAATACATTAGTGCCGGTAGTTGTTGTGCACAATTGCTTTGGATGAAGGCCACTTTGAATGATTTTGGAATCAAGTTCAAGAATGTGCCTTTGTTTTGTGACAATGAAAGTGCTATCAAGATGACTCAAAATCCGGTTCAACATTCAAGAACCAAGCACATTGATATTAGGCATCACTTCATAAGAGACCATCAACAAAAGGGTGATATTAGCATTGAAAGCATTGGCACCGAAGATCAACTAGCCGACATCTTCACAAAGCCACTTGATGAGAAAAGATTTTACAAGTTGAAGAATGAATTGAACATACTTGACTTCAACTTGAAATGAGTGCACCCCCACATTCTTATATGACATGCCTCTCCTCCGACATAGCAAGGTAAAGTTGTTTGGCATACCATCCATACTTTGCTAAGGACATGTTTAGAACATATAGACATATTTGCATGACAAATAGGCTCATTCATGAAAATCAAATGAGTTTAATGTATATATGGTACCACTATTGCTTCTATGTTTTGATTGATCTAGTGGTAGCATATGACATGTTTGTGGGCTTGCAAACCTAGTGTTGAATCTAGAAAATGAGCTCATGATGTGTAATTCAACATGGTCAAGATAACCCTTATACTTTATGAGGTGTGAAGAAGCTTGTCCTTGGATCAAACCGAATTACACATTCTAGGCAAGTAATCTAGATTGAACCATAATTTGGACTCCCTCATATTGATTGACTTAATTCTCACTAAAATTGGCACCTTTTTGGTGATTGTTGACAAAGGGGGAGAGAAAAGTCACAAAGTTAGAAAAGTCACAAAGGGGGAGAAAGATATAGTAAGGGGAGAGAAATTAAAAATTGAGCACACAAGTAGGGGGAGCAAGCTCATGAACTGTTTGTTGCATTTATATGTGCATTAACATGATGAATTGTTGCATTGCAAAGCTTAAATTCATATTCATGCTTGTCTGGTGTATGCTAGAAATAGAACTTGAATGATGATTTATTGATAGTAGCTTTACAAGTGGTATCTAGACACCTTTTGCTCATAATGTTGATCTCACGGGGTACTTTAGTGTTTGTGATCTTTACAAGTGATGTATTACAAGTGATGTCTAGCTACATCAATGCTAAGGATGGTATATAAAGGCAACTCCGATTGGTATCACGCTTCAAAGGTCCATTCTATATACCTTAGCATCAATTTGATAGTAGTAACTCTCCCAAAATTCAAATCCATACATATGTGCACAATTGAACCAAACTCATGGAAGCACATATGTAGGGGGAGCTAATACTATCGAAATTGAAAATTGATTTCATTTCATATCTTTGTGATGGTTGTCATCAATTACCAAAAAGGGGAGATTGAAAGCCCAAGTTTGGTTTTGGTAATTAATGACACCAAGTTGCTAATGCCATGTGTTAAGTGTTTTGAGTTAGGCATAAGCAACACATGTGATGAAGGTGTATGTGGCAAGGAGTGTAGCCACAAGATCACAAAGAAATGGTGCATGGACATGAAATGACGATCATGGTGGAGATGCACATAATATGATAGACATGATGATCAAGTGGAAGAGAAGGATCTAAGAGCGCAAGGCAAAGGTATAACCATAGGGTTTTCCTTTTGCCGGTCTAAAATGAGTAGAGAAGTGATTGACCGAGTTTAGGATACATAGCCGACTATCAAGAGGAGAAATCACGGTTAGCTCGAGAATCAAGTGCCACTAGATCAATGTCTTGAGCATATGCATTTAGGATCTAGTAAAGAGCTAACATAACGCCTTGGAAAATGTTTGTGAAATGCTAACACACATGCACATGGTGATGTACACTTGGTGGTGTTAGCACTTTTACGAAGGCGGTGGAGTTTAAGCGGTAGAGAGGGGTTTGGGTTCCTCTCTCCCTCCCGCCGAGCTTGCGAGGCGGGATTCGGCGCTTTTTGGAGAAGTGAAACACCTATTTTCTACTGCGCCGAAAGTCAGAAAAGAAACGGAGGCGAACGGAGGTCACTGCGTTGATCGGACGCTGCACCGGACGCGGTCACGGTTTGACCGGACGCGTCCGGTCAGTTCATCGCGGCACGGGTGCTAGGGTTTGTGACCGGACGCGGGTCTGGCCTGACCAGCGCGTCCGGTCAGTTCAACTGAGCGTAAAAGTTAAGCGCGCGACCGGCGCGTCCGGTGCCTCACGGAACCGGAGCGTCCGGTCAAGTGTCCAGAGAAGCAGAGCGCAGCGGAAGTGACGATCGGACGCGCGGCGCGTCCGGTCACGTGCGATCGGACGCGTCCGGTCGCAGCGGGAGCTTACTGGAACGTGACCGGACGCTGGCACTGTCGCGTCCGGTCATTCGCAGGAGCGCGTCCGGTCAGGGCAACTGCTAGTTCTGACGCGCACTGTTCACGGTTGTCGTGTAGTGACCGGACGCGTCCGGTCACCCTGACCGGAGCGTCCGGTCAACACGATTTCAACTGCGCCGTCCGGTAACGGCTAGCTGCGTACCCCTTCGTTATAAATAGAGGATGTCCGGGGTTTGAGAGAAATCCTTGCACATTTTGAGACCTAGAGACATTCTTTGAGCTAGAGAACAACCCCTCCACTCATCTCTTTGCATAGTTGCACATCTTGAGTGAGATTGAGTGAGATTCAAGTGCATTGCTTGAGAGTTGCATTCTAGAGGCACTTGATCTTCGAGTTGCTGCGGATTTCTTGTTACTCTTCCGTGTTTCCCGACACGGTAGACGGCTTGGAGCAGCGGAGGTGATTGAGCTCGCAATTGGAGATTGTTGGAGCCCTCACCAAGTGTTGTAAGGGGTTCTTGATCCTTCCCCGTGGGAGTTCGCAAATTGGATACTCTAGTGAAGCTCGTGGCTTGGAGGATCCCCATCTTGTGTGCGGTTGTGCGGTGCCCGCCGAGGGCTCGACTCTTGATAGTCGATTAGCTCGCGAACCGACAAGTAGGTGTATCGCCACAACGGGGAGTAGCTTGCCGGGAAGCAAGTGAACCTCGGGATAAATTCTTGTGTCATTCTCTTCCCGAGGATTTCTCTTGTGTGATTGATTGATTGGTACTTCTCATCTCTATACGGCGGTATAATCACTCGAAGCTCCTCTCTCGTATTACATCTTGAATCTAGCTTGTTGTTGTTGTTGTTGTGTTTAGTGGATAGCCTTGTACTAGACTTGTGTAGGTGGCTTGCTTAATTAGTTAGAGCTAGTGCTTTTTGCTCCGCCACCTTTTGTACTAATTTGTGGTTAAGTAATTCTTGTAGAAGTTTTAATTAGGCTATTCACCCCCCCTCTAGCCATTTGGACCTTTCAGCACCGTTGAAGAAGAACGCCGCCGGAGCAAGTCCGGACGGCTCCCCTTCTTTCCTTTCTATTCCCTCTCTTCTCTTATCTTTCCCTTCCCACTCTCTTCTCTCCCTTAGCCCTACAGCAGAGCACCAGAGATGGCCGCCCGTGGCGGTCCCGAGAAGTGGTGGTGGCGCCGCCGCTGGGCCCCTCGTCGGCGAGCACGCTCGCCGGAGGCTGAGCACGTCGCCGTCGAGCGGCCTCGCGATGTTGCCCTTTACACCGAGCATGGCGTGACCTTCCTGGCTCGGGTCGTCGTTCCCGCGCGGCACCGATTGACGGCCAGCGAGGTCGGCGACGAGAAGGGCCCCAAGAAGGAAGTCCTCCCTTTTCCTGTTAGGGTTTGAGTAATCCGAATCGAATTCGAATCCACTTTCTCCTTTTCTCATCAGTTGGGCAGTGTACTTTAGGGTTAGGGTTGGGATCCTTTTCCCGATTCGAAATCGGGTATATCTCTTTTCTTTTCTTTAAACTTTTCTACCCCAGACTAGATCTACACACTAGAAAACGAGCTCCGGTACCAATGTTGTATACTTTAGGAACGTCCAGTGGTAGATCTAGCGGGTAGTCACCTTTGCCAGTGTATAAAACATAGGGGGAACCAAAGACTTACAGGGAAAGGAGACAAGAAGGGAGAAAGGGGTAGAGATACCTGACCATCTGCGTCGGTGAAGGAGAGACGGTGATGCAATGAGGTCCAATGGCGTAGTCGCCGGTGGGTTCTTCCCGTCGCTGGCAGCTCCCCGCTCGATCGGTCTAGGTTAGGAGTGGGGTGGTTACTGTGGCATCAAACCTCGCAGTCTGTGCCCCTGGCCCCTACCTCCTCTTTATAGGGCTGCACGACAGGGGCCCACCGACTAGGAGTCGGTTAAGCGTCCCCGATCAAGACACGGTCAAAGGGTCCGAGTTGGCCGTTGGACCAATTCGGTTGAGATATATTCTAACACACCTCAGCCTTGGTGACGCCGATCTCGCTGTCGACGACGATGCTGCTCCCCGACATCCTGACCAGCCGTCCGCAGCCCGGATCCTTGGTGACGGCCGTCTCGACGATCCTCCTCCTTTGACAGCGTTGGCGGCGGCTGACTGCTGCGGCCTGTTGGTTGATGAGAACGAGTCCAGCCGCCCAGGGCGTCGCCATCGCGCGCTATATATGTGCATGCATACATGGACCTTCTCTGCCTCGAACTCGGACTCCCTTCTATGCGTCCATGTCCAACTCTGCTTCTCGCTTGGCGCGCATATGCATGCATGCATGCCGCCGGCTCATGGGCCATGGCTCCGTGGTCCACCGTCAACACCTCTCCGATTCCAATCTTGCCCGAGCACGATTCGGTTTCATCATCTTCCATAGAGTTAATTTCAGCGTCTCGTTTAGTTGTCAGGAAGGTGAAGTCACTGCTGGACTGAAGTTTCTGCATATCGATCAGACATATATTATGATGATATATGAACGCCGATTCACAGTGCTTGCTTGCTGCTGCATCAAACCTTTGAAAATTAAGCTCGCCGTCTAAACGCTCATACGCCCTCCGTTCCAAATTATAAGGTATTTTAACTGTTTATTGTATAGTAATTTGTCTTCTTAGATACCAAAACGTCTTCAAATTTAGAATAGAATGAGTACTAAATAATCTTATTATTTGGCCACATACTAACCCTAGTTCACCGCCATCCACCTGTAGTGTAAATAAAAATATATAAGCCTATGCAATCTAAAAAAATAAATGTTGCTAACGAAAGTTACAAAATTTTCATTTATAACAAACCATAGACTCATAGTCTTTTTTTGTAACAGAGGTAAACCTAGCTTTTATAGAAAACTTAAAAATATATATCTACAAAAACCAAAACGTCTTAAAAATTGAAATAGAATGAGTACTAAATAATCTTTTTATTTGGTCACATACTATTTCTCAGTTGTGTTCACCACCCGCCACCTGTGGTGTGTATACTCTATAGCTAGCTATAAAATAAGTTATTTTATAGCCACCTCTATTTACGATACTTTTATATAGTAATTTACGATAATGTCAGTATATATTTACGATAGTTGAATTACTATAACACATGGGGATATTTACCATAATGTTATAGTAAATCACATAGTAAGGAGTTACTATAATCTCGTAAATTAGCATAGCAATTATCGTAACTCAAAGTGGCTACAGAAGTAAGTTATTTTATAGCCAGCTGTAGGGTAATAGTTATATAGGGAGAGTATACTCTATAACTAGCTACAAAATAAATTATTTTGTAGCCACCTCTATTTACGATAATTTTATATGTGTGTGTGTTGGTAACGAAAGTTACAAAATTTTCATTTATAACAAACCTAGATAGAATCATAGTCTTTTTTAACAGAGGTAAACCCAGCTTTTATAGAAAGCTTAACTAGACCCATAGTATTATTAGAGTAAGACTTTGACCTATGGTTACTCTATTACTAGGTATATAGTAATTTATGTTGTGCAAAAAATCATAATCAAAAGTGAGTGCTTTTTTGGAATTTTAAGTTTAAATTTGTTAGTTTTGTATTATTGAATAGTGTAATGTCTGATTTACCCTCCTAAACTTGTTGCCGAATTTTAAAAATACACTCTAACTTAAATACCTAACAACCTACCCCTTAACATTCAAAACTAGATAAAATACATCTTGACTATTTCAAATTGGTTTTCTAGATGGTTTTGTTGACATGGCGATGGGCCCACATGTCAGCCGATCTCTATCTTTGTTTTATATATTATTAAAAAATCATAAATGTTTCACATTAAGTCGGATGAGAAATGAATATAAACTTTTATATCAAAATTGTAGAGTTTGATGTGATCTACAACTTTGTAGTTGATAAATTTTTATTTAAGATTATTTAGAGGCTCAAATATTTGTTTTAAATTATCGAATTTCAAAATCTAAAATTTACTATTTTTCAAATGACTTTGGATGTTGACATGGTTTATACTAAAGTTGTAGCTTTCAATGCGACCTACAACTTTATTGTTGACAACTTTGTATCCAATATCTTTTATTAGAGGCTCACATATCCATTTTAAATTTACCATATAGCGAAATTAAAGTTTTATAATTTTTCAATACGACCTTGGATGCTGACATGGTATATACCAAAGTTGTATCCCATAATACAATCTACAACTTCCCTGTTGACATCTTTTTATCCAACAAGAACATTTAGAGGTCAAAATATTCATTTTTAAAATCATGGATTTTGGTATTTCTTTTTTTATTATTTTTGCCTTAGATAATGACATGGTCTATACCATCACATAGTTTTGTGTGGGTCCATTGTTACATGCATGGAATAGGGAGACTTTACACACATACTGGGAGACAACACAGCACAACATAGATTATTATAGAATAATAATAGACACAGGGGCAGAGCCAGAATTCATACAATAGAGGGACCAGTAAAAGAGATTCAACGCATCCAAATTGAACATATAGCTTATTTATGTCCTTGTGGTGGAACGTGTAACCATTAATCATCAATCTCCGATTCCTACTTTTCTAGATAATAATAACAATATTTTTTTTACATAAAAGTAGGAGCTCTACCACTCAATTAAGACAAAAGAATATTACGTATAAGAAGGTTAACCACAAGAGACGCCAAAAAGGCACCCGAAGGGTTAACCACCCCACGCAACGCAGCCGAACACAAGCATGACGCACTGCCATGGGTCATCGTTGCTAAGCATGGAGGCCAAGCTGCCAGCAGCTCTGACTTTCTATGGCAAGCCACCCACTAGTCACACCTGATAGGTCCGAAGCTAATGACCGCCACCAGTCATCGTTGTCAGGCCCAAACACCGAAGAGTAGCTCCGACTTCCAACCATGAACCCTCGCATTGCATCGAAGCCGCGACGAAAATCCAAAGGTGACGCCTTTAGGAAGGGAGCGACGCCGATGGCGCCACCGTTGCACGTCCATCGTGGACTAGGTTTTCATCCTTGGAAGACATGCTAGCTATAGAGGGGAAACACCGATGGCGCCACTGTCGCACATCCAACGTGGATCGGGGTTTCACCCTTTGAAGACATGCTAGAGGGGAAACACGACGCCCTCAACAGGGGAGCGGCGCCAAATGGTGTCGCCATCGCCAAGGCTTTCACCTAAGAAGCCTCCAGCACAAACGTCGGGTAGCGAAGCCGGACCCCCTGCCAGTGGGCCGCCCCCACAGAAGCCCCTTTAGAGGGGCATCAACGCGCCGGCTGCATGCAGTAGCATCTCAGTTGCGTCAGCCGCCACCCCCTCCGACCGGGCCACACAGAGCCAGACCTTGACTCCGCCGCTCGCGTCACACTGCCGCACACCGAGGCCCGCCTCTAAATCCTATTTCACAGTAGTGTAAGCCAAATATCTTACACCATAAACTCTCAAAACCGTTCAAATTTCCTCTATGCCAAAATTTGGAGTGGTTTTGAATTGAAGACATATTAAGTACACATAACAGTAGCAACATAGAAATCATCTAAAGATATCCAACTTTATTAGCATGATTACAATAAGTGCACGTCAGGCCGGCGGTTCCAATCCATTCCCATAGCTAGTAGACTAACTAAACTTGCACGCTCACACGACTCAACAAACAAGATAATAGCAAAACCACTAATGCAAACATGATCATAGCAAAACCACTAACAAATACTAGCGTCATTTTACTCCTCCCTCCACCGCCGTCATCCTCACTTGGGCTGGGGCTGAGGAAGGATAAAGATCTGCTTGATACCGTTGGTGAAGTCGACGCCCACCTCGGCGTACCCCTTCTCCGCGTGCTGCCTCAGGCAGTCCTGCTCCAGGTCCACGAAGTAATTCCAACGGGTGATGTTTTCTAGCTGGAGTGCTACGGCCTCGGGTTCCTCGGGGAAGAACTCGGAGAAGAGTTCGATTTCTTCCTGGGAGAGAGGAGGCAGCTTCGGCGAGGGACGTGTCTTGATCCTGTCGATGAAGGAGTCGGGCACCTTCTCCTTCGTGATCATAGCCACCGTCGTCGGCTCGCCGGCCTTGCCCTCATCGTCCTTTGCCGCCACCGTCTCCACGACGACGCTGCTCCCCGACATCCTGGTGCTGCGGGCGCCTCGCGAGGTACGCCTTGGTTGGTGCAGGTGGTGCGCGCGGCGGACTGCAGCTCTGCGGGCGGCGTTGCTGTATGTCGAGATCGAGACCCAGGGCGCCGCCGTAGCCCGCGCTATATACTAGTATGTGACCTCGGATCGATCGATACTTGTCTGCGTCGGACTCGGACTCCTGCTTCCGCGTCTCAGATCACACGAACCGTAGTCGATGTGGATGCGGCCGGTGTGTCTGCTCCGACTCCGATCCAAATACTCACCTCCCTCCTCCCTGTAAACTGCTATTCTTGCAAGTTGCAATCACGCATCCAGTGGTTTTCGATTATATTCATGCAGTATATATACTTTTGCTTGCACCCAGATTCAGCTTTAAGTTTTTAACATGCTATATACGGCAATTTTTGCAGCCACCGGCGTCACAACATCAAGGGCCACATTTAATTACCAGGTGATCCTGCCCGTTCTGCCGTTCAAATAGGGCCGTTCTATAATTTGAAGGCCTTAGGGCAAACAAAATAGTAAGGGCCCTTTAACTCTTTAAGCTAGTTTTCGATACGATAATTAATTTTTTTTTAAAGAAACTGGAGGGGCCGAAGCCCTTATATGAAATTTATTAGTAAAGGAAAGGTCTTGAAAACTTACAAACTTACAAAAAAAACAAACTGACAAGAAACAATCAAGGAACAAAGAAAGAAACAAAAAAAATCTGGAACTAAGAATTACAGTGGACCTTGAATCCATTGCTCAAATTGCACTTTCAGTCTTGCCTTTACTCTATGCAACAGCAAGAGTATTTCTCTCTGAAAAAGAAGTTTGGCATTTCCTATTGTTGGCTGAATTCCTTTGAAAATTAGATCATTCCTAGCTGACCAAATCGACCAGCAAATTAGGATCACTGCTGCCAGAAAGAACTGGGACTGCATTCTGTCCTTGAAGAATTCAGTAACTTCAGGAAAGTCTTCACTCAAGGGGATGTCAATGTGAATCAAACTCATTAAATTATATGGCAATATAACATGTAGCATATATTTAGTTCATAAATGACAATAATCTACAATAAGAAACTTAAAGAACAGTAAAATAACAATTACGATTACCTCACATAAAACAATAATGCTTTAATGATTTGTAAGAAACTGTATTTGGGCATTTTTTTTTATACAAATTTTTCAAGAACAATATCAAGATCAATGTTGTCCAAAATATCCTTCTCATGCTACACATAGCCAAGCCATTAAATCTTTCAGTTTTTCAATGTAGAAATTTGTATGATGTATGCCTGAGTTGTCCATAGCATTGCAACTATCGCTTTGAGGTCAGAAATGCACCGCGCTGTTCTGCAGTCCTGCCTCAGAGTCCCAACATTCCTGGTCCTAGTCCTAGGGTCTAATTGCTTAGATATTTCACAGTGAATTTATGCACATCTTTCACCTGATCCGCTTTGCCTTCTGTCCCGTGATACAGAATTCACCAGGTGATGCCAGGAGGATGGTTCGGTTAAGGAACATCTAGCTGAAGTCACCACGCCACGACTAAGGATCAGAAGGCTTGCCAAAGTGACTCAGGTGAAGAGCAGCTGCCGCGGTGTAAATTACATTTCCGCAGCCAGAAAAGCAAGAACTGGGAACAAGGCTTCAAGTAGCAGCCAGTGAACGCGAAACGGCAGCAATATCACGAGAGATTTTATGAACTTCCTTCGGGAGAAACCATCAGCGGCACATGATGATGACGGGAAGCTTTTCACGGATGAACCTATTCTGAGGCCACGTTTAGTTCCCAAAAATTTTCAAGATTCTCCGTCACATCGAATGTTTAGACACATGCATGGAGTATTAAATGTAAATAAAAAAAACTAATTACACAGTTTGATAGAAAACCACAAGACGAATCTTTTGAGCCTAATTAGTCCATGATTAGACACTAATTGACAAATACAAACAAAAATGCTACAGTAGCCAAAGCTAAAAATTTTCGCGAACCAAACACACCCTGAGAAGGGAAAATACCTGATAGTGTCTAGTCTAGTGAAGATTGCAAACCAAATCTTCCTGTTGCAAACCAAACCCGAGGAAGCGGGGAAGCCTGCAGCTCACATGCACACTGCAATGTGCAATGTCGTATATGCTTTCAAGAATCTTTGCAGTTTGGTCGTGCAAATCGTTGTGCAAGTATTTCTAGTTTGATTCATGTTCTAGAGTTCTAGTGCAACTGTGCAAGGCTACAAACTCTTATGTATGCCCTGCCCTGTCAGATTACCAACCTAGCTTGTAAGCAGTGAAGCGAATAATTGGATGATTAGTACTCTTCTAACATTGCTTGCTAGTAGTGCGCTAGTGCATAAACATTGCTCTTTTTTTTCCTTATTGACGAAGTTGTAATGGGGCAAGAACCCTCTAGGAATTTTGCACGATATAGTACACATAAGGCTACTAGTATATACTTTATGTAAACAGATCCTACTTTATTAGCACGATAATGAGTAGTACGCATTAGGCGGGCGGTTCCGATCCAATACCATAACCATAAGGCTAGCTTACCGAAACTTGGACGCTCACACGACTCAGCAGCAAACAAGAAAGCAAGGGCCTGTTTAGTTCCCGAAATTTTTTGAGAAATGCTACTGTAGCAATTTTTGTTGTTACTAGGATCATGCCCGTGCGTTGCAACGGGAACAACAAGAGAAACACCATGTCAGTTCTAATTTAGAACGTGTTGCATACTGAAAACACATTCATGTCCATCGATTCAAACAATGTCTCTACTTCATGTCCCAAGTCCAAAGCACCAGCATGTACACGAGCAGAGGGGTGTCACAAATGTTACAGAATTAGGAGCCTCTCTGGCCAATTTCATCTACTTGTACACAATCGCCGCTCAGCATGAAATCATTGCATTAGAAGCAACCACACTTCTGTCAAAAATTGCGTGTTGCGATCATATTCTTAGTTAGAGATAAGCATAACATAACTGAATGGAAGAAACTCAATCTAAAGGGGAGATAGGATAGGCATATGGAACCAAAAAAGGGGAAAATAACAGACAAGTGGAAATAAGAGATAGAAGTAGCAGCCACCTCATATTTGTACTGTGCTCCAGCCTGTAGATCCGTCTCAACTGCAAGACACACCAAAAATATTGTCAAGAGTACACAAGAGATGGAAAGGAAATACTCGATAAAAATCGAAATCCATTTAATCGTACAGTTGCCAGGATCAAATATATGCAATTGAGACGAGAAATCCAGGCCCTATATATGAGAATAAGTTCTTCCAACTGTATTTTTGTCTAAAAGTCGCAAATCAGGCAATAGTTAGTTTCTCATCATTCTGAAGCCATCAGATCCAGAGATACAAAAGTTAGTAAAGCAATCTAAGTATATCATTGTTTCTTATTCACTTGTTGACTATTTTCTCTATTTCTCAACAAAAGTTAATGTTCAGTTCTTCATCCTTTCTGCGTTGTGGCACATCATGTTTGAAACTTCAGATGGCACACATCATGAGTTCACGACAACATATACTTCAGAACAGCTAACAACCATTATCTGGAAAAGTTAACTACCAAATCGAAATTAGATGGAACCTGGCTGCCTGAAGAGGAGGATCCAGGATCACAGAGCCGAGCAGCCAAGCTTACAGATTACAGAGGCAACCGAAAAGGACGTGCATGCGTGCTTACATCTACGATGGCAGTATGAAGAGTTTAGGAAGCCAATCGATTCATAGTTGGTGTAGCAATCGATCAGAGACTCAGAGTATTCAAACCTGCTCGGCTGCTACTATTCCGCTGTTCGCTGCTCGGCGCTCCGGCCTCCTCGGCAGGACGGTGGCTCAGTGCCGCACTGAAGCATACCACGTGGATTCCTTGCCCGTCTGTGCTTAGAAAAAACATCAAAACTGAAACACTGCAGCACCTTCATCTTCTCATGATCTTGTTCCTCCTTCTGTGTCCAAAATGCAACCAAACCAAGCACAATATTTAGTACTCGCACGGAGAAGAAAACAGAGCACGACGACCAAAAAACTCTTGAAATTTTGGAGAAACGACCATAGGTTGTGCATCTCCGTAGTGTGGCTTCGCTTTACTGCCGTCCTCCGAAATACAAAAAATCATCTCCCCTCAAAGCATCCATTTCTGTTAGACAACAAAATACAAAAAAAATCCAGATCATCTCTCATTATCGATTTTACATAGTATTAAAGAGCAGCAGCTACTGTTTTGAGTGCCTGAATATGCAATCCATTATTCTAAGAAATCATCAGATTGAAATGGTTCCACAATATTGACAAACCATAGCTTAAGATGCAAGAGGAAGACTTGGTTGTGCCCAACTATTCTTTTGGAAAGCTTCATAGTCTTGTTTTTCGTGTTTTGACAGAGTTACCTCCAAACTCTATCTGAGCAGCAAGAGGTGATATTAGGCACTGTTGTAGATCTTTCTAATTACTAACATAGAGCTTTGATTAAATATTTCCAAATGTATAGATGTATGCTCACTACCATAAAAAAATTGCAAATAGCTGAAATGCAGACAAAAATTAGAAGTACGGACATGCACCAACAATAGTATGGATCTCATCAACGAACAAGATGATTTTCCCATAAGATGCAGTGACCTCCTTCTCCTCTAGAACAACCTTTAGTCTCTCCTCAAATTCACCACAGAATTTAGCTGTATCAAGTAGGAACGCACTATAGTTTGTAAATGAAAGCTTTTATCAGTGGTTGTGGGTCAGTAGTAAAATGGATAATACGTGTTGTTTCCTTTGCACTAAGAAGATTCAAGTAATTCCTACTAACGGTTGTGACTCGAAAGCATATAATAATCATATACGGGTACAACCTTGTAGTCATGAGCATCATATACATAACAGTGTGAACATTATATATTAATTAATTATAGTTGATTCGACTGTGTTTGGCAATCAATTTGCAGCCCAATCTACAACAGTGCTCATACAAGTTGCTATACTTAATTAGACGATGGAAAATTAAGCACCAGTTCTAGGCCATGTATAAAACATATGCTACCTGCTATATGTTGGAGCGAACAATGAAATCCAACAAGCAGGGCAGGGGGGAGAAGCGAACCTTTGAGCAGCAGCTTGAGGTAATTGGACTGCGGCAGGCGGACATCAGCCTCTGCGCTCTGGAACTGACCTGCGTGTTGACATCATGGTCGATGCTGACATCGAGGGTGCCATCGAGATCATCGACGTAGGAGAGGAGTCTTTCCGCCGCAGATCCAGGCTCCATTGACGTGACCTCCATGCACGTGTGCTCCCTCTCGTGCTGGACCTGCTGCTTCCGTGTCCTCATCAAGTGACCAAGCACCGGATCTGCTCCTCCCTTTGCCGCATCTGGTTGTCCCTTGGCCGGATTCGGCAGTTCCTTCACCAGCAGGCAGCCTGGCGCGGCCGGCGTCCAGCAGAGCCGAGGGCACAGCGACCTGGATCCCGCCCATGCGGGGCCCGAGCTGGGTGGCGCACGCAGGGGAAAGAGAGGAGGGGCGTTGGAGGAGGGAGAGAGGGAGCAGGGAAGGAAGGATCATGGTGGCGTCGAGGAAAGACGGCGGCGCGGGATCAGTAGTGCGCAGGGGACGCCTTCCTTCCTTGCTGCGGCGCGCATGTACGGGAGAGGGAGCGACTCAAAAAAAAAGTCGCACCAAAAGTCGCACGTGCGAAGCCGGGCGGGCTTGCGAGCGAGCGATGGCGTGCGAGGGCGGATGGACGATTCTCTTTCCAATGTTTTAGTTGTAGAGATTTGACAAATATTATCCAATCATGGACTAACTAGGCTTAAAAGATTTGTCTCGTCGATTTCGTCTAAACTGTGTAATTAGTTTTATTTTTTATTTATATTTAATGTTTCATGCATGTGTCTAAAGATTCGATGTGACGGGAAATCTGAAAAATTTTGCAAAATTTTTTGCAAACTAAACCAGCCCCATCTCCAAGGGACTTTGCAAATGAGGTTTGCATTTGAGAATTTGCTAAAAACCTCAAAAAGAGGGCTCCAATGGTTTTGCATATTAGTTTTGCATTTGTGCAAACTTTGCAATTCTCAGGTTCGGTTTGGCATTTATGCAGAGTCCGCTCGACTTGGCAAACGCGACTCCCGCGACTCTCGTGCCCGGTCCTCCCTCTCGCACGCGTCAAATTTAGTAATTGCCAAGTCCATTTGCAAAGTCCCTTAGAGATGACCTATTTTTAGACTTTGCATTTTGGTTTTGGACTTTGCAAACAACAACAAATGCAAAGTCCATTTGCAAAGTCCCTCGGAGATGCTCTAATAATGCAAACAGGATAGCAAAACCACTAAGAAACACTAGCGTCGTTTTACTCCTCCCTCCACCGTCGTTACCCTGTTGCTGCATCATCATCACTTGGGGCTGGGGCTGGGGCTGGGGAAGGATAAAGATCTTCTTGACACCGTCGGTGAAGTCGACGCCCACCTCGGCGAACCCCTTCTTCTCGTGCTGCCTCAGGACATCCTCATGCAGGTCGATGCAGGAATTCCAACGAGCTATAGCGGCTAGAGTAAGGTCGCGCGTCTTGGGGAACTTGGAGTAGACACCGGAAGTATTCCTGATAGGAGACAGCCTCTTGAAGATAGGTCTCTCCTTGAGCCTGTCGATGAAAGAGTCGGGCACCATCTCCTTGGTGATCATAGCCCCCGTCGGCTCGGCCTTGCGCTCGCTCCCCACTGGCGGCTTGACGGGGAAGACGAATTCGATCCAGGATGCCTCCGTCACCATGCCTGTCCCTGCCGCCTCCTTGTTCCCCACCTCAGCCTGCTTGGTGACGTCGATCTCGCCGGTGAAGCTGTCGACGGCCACCGTGGTGTTGAAACCGGGCGATGCCCCGGCTTGAACACAACGCCGCCGGCAAGGCGAGAACGTCGATACACACGCACGCGAGAAAGTGGAAGTTTCTGGTGCTGCCAACGTGCAGCGTTTTCTATGTTTTCTTTTCTTGTTTATTGGATCAATACACGATCGCTGAGCGACCGAAACTCACGCCACACCGCCCAGGTGCGCGACGCCCTATTTTCCTGCGATGCCACGCGACGTGCCCGCCATGGACGCTGTGGCGCTGACCGAACACAGCACCTGGCCATGCCGTGAGCTACGCACGACTCCAGCCCACACACGACTTGTTCCTACCAGCTAATGACCTGACACGACTCAACACATGCTAGTACGTATTTACAAAGATATGCAATGGATTTAAGCTAACAAATCACCCCCTAAATCCTTTGCACCGAGCCGACTCCGAGCTTGTTCTTCATCTCGACGAATTTGACACGGCCAAGAGCTTTGGTCAGGACGTCTGCTAATTGCTCAGCAGTCTCCACATGATCAACCTCCACAATGCCACTGTCGACGCACTCTCTAATGTAATGATACTTCACATCAATGTGCTTGCTCCTGTCATGATGAACCGGATTCTTGCTCAGAGCTATGGCTGACATGTTGTCGACTTTCAGTTTCACAGTAGCTGGCTCTTTGGCTGACAGTTCACCAAGAAGGCGACTCAGCCAAACACCCTGACATGCTGCCCCTGCTGCTGCTATGTATTCTGCCTCACAGGATGAAAGAGCCACAATTCTTTGCTTCAGTGACATCCAAGTGATCAGACTTGTGCCCAGGAAAAACATCATCCCAGTAGTACTCTTCCTGTCATCAACATGTAACCTATGAGTTCAGTTACATGTGACTGATTTCTCTTGTAGTGGCAGCCATGTCCCAAGGTCCCTTTTATGTATCTGAGAATGTGTTTCACTGCCTTCCAATGTTGTATCCCTGGAGCTTCCATGTACCTGCTAACCAGCCCCACTGAATGTGCAAGATCAGGCCTAGTGTTCACAAGGTATCTCAGACTACCAATTGTGCTTCTGTATTTTGTGGCATCCACTGGTTCTCCTGCATCTTTCTTGCTCAACTTCATTCCTACTTCAAGTGGTGTCTTGGTAGGATTACACTTGGACATACCAGTCACTTCTAGTATCTTGGCTGCATAAGAACTCTGACTGACAGTGATGCCATCAGATTCTTGCTTCACCTCAATCCCCAGATAATAGCTCAAAAGTCCAAAGTCACTCATACTGAATCTGTGCTGCATCTCCTTCTTGAATTCAGTTATGTCTTCAGCTCTAGGCCCTGCTATGATCAGGTCATCAACATATACACCAATTATCAGAAATAACTTTTGATCACCTCTTCTGTACGCAGCATACTCCAGCTTGCTTCTCACAAAACCAAGCTGAATCAGTTCCCTGTCAAGCCTTGCATTCCATGCTCTCGGCGCCTGGCGCAAGCCATACAAAGCCTTATTCAGTTTCAGAACCTGATGTTGATTATCTCCGATCATAAATCCTGGTGGCTGACTAACATATACTTCCTCCTTGAGTTCACCATTGAGAAAAGCCGATTTTACATCCATGTGATGGACCTGCCATCTACCATGAGCTGCAAGTTCCAAAATCAACCGGACTGTCTCAATACGAGCCATAGGTGCATACACTTCATCAAAGTCAATTCCTTGCCGTTGAGCATATCCTTTGGCTACCAAACGAGCCTTGTGCTTCACAATATTTCCTGCAGGATCTTTTTTCACTTTGAACACCCATTTGAGCACAATTGCATGCTGTCCAGCAGGAAACCTGCTTGGCTCCCAGGTGTGGTTCTCCCTGATTGCTGCTAGTTCAGCTTCCATGGCTTTCTTCCAGCAATCCTTGGCTAAAGCTGCCTCAACTCCAGTGGGCTCATCAGCAGCTACTAAGCACACTCCACTGTGTTCAAAATGCATTACCTCCTCTGTAGTGTCAAGGAGATCAGGAATGGTTCTGAAACGCAGTGGTACACCTTCAGAGTCTTCAGCTCCATCAGCTGGTGGTGTTGCCCATTGAACTTGGAATGGCGAGGGAGTGAGCTCTGGCACTTCAGGGTCCTCGTTGGGGTACTGAGGTGTTGCCGGTGATCCGCCTCCGGCCGCCGAGTGTTGCGGCTCAGGCAATGACGGCTCTCCCTGTACTGGTTCAGCCTGGGCGTCAGTTGGGGCTGTTGTTGGACCACCAACAGTGTCTGGGTAATACACTGTCAGTGGCACTGCAGTTTCAGCCGGAGTCGCGCCGTCTGCCGCCCAGTTCCACGCCTTCTTCTCGTCGAAGATCACGTCTCGGGTGACCATCAGCTTCTTGCCCACTGGGTCATACACCCTATAGGCCTTGGTCCTGGGTTCATAGCCGAAGAACACCCCCGAAACCGACCTGTCCGCCAGCTTGGTGATGCCGGGGCCGACGCGCTTGGCGTAGGCCACGCACCCAAAAGTGCGCAGATGGCGGACGCTGGGCTTCTTCCCGTACCAAGCATCGAATGGGGTTCTCCCCTCCAAGCTTCTCGTAGGCGACCGGTTAAGGATGTAGACCGCCGTCTTGACAGCTTCTCCCCAGAATTTGGCCGGCACCTTAATGCTTTTCAGCAAGCATCGAGCCATCTCGACCACCGATTGGTTCCAGCGCTCAACAACGCCGTTTTGTTGAGGTGAGTATGGCGCTGTGGTTTTGTGCTTGATCCCCTGCTCATTACAGTATGCAGTGAACACATTTGAGTTGAACTCACCACCACGGTCACTTCTGAATGCCTTGAGACGGCGTCCGTGCTCACGTTCAGCTGCTGCCTGGACCTTCTTGAAGTACTGGAATGCCTCGTCCTTCGTTGTCAGCAGCTCGAGCCACATGAACCTGCTATAGTCGTCCACAATGAGGAGGAAAAATGATTTCCCTCCTGGAGTCGGTGGAGAGATGTGGCCGCATAGATCACCATGGAACAGCTCCAATCCGCGCTCTGCGCGGTACGCCGAGGCTTGTAGAAAGGGAGTGCGGTGCTGCTTGCCGAGTTGCCGAGCGCGCAGCCATCACACACCTGCTCACCTTTCTGGATCAGAGGTATGCCTTCAACCATCTCCTTCAGTCCCAGCTCCCGCAGAGACCGGAAGTTCAGATGCCCATATCGGGCATGGCAGCGCCATGCCTCTTCTTCCATCTTGGACATCAGACAGACTGGCGCGCACAAGGTAGGCTTCATGGTGTACAGCCTATTTTTGCGCGTCGCCCGTACTAGGACTGTTCGCTCCCGATCGAGCACTTGCAGAACTCCATCGTCAATCTCAATTCTGTAGCCTCCCTCTTCCAATTGTCCAAGACTAATGATATTGCATTTCAATGATGGAATATAGTATACGTCTGTCAGAACTCTGTGTTCCTGGTTCTTCCCTGAGACCATCACGGCGCCAAGGCCTCGAATCTCCACCTTGGAGTCCGAATCGAACGACGCCATGCACCGTCTCATCGAGCGACATCAGAGCCTCGCGGCTCCCCGTCATATGGTTTGTTGCGCCCGTGTCGAGGATCCAGGCGCCATCACCATACTCCTCCGGGAACACGCGTTCCTGGTTAAGGAACACGCTTTGCGTCGGAGAGGTGTGCACGACGCTGCAGACCTCCGTCAGCAGCAGCACTGGCTGCTCGTCGTCGGCCTTTGCCACATGAGCGGCCTCCTACTGCTCCTTCTCCTTCTTCGGCTTTTGCACTCCTTGGCCCAGTGGCCATAGATGCCACAATTCTTGCACCAGCACCACCCCTTGCGTCGTGGTGTTCCCATCGACGTGAGCTTGACGCCGGAGTCGCCGCGCGCTGCGGCCGTCCCCTTGTCGCCGGAGTGTGCACCATTCTTGCCGCCGGATGACGATGACTCGGACTGGAGGCGATGCTTTTTCTTCGTAGCCCAGTCTTCCTCGGTCAGCAGAAGCCGACCGGCCTTGTCAGTTACCTGATCCACCGTGGGCTCGAACCGATCCTCAGCAGCTTGGAGTCGCCCCACGAGCTCTTCAATCGTCAACGTCTTCATGTCGCAGAACATTCAATAGCGACCGCCACCTGATTGTAGCGTGCCGGGACGACACGAAGAAACTTCTTCACGACCCTGGTGTCGTCGACGCTGGTGTCGCCGAGGGCTTGCAGATTGGTGGTTATGTCGGTGATGCGGACGGCGAAATCTTCGACAGTCTCCCCTTCACGGAACGTGATCGTCTCGAACTCCCTCAGGAGCTTTTGAGCGTTCACCTCCTTGACGCGATCCGCCCCCAGCCGCATCGTCTTCACCGCCTCCCAGGCGGCCTTCGCACTCTTCTTCACCGCGAGCCCAGCGTGCAGCACTTTCGGAACGCCACGGATCACCGGGCCAGGGCTAGGCGATCCTGCCGCCTCTCCATCTTGGATGACTCGATCGCATCCCACAACCGCATACCCTTCAGATTCATCTGCATAAGCAGTGACCATTCATGGTAATTGGTGCGGGTCAGCATCAGCCAGGTGAGATTCCCCGCCGCCACCTGCATCGCGCACTCCATCGCCGCCGCTCCCCATCTTCCTCTCTGATGGCTTCTTGGGGTTCGGCTTGAATTTTTTCAGAGCCGGCGATCGTGGAGGACTCACGGATCCGCTATAGAACATGCACTAGCTCCGATACTAGTTGTTGAAACCGGGCGATGCCCCGGCTTGAACACGACGCCGCCGGCGAGGCGAGAACGTCGATACACACGCACGCGAGAAAGTGGAAGTTTTTGGTGCTGCCAACGTCGCAGCGTTTTCTGTGTTTTCTTTTCTTATTTATTGGATCAAATACACGATCGCTCAGCGACCGAAACTCACGCCACACCGCCCAGGTGCGCGACGCCCTATTTTCCTGCGACGACACACGACGTGCCCGCCATGGACGCTGTGGCGCTGACCGAACACAGCACCTGGCCATGCTGTGAGCTACGCACGACTCCAGCCCACACACGACTTGTTCCTACCAGCTAATGACCTGAAACGACTCAACACATGAACACGCGGGCTCGGGGCCTCGGGCTTCTTGCCCTCGTCCCCATTTGCCGCCGTCTCGACGATGCTGCTCCCCGACATCCTGACTGGCCGTCCGCGCAGCCTAGATCGGGGTGCTTGGTGACGCTGATCTCTCGTTGGCGGCGATCAGGCGATGGACTGCTCGGTCTGCTCCCGCCTGTTGGTTTGGTTGATGAGAACGAGTCCTGACTCCTGAGTCCAGCCGCCCAGGGCGTCTATATATGTGCATGCATGGACCTTCTCTTCCTCCAACTCGGCCGCCGGCCCGTGGCCCCGTGGACCGTGGTCCACCGTCAACGCCTCTCCGATTCCAATCCTGCCTGACCCGGCCTGAGTACGATTCGGTTTCATCTTCCATATAGTTTCAGTGTCTCGTTTGTTAGGAAGGTGAAGTCACTGCCGGACTGAAGTTTCTGCATATCGATCAGACATATGAACGCCAATTCACAATGCTTGAGACTGTTGCTGAGTCAAACACTTGAAAATTATTAAGCTCACCGTCAAAATGCTCCTGCTCCCTCCATTACAAATTATAAGATGTTTTTTTTATTCAAGATGTTATGTTCTTATATGGCAAAAAAATATATCTTAAAAACCATAGCGTCTTAAAATTTAAAATAGAATGAGTACTAAATAATCTTTTTATTTGGCCACATACTAATTCTCAGTTGCGTTCACCGCACAGCCACCTGCAGTGTAAATAAATATATATAAGCCTATGTTGCTAAGGAAAATTACAAAATTTTCATTTACTAGATATATACCCATGCGTTGCCTCGGGGTCGTATTTTTTTTAATTGAACCTCAATAATAGGACGCGGACGTTTGAGCTATGAGAACTACGTATTGAACATGGACATGTGAGCTCTGAGTGGGGGATGTTTCGTATCAGACGTAGACGTGTAAGTAGGGATCGAGACTTGGTATTATCGGGTAGATGACAACGTTACAATCTTCTTAAGTGTAAATGTTCCTTCAACTTTTATAAAAATTTATTACTCGTACCTAAAATCACAGAAATATACTACTCTCACCAATTTAGCTGGTAAATTTTAAATCTAGTCGAGTATTTTTTTTGCCGGAGATTTGACTATTAGTTTTTTTACCAGAGAGAAGATTTTTTTTAGATTCCTACAGAGCCAGGTCGTTTTTTATTTCCATTCGAACTGCCTGTGGATAAAGCTTTTTTATTAGTTTTTTTCTACCAGAGATGAGATTTTTTTAGGATTCACACGGAGCCCCTTTGAGCTTTTTTTAATTAGATGTAGATATATGTGAGGCTACCGGCTGTCCCTAGGAGGCTCCCGACCGTCCCCGACGTGAACTCTGCAGAATTGGCTCCGACACGGACTTTGTATAGTGATTTTGGATTTCAGACGTGGCGCGGAGGTGTGCGGACTTTGGATTTCTGGTGCGAAGGAATGGTGGCCGGATAGTATACGATTTTTTATATCACCGGGTAAATGATTACTTTAGGGTCTTTTTAGGTGTAGAGATAGAGAAGAGATATATAACAAACCTAGATAGAGCCATAGTGGCAGGCCGATGGGACCCTATCGGCAGGCCAGTAGCCGACTGGGCCCCCGACCAGGTCAAACATGACTGTCAGTGTACCCTTATCGGGCCGATTGGCCTGTCAGCCCGTGGAGAGCCGATAGGGTCTATCAGCCACCCGTGAGCCGTCAGGCCACAAAATATCTACCGCGGCCTCTCTTCTTCCCTCGCTCTCTCTCTCTCTCGCGCGCCGCTCCCCCCCCCCCCTCTCTCTCTCTCTCTCTCTCTCTCTCTCTCTCTCTCTCTCTCTCTCCCGACTGCGCCGTCGCCCGCCAAAGTGCTGTCGGGCCACCCTCGCCGCCGACCGCCGGATCCGGCGGTGGGCTTGACGCCGCAGCCCCCCACCCCGCCGGCGCTACACCTCGCCGGCCTCGTCGCAGGTATGTGTGTTTGTTTTTTTTGTTAAATGTAGTTAGTTTAGTTAGGATTTGTCAATTTTGTTAAATGTAGTTAGTGTAGTTAGGATTTGTGTAGTTAGTTTAGTTAGGATTTGTTAGTTTTGTTTAGTAGTTAGACTTAGTTAAATTAGGTTAGTTTATTAGGGTTATTTAGGGTTAGTTTATTTTATTAGTTTAGTTTAGATTACTTTATTTTATTATGGTTAGGGCTTAGGGTTAGTTTAGATTGATTTTGTTAGTTTAGTTTATTTTTCAAGGCTAGGGTTAGGTTTAGATTATTTATTACTTTTTGTTTGGTAGGGTTAGGGTTAGGGTTAGTTGTTGTTAAGCTTAGGTTTACGGCCAAAATTTTCATGGTACCATATTTAGCTTACACAATATTTTGCACGATGTGAACAGAGATGTTGACCGATTAGTCCCTATATAAAAATTTGAGATATAGCATCTCGAGCTTTCGGCCCTTCAAAAGCCGACAGGGCCCCAATCAGCACCGACAGCCAAGCATCCGCTCCCTGTCCTCCTCGCTGATCTACCGTAGTTCACCACCAGGTAGGTCATGGCCGCGCGGCGATGCTGTGTTTCAAGTATTTCTGGATATTTTTAGACATGTTGTAAGCCTATATTTCAAGTGTTTTAGTTGTTTTAGATGTATGTTTCAATTGTTTCATGCGGATGTTACAAAAGTAGATCGGGGTGTTGCATACTCCCTCTGCCCCTAAATATCTGTCGTTTTCGTTTTCCGATAAACAACTTTAACTAAATATATATTAAAAAATATTAACATTTATGGTACATGAATAGTATCATTGGAAAATCTTTGAATCTAGTTTTTTAATAAATTTATTTAGAGATACAAATGTTGCACATATTTTCTACAAATCAAAGTCAAACTTGTGGCACGCACACCAACGGCAACAGTTATTTAGGAATGGAGGGAGTATGTTGCAATAGTTGTATACGTATGTTGCAAGCATCTATCCCCAATGTTTCATTTGTTTTTTTGTACACATATGTTGCAAATGTTTCAGACGTATGTTTCAAGTGTTTTATCTGTCTTCTTTTATATGTTTCAAGTGTTGCATCTGGATGTTTCAAAAGTAGATCGGGATGTTGTACATGTTGCAGTGGTGTTTCAACTATATGTTTCAAATGTTTCGTCTGTTTTAGACGTATGTTGTAAATGTTTCATTTAGATGTTATAAAAGTAGATATGGTGTTTAAATGTTATACGTGATCCCATCTGCCACAACCACCTGCTTGCAGCTACTGAGCCCGTATACATACGTGTGGGAGCAGCAGGCACAAGAAACAAGAACGGGCGCAGATCGAGACGTGGCCCTGCGTGGGCGCATTCACGGGAAATAGAGCAGCATGAAGCTGGCGCGGGCGTGCGGCGGATACGCGGCAGGCACAGCTAGCGCGAGGGTCGGTACGCTAGCACCCGGTTCGGTGATACGAAATCTAACTCGGTAGCGAAACTTCCCCTCAACAAACCGGAAGCAATCGGTCCTGATTTTTAAAAGTCTGTAGCTGGGCCTAGTAACAACCACGGCTACAGAAACCTCGTTTATGCGCATCCACAATGGGCTACAAAAGAAACACTTCAACTTCATCGAAGTTTCTTCTTGGGATTGAGGTCTCGTTCGGAAGAGTAAGGAAGAGGAATGTACGTCGTTTTAAAAAGGCTGAAGATGAACAATTCACTTGTCGTAGTACTCCGTTTTTTTTTTAATTCTCACTTCTCGATGAGTTAAATAATTTTAAATTTGAATAAATTTATATAAATTTACTAACATTTACTCACATATTCAACGGAATGGAAGGAGTATGATTCAAATAAGTATAATTACATTGATTATTGTAATAGATTTTCCTAGTAAGAGCATCTCCAGAAATTTGGTATAGTTTACTCGCTAAATTAATAGATCTAGCGAGTTAACAGAAGAACTAGCAACCTTAAATTTTGTCATTCTCTAATAATTGTCTATAATAGCTGCCTAAACGATTTTACATTAGAAAACCTGAACTATTTCTAACCAACCAAACATTTTTTAATAGTTTCTTTGTCTTTTCGCTTTCTCTTTTGGAAACCTTTGTTTTCTTAATTTAGCCATGTGTCCAATTTACTCCGATCTCTTGTTAAAAACACCAAATGGGGAGCGGATATAGATTTTCTCTCGACTGCGGATACTTACGAGTTGGGGACGATATTTGACAACTTTTTATTTTTAAAGAGCTCTTTTTATCAAACCGTTGAAGTACACCTTTTCTCTTTTTTGTTAAAAAATCAAAATAGGAAGTTGTTTTATAAAAAAAACTCTTGGAGATGCTCTAAGTATAATTGGAGACATAAACATTGGCAACTTATACGTCGTGGTGTCTCAAACGATCAACATGAAAGTTTTTCTTTTGCCTCGTGTTTTTCTCTAAAAATGAACTGATTTTTATAAAATTTCTGTATAATTTTCTTGAAATCCTTGAGTGCCAAGGAGCCCTCAACCTGCTTGCCATCGTCATCCAACGAGGTTAGGTCAACCAAACTTGTGTCTCGTGTGAGGTGTGAGTGGCGTGCGTGTGCTCTCGGAGAGAGATCGACGGCGTGCGCTCGAACTCTCCACACGGCATCAATCTTGACGCACGCTCCACCTTCTCCTCTGCTACTCTCTATCCTCTGTATTTTTAATGGCGCACGCACCCCATCAGGCTTCAGCTTCCCCTGTTTCAGAAATCAGAATCACACACCCCGCCACACCAAGCAGAGCACGCGCCGCAACCCAGCAGCGCTCGCCAAGCGGCGCGGCGCGGAGCCAGCCAACGGGCGCCCGAACCAGACGCCTCCCCAGTCCCCACCTCGATCGCCATGGCGTCGCCGCCGCATCAGCAGCCGCTTCCCCCTGCTCCGGCCGCCGCGGCCGGGGCGCACACCGTCTTCGTCTACGGGAGCCTGATGGCGGACGAGGTGGTCCGCACCATCCTCAAGCGCGTCCCGCCCGCCGCCCCGGCGCTCCTCCCAAACTAGTACGCCCGCCCGCCCCTCCCTCCAACTCGATCCTCCTCCCCACTTGCCTTCCTCCGCCTTCCCCGTCTTGGTGGTGGCCCTCGCCCCTCGGTTCCCTGTGGGGCCGTCGCTTTCGTTTCCCCGTCGTCGTAATTCGCTGATGCGCTGACGCAGTGCCCTGCCGATTATATTGCCTTTCTTTTGAGCGGGGCGGGGCCATTGGACCAACGTGACGACATGGGAGAGATGCTCTCTCCACCTCCGTCACTCCGCCAGTTCAATCAGTTGATGAGCATTACTATTATTCTTCTTGCAAGTTGCAATCACGCGATGGTCCACCGATTCATGTAGTAAATATTATATATATATGCGTATGTATGTGCATCACGCACGCCAACAGCGACAGAGATTCATAATGTATAGGAGTATATGCTTGCTTTTGCTTGCAGCCTGCAAGTTCAGTTTTAACAGCTACGGCCATTTTTTGCAGCCACCGGTTCAGCATCAAGGGCCGCATTTACCCGGCGATCCTGCCCGTTGAAAGCAAGAGAGTTGCTGGGAGGGTCTGTTGGTTACTGACTGCTGTCACATAGGACTGTTCGAGTTCAATCCTCATTTGCTCCGTTCCTCTGTTTACATTTTATTTACTATACTATAATTGGTTCTGCAGGTTATCACGGGTGTTACTGATGAAGAGCTCCAACTTCTGGATGCGTTTGAGGATGTGGAGTACACGAGGACAAGAGTTGAGATATCATTGACTGTAAGTACGTCTGGCATCTGATCTGAGCCATTATTATTATGTATAACTGGCAAATATATGGTGAATAGTGAAGCAATGAAACCAACTCTACTAGTAATTCAGTTGTTTCTATACTGCCTAACCAACAAGATACAGTATGATGAGTGTCGCTGTTTCGGCTTTAGTCTTCCCTAGAACAGTAACCATTTTTTTTCAGTATGGGATCACATACTCCATATGGTGTCAGCTATCAGGTCGATTTTGAACACCTTGCTCTCTACAAATTTTGCATGAATAATCATGCTTCCCCCATCTTTTCATCCTTGGAATGGCATCATAGTGAATTTCAACTGGAAAACCATAGTTCATTGTTTTTTATGCTTATTTCAACTGGAAAATCATGCTTCCCTCATCTAGAGGTGTTTTGCTAAAAGAAAGGTGGTTTTGCATTGTAGGACTCTTCGGAGAAAATGCTAGCTGACGCTTATGTATGGAGTGATGCAGAGGACCCCAATCTTTATGGCGAGTGGGATTTTGAGGTGAGGAGACTTGTTTCCTGCAGTCCTGGGATGTTGAAGCTATGTGATTATTCTGGTTCTTTAATCCCCACACTTGATCCTTGTGAATCACGCTATGGCAATAGGAGAACTGCAGCAACCTTAGGATCATATCAAATGCTGTCACCTATTGCCATCCTCAGGATCTAAAATTCCCTTGCAACCACACTCGGTGAATGTTTAGCGATTTGTTCACATATATAATATTGAAAACAGAGGCCTAATTCCGGCAACTACTTTTTACCAATACATCTTCCATTCCATTACACCCATAGCCCAAAATGTGGTATGTACATATGTGGCCTTGTGCTTTCTAACTACAAAGATTATCTCTTCTCCACAGGAGTGGAAGAAACTGCATATGAAGGATTTCCTGGCGATGACGAATGGTTTCATGCATGAGCTCGAACAGCCTGAATCTAAGACCCGGGTGGAGACCTACGAGTCATTCATGCAACAACAGGAACAGCCTGCGCCGGGGACCCAGGTTGAGGGTTGAGAGTTGCAATCTGCTGGCTGCTGATCTACATTTAGTCATTCTCCTGGAGGAATTGCATTGGCATTGGACTGTACCATTTGTTATAGGTCACCTATATGGTTTGTGAAATAATATCAGGATTACCCTATAATATTAAGCATACAAATAAAATGTCCACTGAGATTTCTGTTGATTCTTTATGTCATTGTTGATCCCATGGCTGGTCCTCAACTGTTTATGCACGGTCTCTCTATGATTTGTGAAATATGATCGTGATTATCCTATATAATGCAATAGTTAAGTATATGTATATCAAAAGGCTTTCCTTGAGATTTCTGTTGATTCTTCTGTCATTGTTGATCCCATGGCTGTCTGTGAAATAAGATCAGGATTATCCTGTGATATACTCCGTAGAATAGTTAAGTACAGCAATAAAAAAATTCACTGAGACTGTTGATGAACCCATGGCTGGTGCCTGGTGCTGAACTGTTGATGCACGGTCTTTAGCAGAAACAGACTAAAAGGAATTCAGAAGGAACTAAAATCTTACTAGCTTGCTTCTGGGAATGTCGGATTCCTTTTAATTCAGCTGTATTCGTTCTAATGTGGCTGCAAAGACTAGGCAGAGTGTTAAACTACTACCATCAACAATCTAAACTTTTCACTCAGATTGTTGATGAACCCTTGGCTGGTGCCTGGTGCTGAACTGTTGATGCACGGTCTTAAGCAAAGACCAGACTAACAGGAATTCAGAAGCAACTAAAATATTTAGCTTGTTTGTGAGAATGTAGGATTCTTTTTAATTCAGCTTTATCCATTCTAAGTTGTGGCTGCAAAGACTAGGCAGAGTGTAAACCTACTACCATCAACAATCGAATAGTATCTCCAAAACTTTATTGATCAACTCTGAAAAAGAGCATGAGCGAACTGCAACCTGGGCCAGAGTGAAATTGAACATTGAAGGAAACAAAAATTAGGGAGAAAATTATCTCAATTCCTCATAAGATCCTGGATTTGCGTCATCTGTTTATACAAGCACAAATAGGTTCGATTAAAGCATAATTTATACAAGCACAAATAGGTTCGAGGAAAGCATAACTATCATAATTTTTTTAAAACGATAGCTATCATAATTTATATCCCTTGGTGTTTACTGATCAGTAAATTGATCAATTTTCGAAGCCAAGTTCCTCCCGGTGCTCGAGCACACCGGCCATCCACGCGGCGTCTTGCAGGGTCTCCGGGCGCCGCAGCTCCACGTCGGCGCGCAGCGGATCGCGGAGGCCGGCGGTGAAGAAGGCGAGCTGCATCGGCTCGGACACGCCGTCGCATCTGTCCACCAGCCCCAGGAACTCTTCCCGGTACTCCGCGACGGAGCCGGTGTGCCGCAGTTGGATGAGCTCGCGGAACGCGTCGTTGCTGCGCGTCAGGGAACCGAAGCGGCGGCGCACCGACTCGGCGAACTCCGTCCAGGCAGGGACGCCGCGGTTGCGCTCCACCCCGTAGTACCAGATCTGCGCCTTGCCGGTCATGTGGAAGGCCGCGAGGCACACCTTCTTCTCTTCCTCGGTCCGCTGCAGGTCGAAGAAGATCTCGAAGCGGTGGAGCCATATGTCGGGGTCGTCCGTGCCGTCGTACTCCGGTAGACGCAGCTCGAGTACTCCGGGGAATGCGGCCTGCTTCTCAGCCTTGACGGCGTCGTGGAGGCGCCGTTGGTCGATCTTGACGGTGGAGAGCTCGCCATCGACCGCCGTCAGCTTGGTCTCGAGCGATGTCAGCTTGTCGAGGACGTCGCCGAGCAGCTTCTTGAGATTGCTGAGGCCGGCGTCCGCCATTGCCGGACGAGGAGCTGGAAACATTAGGGTTCGAGTCGGCGGCCGCAGGGTACGAAGCAACTGGATTTTATCGGAAATGCTTCCTGTCGCCGTCCCTTCGTCTGGACGCCGGATTTCCGGGCCTGCGGACGCTCACGTTGGTGGGCCGGCCCAACGGTCCACCGTGTGGTATCTGCTCTTTTATATTTATTTATTGGTAATTTTTTTAGGCAATTTATCGGTAATTTTTGGGATAGAAGCGTCCGTCCACCCCGATGTTTCCGCGAGTGGGCCACAATGCCCGCCCAAATGACACCCTTTTATCCGCTCGTCACCGCAGTTTTTGATAAAAAAAACACTGCACATAGTGCACGCTCCATCTGTGCAGCTCACAGTGGCCGACCGGGGCAAAGGCTGTGCTCGCCGTGGCCGCCCGCACTTGTCTCGCCCGAGGCAGAGGCGGCCAACTCATTGCAGTCGGGGTGGAGCTAGACCGCGTGCAGCTCATAGCAACCCGAGCAGAGTCGGCCCACGCACATCTCACGCTCTGCCTGCCTAGCTCGCCGTGGCTCGGGTGCAACTCGCCCGCGCACAGCTCGTGATGGCCGGGATAGAACTCACCCACGCACAACTCGCGCTCCACCCGCACAGTGTGGAGACCTATCGCGGCCTTCTCCACTGGACCTGTCGCGGCCTTCACCGGAGCGGCAAGCTCCGCGCCACAGGCGAGATTTACATTGGTGAACTCTACACGCCGACGAGCCTTCATTCTTCCAAGCAGCAACGAGATGTTCGTTGAAACCGCATTGCAAGCGTATATTTAAAGTGTTTCAGAGGTATGTTACAACTGTTTTATATGGATGTTGCAAAAGTAAATCGGGATGTTGCATATGTTGCAATGGTTGTACATAGATGTTGCAAGCATCTGTTTCAAATGTTTCATCTGTTTTTCAAACATATGATGTAAATGTGTTTATTTGAATGTTGCATATGTTTCATACATATCTTGCAAGTGTTTTATTTGGATGTTGAATGCGTTTTGCAATAGCTTTTTCAAGTGTTTTCATATGTTTTTTTTCTAATGTTTCAAACGCATATTTCAAGTGTTTCATCTGTCTTTAGACTCATGTTGCAAATGTTTCATCTCAATGTTTTAAAAGTAGATCAGATGTCGTTGCTGCAGGACCCACCTGCCACCTACTGCAGCTGCTGGGGCACCGCCGACCAGGCGCTGACGTCCAGCATCGGAAACATATGGGCGCAAGCGGTCTCTGCATGGGGTCGAGCGCGGCGGTCGACATTCAGGTGGCACGGTCCCAGCGTGAGCGTGCACAGCGTGCAGGCGCGGGCGTCCGTATGTGAACGCCATCCGAGCACTGCCGTTTATTTATTACTATAGCAAGAGGAGAAATCTTTTTGGGCTACTTTGGCAGTATGGGGAAGTAGATTTGCAATCACACTGATGTCAATTATCAAATGTGCGATGATGCCTCCTGCAGTCCCGCTACCTGTGCCTTGGATTCCTTGTTCCCTCCTCTGTGCATAAACCATATATTACTAATGATTATGCTATTTTGAGTGCGGAGATATGACAAATCGCACATACCTGCATTTGGAGGGCTCAACAAGCTGCATAGCTAGAATTTTGTTGCCCGTAAGCAAGCTTTTGGATCTCAAGTAACGTATAGAATCCCAAGCAGAACCATCTTTAGGCGGTCCATAATTTGGGTGTAGCTCGTTTCTATTGCTTACGGCTGTACCTTTAGGACTTGGGCAGATCAAACCTGATTAGGCATGTGGTATATTACATGTGTGCAAACTTAAATTTGCCATGGTATTTTACTTTTGTTCCCATTGCAACGCACGGGTATAAACCTATTTGTAAATAAAAGAGGTATCTCCTAAATTCATTTTTTTTAGTGTTTGGAGTTTAATGAAGAAAATCAGACTATGGTTATATTTCACAAAGGTAAAATGAATGGACTTCTTCCCATTATAGATCCGTTCCGTGGTCATGCACGTGCGGCGAGACGGCAATGCCCTAGGTCTCGTTCGTTCTCGACCTACAGCAACGCCGCAGCGCAGCAGTCTGCCAAGTCGCCACCTGCACCAACCAAGGCCTACCTCGCGAGGCGCCCGCAAGGTAATAAATAGCGGTGGTAGCGGTCCATTGCTGCTACCGCTACGAGGTAGCGCTCTGAACTTTGCATCCTGGAACTTTGCGGCCGCAATTCTGAATAGCGAGCTGATATTACGGCCGCAAGCGTGTAGCAGGCCGCAATAGCATAGAAGCAAATAACCCTAATTAGTCCAGCTCACTATGACTTACACCTCAAATTCAAATACTCACGCATCGGTTGTAGAACTTAAAATTATTCATGATATATGCACTTAAAATTATTATACTTATTATTCATGATATATGTAATTAAAATTATATAGGATTATCGGGTGCTACTATTGGAACTTATCGTCCGCAATATCGTCCGCTATCCGCAATCCGCTACCTCGACGTCAATCCGCTACCAACCCGCTATACGCTATTTATTACCTTGGGCGCCCGCAGCACCAGGCCAGGCCCTTGCATCGACAAGGCGGCGACAGACGGGCGTCGACGTCGACTAGAACACTAGCCCCGATCGATCAAGGCCGCCGTCAGGATGTCGGGCAGCAGCATCGTTGTCGGCAGCGAGATCGGCGTCACCAAGGCTGAGCGCGGGGGAACAAAGGAGACGGCCGGGACAGGCATGGTGACTAGGGATGAAAACGGTACGGATATTTTCCGACCGTATTCGAGACCGAATCCGTTTAGAGGGGTTTTAATCCGTCCGTATCCGAGTCCGAATATTTAACATCCGATACCGTATTCGTATCCGAATATTTAAATCACATATTTATGATGTCGATATCCAATCATATCATATCCGGCATTTTTTATACTATCCGTATTCAAATCCGAATCCAGACGTAAATATGAAAACAAATATGATATCAGTGATATCCGTCCGTATCCGATCCGTTTTCATCCCTAATGGTGACGGAGGCCTCCTGGATCAACTTCGTCTTCTTGACCAAGCCGCCGGCGGGGATCGAGCGCATGGCCGAGCCGACGGTGGCTATGACTATGATCACCAAGGAGACGGTGCCCGACTCTTTCATCGACATTCTCAAGAAGAGACGTCTGTACCAGAAGCTGCCTCCTATCAAGGAAAATGCCTATGGGTGTGTTTAGATGAAAAAATTTGGGTGAAAAGTTACTGTAGCACTTTTCGTTGTTATTTGATAAAATTTGTCTAATCATGGATTAATTAGACTCAAAAGATTCGTCTCGAACTTTACAGACAAACTATGTAATTAATTATTTTTTTACTTATATTTAATGTTTCATGCATGCGTTTAAAGATTTGATGTGATGGGTGAAAGAGGAAATATTTTGGGATGGCATGGCAAGTGAACGCGGCCTATGTCTACTCCAAGTTACCCGAGCTGCGCGACCTCCGTCAATCTGACACGGCTCGTAGGAATTACTGCATCGACCTGCATGCGGATGTCCTGAGGCAGCACGAGAAGAAGGGGTTCGCCGAGGTGGGCGTCGACTTCACCCACGGTGTCAAGAAGATCTTTATCCTTCCCCGGTGTGCATCGCAAGGAAAGGTGTGCATCGGTGGAGCAAAGGGAATTAATTATTATATTATGCTACTAGTTTGTCCTGTCTATTAACTATTAGGGTTCAAATTCTTGCATTAATGATGCAGCCCTGCCTTACAATTTGGTAACCGGATCCCGTGATACTAGCAACTATACTTAGCTTTAACAAATTCCTCAAAACACTTAACTTTACCAATAATTTAAAAAACTAATCAACCAAGTGGTTGTTTAGATCACCAAAATAATAAAAAAAACTAGTTTTAGTAAATCGAGTTTTAGAAGGATTTTTGAGAAAACCCACAGTTACAGGAAATCAGAGCTTTAGGGGGATTTTTAGGAAAAACCCTGTGTTTTTTTTAGTGGAAAACCCCTGTGTTGATTTGTTGCCTCTGTTGGTTCCCTTCTGGCGACGCTGCTACTGATATCAGGGGCCCACAAAATGCGTCTGCGACAGTCGTGGCAGGAAAAAAAATCATGTCCGCTGAACTTCCTCGGCACTTATAAAGTAAAAATGTGTGCTCCTGTGAGCATCAGCACAAGAATTCTTGCGTTCAACTCCTGAAGAATGCATGAACAGGACATAACACTTGGAAACAGGACATGGTCAGAGAAGAAATTTGAGATACGTGGACTGAAGCAGCAGTCTTTACTACTACAAGCATGTCTTTTTTCCCTCGTAGTACAACATCATCTTCCACCTACGGTAAGCTTCATTTTTCATCCTCTATACTACATTCCTTCCATGTGAGAAAACCTACACATATGAACAAAAACGCTACCAATCCATGGAGCCATTTGCTCTCCCGGATGTAAAACTGGCGACACATCTACAAATATTCTGCACCTGCCATCCCTCAGGAGACGCCTACTTGTGTGATCCGGCATGTATAGACCGGCAAGTTAGGTCATTCAAACTGGTCATATGAACCAGTAGAAGGGTTACCGGAGTTCTGATCGCAGCGAGCCCTCCAGGCATTCCCGCCGTCCGAGCTGCTGCAGGCCTGGTTGGGGGGAATGTTGTTCCCCAGATCCCCATCCAAGCTCATCTGCTGCACTTCGTGAGGCGACAGGATCCTAATGCACTTCACACAGTTGACAAATTCCCTGCATTATAACAAAACAATGGTAAGACAGAAACAGAGCACATTTAGGGCTGTTCATGTTTTGTTCATAACTCATAATCGAATTATTGAGCATATCTCATATTGTCAAGACCAGTTTCAAGAAAATACATCCAGCAGTTTTACAAATTGATCATTGTTACCAAATTTATTGGTATTCCTATCTTAGAGACTCCCAAAAGCAAATAATTTTAAAAATATAATATTAAAGTACGAGATAGCTGAACTTACTCCCAAGGGTCATCACCAAGAAGTAGGATGTCATCCTCATGATCCCTGTAGACAAGTTTCCAGCCAACTCTCTGTCGTTCCTCAAGTTGCCCCTCCATACTAAACATGCGAGCCAGAGCATGCTTCAACTCATCATATCCACCGAACTGACTAATGTCAATGGACCGACCTACAGCTCCACGTTTATACACCTACAATAAATTATAGGTTAAGCAGAAGAAACAATAGGAAACTGAAAGTAGCATATGCTTCGTTGCATAACAGTTAAAGCACAAATACTATTATGTTTACCCAAAATGAAAGATTAGCTGTATGTTAAAGAAATAGAAAAGTGCCAACCTTGGTAAATGTCCTCATCCTCTTTAGGGGAGGAGGAGGCCAAGAAGTTCTGTTCATGAAACCACCATCATTCATACCAGAGTCAATTGAATTGAATGCCATATCTGATGCACCAAATGAATGTGAAACCATGGATGACGATATTTCTTGCTGACCATCCTTTGGGATCCTGTAGTTACCATCAATATCTGTTGAAATGTGATTCTGATACTTGGAAGCATCGATTCCATTCGATAAGAAGCCATCCGCTCCCATGGGAAAGCCCGGCTGACCATCACCATTTATTCCAAAGAGTGTGTTATTACTGGGATCAGCACCGTGAATATCAGTCTCAGGAGCCACATCTTTGAACACCTGCTGCTGATTGAAGTTAGACATGGGGAAACCATGATGTAGAAGTCCATCTGCTTGGGAAAGCCACACTGAATTTGCTGATGAAGCTGTTTCCAGATAGTCCGTCGGGGGTGCATTGTTAGCCAAATTTTGAGGTGCAGGCCCTGTATTTGGTAGCTTTGAAGCCATTACACTTTGCTTGACATTAGAATTCAACATTGGCAATTCCTTGATTGATCTTGGCGTCGCCGTGACAGCTTCCAGGGAGCTTGGGATTGACATAGGAGCAGTAGACTGAGGCACCTTCTCATAGTTGATCATGCTGCATTGTTGGTTTCTTCCGAGGACTGGTTGCACAAGGTGACTACCATTAGCTGTTGAAGGTGATGTTGAGCAGGAAGGGATTTCATCAGTAAGTACAGAATGTGTGGCACCAGTTGCCATCAGAGGACTTCCCACAGCGGAAATGGCGTTGACTGATGTAGTTGGAGGAATGGCAGTATGTGATGTGTCAGTGAAACCAATATGCTTCTGTGGAAGCTTCTGCTGTGACTCTTGTTGCACGGTTGGTGGTGGTGGTGTTGCCTGTGATGGAACTTTGGTACTTTGTTGAGGCATTATTTGTTGCTGGGAAAGTGATTGAGAATTTGACAGCTGCTGCTGCATATCAATAATCAACTTTTGCTGCTCTTGGATTAGAGGTAATTGTGCAAGAGTAACACCTGGTTGTGATAGCAGCGACTGCTGCTGCTGTTGCAGTTTTTGTAGCAGTTGCAGTTGAAGCTGCTGATCAGACAGTTGCAGCTGATTTGATGCCAGATTTGGCACTTGTGCAGCCATCTTATTTAACTGTTGCTGATTTTGCTGCTGTTGCTGCAATTGTTGTTGCTGAAGTAAAAGCTGCTGCTGTTGATGTACCAACTTTTGTTGTTGATGTTGCTGTTGCTGCTGATGGGGCAGGAGCAGCGACTGGCTGGCAGCTGGCTGCTGATTTTGAGTCATGGATGGTGGCTGCTGCTGCTGCATTTGATTCTGGATAAGGACCTGAGCCTGGACAAGATTGGTTTGAGATTGGCTCAATGGAAGTAGTTGGTTCATGGACTGTTGTTGCCTCTGCAGATTGCTTGGGTCTTGAGTCTGTTCTTGCGGTTTGGTGCCCACACCAAGCTGATTCAGTGGAAGTGATGCCTTTGATAACTCATTGACCGGCTGCATTTGCTGAGGAAGTTTGGGAGAACTAAACTGAATGCTGTTCTGTTGCAGAATCTGGTTCTGCAGGTTTAGCTGCCTTGAGAGATCAGCCGCGCCAAGATTTTGCATGTTGGGGTTGCTTAGTGATCGTAGGTACTCGGACTGCATCGCCGAGTTTGCAAACGAGGAGTTCTGCTGCATATTCATGTTCATCCACTGAACCAAGCTAAGACCAGGCATTATGGTGTTCTGTGTCTGTGGATCCTTTATGCATATCTCCTCACCAAGCCATGGCATTGCCCTCTTTAAGAGATTCTCCATTTCTGAGGACTCATCATCTGCAAGTACATAGTAGAGATCATTTATTGTACATCCATGCTACACATTAAAAAAGCATTTTTGTATCAGGGCTCAAACTACTTTAAATCTTAGACTCACAAAATATATACAGAATTCATTAACTGGTTATCTATAATCGAAAGAATATTACCAAGCATCTTCACTAGTGTAGTTTGAGGAATAGCATCCCTGACCTACCAAACTATCTAGAAAAAAGAGTCCTGCCGTGTAACTAGTGCTAATGTAAACACCAAAGCATACCTAATTGTCTAGGGCGTTTTGAACCAAAAAATGGTGGAGGGCATATGAAAAATGGAGCAGCAACCGGTTCGATTTCCCAGATTGAAACCCTGTTACGCCTTTCGCCTGCTGCAGACTCATCCCAGCCAACCTATTCAAAAAAAATACAATCTCCTTAGGTCACAAAAGAACATCTGTATCAGCAACAGAAAAAGGGAAAAGGATAGTGCACAGGATGCAACGAAATTAACTAGAAAACCAACCTGTAAGTTGCGCCATTGTGAGTTTTTCCATCTTACTGGATCTAGATCACTTATGCCAGTTATTGTACCCATGTACCTGCAAAATAACAACATATAGGAATATGAAAAAAAAACAGAGATAAGAAAGACTATTCAGAACATGACACTTTTGTCAAAACAGCTTAATTTGGTTTCTAGTTATAATATGGAAGTGCAAGCAAAACCCATTATGTTTGTTAGAAAGAGAAATGCAAAACAACAATCAAGACACTTGAAGCAGGGAAAAAAGTAAAGTGAGATACAGTATACCTTCTTGTGCCTAATTCTTCAGTCTCAAACATCATGCGAAAGCGCATTCCTAAAGATATTTGATTACCATAAAGTGCCTTCTGATACTTAGCAAATGGTACGACAAACTCTGTAGGACTGGCCCTGAAAATAAAAGCTTTCAATTTGAGATTTTGATAGCCGCTAGCATTCACTAGAAGTAAGCCCATCTATAGTAAATATTAGACATTAAGTCAAAACTCAGTGCAGACCTAGGATTATAAAATATGGTGAATGGGCTATTGTTGGCAGCGGCATGGGCTGCAGCAGCAAGAATTCCTATATGCATGCTGTCACTTGAAAGGACAGATGATGATATGTTAGTGGGCTGTCTATTAGCACGCCTGATTCCAAGTAGAAGTTGCTGCTTTTCATCCCTAAAAACATATATAACAAAAAAACAAAGAAAAAGGAATAGTCAGTGTTGAATCAACCATGAAGACCAGAAAAAAGGAGCTATCATCTCTCATGAGCTTTTTTCAAGAAAATTTCAAAGGCATAGATTCAGAAGTTGTGATGTACAGCTGTACCTAACAAAAATGACAGAATCACCAGCAAATAATCTCTTTCCGCTCACAAAAAGACTCCAGCCAGTGGTAAGCAGATGTCTTTTTGGCTGACCTGTTCGTTCCAGAAGATGGAGATAGTCAAACATCCTACAAAGTTTGTATGTGCACGAAAAAGATAGAACCATGAAAAAACATTTGTGTGAAAACTACTTTGAAAAATTGTGTACATGATCTACAATGCATAACTGTATTGACGACAATAAAACAGAAATTTACATGTAAATACCCATTATGGCTCTGATACTAAACTTTTCAGCCAAAAATATTTCCATGATGCTGCATCTATTACCTCGATATATGTGGCGGAATGTCCATACATTATCATGTAAATCTCTGGCTTGGATCTCTTGAGCGGGTGGTTGCATGGAGAAATCCTACAGAAGGACGTGAGTACATTTAATTGCAATAACAAATAAAATGCTCAAAATCATGTGGACTCAAATCTTCACATACAAGTGGTGGAAATATCTTCTCAGCTGCTCGACGAGGCACGGAGAAGCCTCCATGAGTGCTTGTGTCACTTGCAGTTAGTGTCTTACAGAAGAACTCTGTTTGAGGCCTTGGTTGTTTCAGCGCTAGTTCTGATAGTTGCAGCGCCTCCTTTCCATACTGATCACAATTAACAATCAATTTGAAATACAAAAACTTGTGTTAAAATACCAAAATGACGGAAAAACTTATGGCAAACCAGGAGTGGGACTGGATACGTACTGAAGTAACTGGCAGGAGAGTCATTTGCGCATACACTTCATCTGTTTCTGGATCCGCCTACGAAAGCCCCAGAACACATCCTTTTAGTGTAAATGAATAAATGATCAAACAGAAAACAATTAAAATGGGGACACAGCAGAATATTACATGTAAAGTGACATTGTGCAGAAGGCAAATCAACTTTGACGCAAGATTTGGATAGCTTGGAACATGTCCATCAACATCCTTTTGCATAGAAGCTGCAACCTACAGTAAGAGCCAACTTTAAATTTCATACTCCAACTCAAACATAGCCTGAGGAAAAAAAACAGAATGAAAAAGTCTTCTTATGAAGAATACAGATATAAATTCCCAAAGTATTGTGAGCCATCAAGAACGAAACAAAGAAAAAATAAAAATAAAGAGAGTACTAACTGAAGTCACAGTGTAAAACTAAAATCTACTGTGTAAATCAGGTTGAAAAATCCCCGAACACGAGTACTGTAGAAGCCACATGAGAAAGTTGCAATGGAAAGTCGTTGGGATTTGACAGCACATAACACAAGTAGATACATTGCATCAAAGGGCTATTATAGCCACCATGTGCGATGAAACCACCAGCCAATCATAACTGAAAAGGTTCCATTTTTTTTCATCGAGCAAAAATGAAAGGAAAAACCGAAGTTAGGCACCTCCCAGCACTTCATTCAGACAGAGAATCTCTTCCAAATCCGAACATGTGATCATCCCGTCCCCTAAACTTGCTCAAACAAGCTTCTTTGGTGCCAAATCCATGAAATTTGTGACAGAGGTTACTGAAAGCATCACCTATATAAAAGCTAAAATCCCATCGTACTTGGTTCCTTCATCCACCAAACAACAAGCAAGGGAATGGTGCAGCACACCAGAAACCCATAAAAAGAGTGGGGGTAGTAGGCCCATTACTCCCAACTGCTTTGGCCATAAGCCAAAAATCGGCAGCAAACAAAAGCAAAATATACTACCAACCAACTGAACAAACATTACAAGCACAACATATCTTCTCTTTTTTGCGGGAGCATGTCCATATTTCAACGAATTCCTATTTCGAATGTACCGAGCTTATTTCTTTCATTTCAAAAAAAGAAGTACCAATCTTATACAAGACAAAGGAAAATAGTCATGAAATGGTAGAATAAGGGTCTGCTAAAGTACAGAACAGATATGCTTTGAAAAGTCATAAATGAAACATTCCGAGAAATGAATAGGTATATGATACAAAATTGTAATACCTTTGTCTCAAAAAGAATGCAATTAGGTGCATTCTGGGTTAAAATGCCTAAAGTTTGACTAAATATATAGATAAAACCATTAATGTTTATGGCTCCAAATAAATATATTATGAAAATATGTTTCATGAAGAATCTAATGGTACCTATTTAATACCATAAATATTGGTATTTTTATATAAATTTCGTCAAACTTGACCTAATTCAATACAGCACTGTTCTAAAATTGCACTTTTTTTTTGGAACAGAGAGTATTTTTGTTGTTGTAAAAATATATACATTAAAATAGTGATGTGCGCTATAAACAGCGAAAGATCCCATCAACTTAACTGGCAGCACCACTCGTTCACTGAACAAAATGGAGAACAGCAAATCAAGTCACGTCCCTGATACTTTTAGCAATTAAAATTCGACAGAAACCAATCTTGGCCTGTCATCTGTCAAGACCCCAGAGGGCCCATCATTAAGAATTAAAATATTCTTATGCATAGCATCAAAGCAAAAATTGCCAACTAGAAAGCATTTTAAAAAGCCGTGGCACATGAACAGGTCAGACCATACGAAAAAGAAAACTGTAAAAACATCGCAAAAAAGCGGGCAGCTAAGGAGCAAAGAGACACCGTGAATGATGAATCACAGCACGGGGTATGCTCAGAGAGAGACAGAGAGAGGGTTTCACCTGCTCGCTGTGGCCTTGGGGGAAGTAGACGACGAGGCTGCCCGCCGGCGGCAGCGACACCAGAGGCCCCGCGCAGGCGTGCCAAAGCTCCGAGTTGATCGGCGGTGCCTTCTTCTCCCCTGCACACACACACGGCCAAACCAAACCAACCGCATCATCAGTGATAACCACAGAAGAAAAAGGAGCTACTTTTCCCCCCCTAATTCCGCCGAAGGCACGCAGACCACCATGGCTGCCATTGCAGCTTGCGCTTGCACTTGCGGACACAGAGAAAGAAAGGAAGAACTACTACTACTCCAGAACTCTCGTAGCTCGCCAGATGGAGCTCCGGGGTTTCTGAGACACGAATGGACATAAATGCAGAATAATCATGCACTTTTCCACGCCGGTGGCCGGCGACGATCGCGACGGCGCGGCCAGCGGTGTTTTTTTTCACAGAAAAAACACCCCGCAAATCTCCAGAAATCACAGAAGCCCCCCACACACGCCCAAGAACGCATTGGAAAAATCGCGCCTTTGATATCTCCAGAAGTCCAGAGGGAAAGAAAAACAAAAGGCGCTTTCCAATCCCACCAAGCAGAAAAACTCGAGAACGCAAGCACCAGAGAGCGAAGCCGAGATGGCACTATTCCATTCCATTCCCGCCAGACCGCCATTAGCAATCGTTACATACCTTCGCATCCGCTGGGCGCCGTTGCCGCCGCCGGGACAGGCGCCGGTGGCGCGGCGGAGCTCGCCGGCATCGGCTGAGGCAGCGCCTGCTGCTGCTGCTGTTGCTTGATCATCTCGGCGTCCCGGACCGCCGCCAAGCCAACCAAGCGCTGGTTTCGCCGGCGAGAACGAGCGAGAGAGACAGAGAGAGGTCGGCTAGCTAGCGGGCCCCACGCATGGCCGGCGCCGGAGCAGCCGAGCAGGCCCGCCCGTCCGTCCCACACGGCCGCCCGCGCGTGCGCGTGTCCCCTCCGACACGGGAGGGACAGGGGAGCAGGCGAGGCGGGGGAGGAAGCGAGCACAAGGCAGGGCGGGCAGAGTGAGGCAGGGACTGGGAGGCCAACACCGGCAAACACGATTACACGCACGGAGACCAAAGGCTTGTTTGTCTAGACCACCACCACGACCACACCAGGGCTTCTAGCTAGTAGCTAGAGAGAGAAAGAGGGAGAGGAGAGATACAGGGGGGGTGGGAGGGTGGCGTGGGCATGCGTGTAGTAGGGGAGCTGTGCCTGCCTGTGCGTGCTGCGCTGGGTGCTGGCCTGCTGGTGCTGCGGTGTGGTCCTCTCTCTCCTCTCCTCTGCTTCTGCGGGCCTCGCCGCCTCGGGGAAGTAAAAGGAGGTCTTGAGGTGAGAGGAGAGAGGAGGGACGGGGACGGGCGGACAGCGGAGGCACGGAGGTCAGCTGCGTCGCTTTCTCTCCGTCTCCTCTGTTTCTATGCTCCCCCAATGTGCGCGTGTGGGCCCTTCTTTTGGGGTGTGTATGTGTGTGAGCGGGTTCGTTTTTTCTCCCTCCTGTTCTTGGTCACTTCTTGTTCATTGTCTCATGGAAGGAGCATTTTGAATGGATTTTTCTTGGCAAATGTTCTTCATACTTTTCAAAAGCCACGAAATTTTCATGGAAGACCGTGGATGCTTGAAATCATCGAGCAAAGCCTTCAAAAACCTTGATGATAAGTTAGGAGCAATGCAACACACTTCTCTTCTCGCAGCAATGATCATGGTTAAGGCACATTTGATGTGGCTCCACGTTGGGTGCTATGTGGCCGGAGCCAAAACCCTATAGGCGGAGCTAGTTTTTGGAACTCCAGCTCTGGCTTCGTACACGAAAAGGAGGAAGAGCTCCTCCGTGGTCATGTTGGCTTCGCTGAAAAGCTATGGCTGATAGTACTGTTCATAAGATAAGCGAACATAATTGTTCGGTGCGGTTGCGCCTTCTCCGGTCCTTGAACCGCACATGAAACCAGTATGGGAGCTGCACCAAACAAGCCATCAGTTACGATGAGAAGGTCGACTAGTGCTAGTTACTGAAGAAAAAAAGCTAAGGCGGTGAGCCCACGATGGATGGTAATACGATGAGTTGGTGGTGACTCTACTAGAATGCTGAGCTTGTAATGATACAGAGAATTTGTATGAATTGCGTGGTGGCACTATCGGCCATGTGGAAAACTGGAAATAGTTGGTCATGTATGGCATAGAAAACAAAGAATGACGTTAATTGGAGACACGTGACAATTAACAAGGAAAAGGGTGCAGGAATACCGTATAGTGACATCATCAACGTATAGGTTACATCCAAATTGTTAGATAATCTTATCATCAGTCGCACACACTCTCTAAAGATAGTGTTCTAAGGGCACCCGCAACAACTAGAGACAATTACTAGCTCGAAATCGACCTCTCTAATAGTGTTAGTTTTTAGCAATGGTTCATAATATGATTAGACCCACTTGATACTCTCACATGTTCTTGAAATATGTATATGAACCTAATTTTTGATTCAGAGCTAGCTTTTCTCTCTCTTCTATTAAATATAAAAAATGCTCAGAGGTAGCTTACAAGTCACCCGTTGCGGGTGCCCTAAAGATATGTAATATATAGAAGAGGTGGGTGCTTTGAGAAATCAATTAGTTTTATATGTGCATTCAAGATATAGTTATCCATATGCATCATTACTCTTTATGCCGGAGCATAGATATAAAGATACTAATTGTGGGGCTGGATGAAAAGCTCATAGCTTGCTAGCTTGTCTCTCTCACTATTGACTCACGTAAACTAAACGAGCCAAGCATTTCAGAGTCCAATAATCTAAATCAACAGTAATTAGACTTCAAGTTATTTTGTTTGCACAAGATTGAAGTATAGAACTGATGTTCTTATTTGTTTTTCTTTTTGTTACAATGTTTGTATGGAAATAGTAGCTACTAGCTACTGATTTATGTATCGATTATTAAAAGTGTTAAAGCACCAACCGGTGAACCAAACGAAAAATGAGCCAAGCCGAGCTACTGCAGTTTTAGCTCGTTTTCTTAATGAGCCAAGCCGGCTAGCTCGTTGTCCAATGAGCCATAGCGAGGTCACTCGGCTAATTGAAAAAAAATTAGATTGCTTCAGTATGACTTTTCAGCGAACGAACAATATTTTCTTTAAAAAAAAAAACCAATCAGCATAAGCATCCACATAAGCCAAATTAACGACGGGGGCTTTTACTGGTTAATCCATTTAAGCAGATGCTTTGACCCATGAGTGAAAATAAATAAAAACATTAACCTCGCAACTCGTATATCTAGAAATTGAATTTTGAATTGTTTCTTTCTCGATCACGCAAAAGATTTACGTGTCTTTGTATTTGAATCGCCAAAACGCGAAACAAAAATGTGACCAATTTAGAAGAAATCGTGCAGTGCTTTGCGATAAAAATAAAATAGACATAGATGTTCAAGCTGCACATAGGAACTGAACATGGGTAATTCAGTGTATGGCATACGTGTATCTTCCATCCAACCAGTTTAGTTACGACTCACCTACTAAAACTCGAATATTGCAAGCGAAGCTCATCAGCATAAAGTAAAAATAAATTGAACAGGAACCATCTGCATGATCGAGTTCATCTTCACGGGGTGGTTGACCCCAGGTTTTCCTTTGACTTTTGTTGCTTGCAACTTGACACCTTTTTTTTTAGGTCTTGGATTGCAGCTGCTAAATTTAGTCACTCCTAAATGATTTAATCCTATTTAGTCACTCTAGAGTTGTTAGAGAGGACTAAAACCCTTTTAGTCTCATTTAGTCATAGTGTTTGGGTAAAAAGTAGTGACTAAATGGGACTAAATTTAGGAGCTCCTAGCTGAACCAAACACTCCTTAGGCCAGTCTCATGTAGTTTCTATATCTATTAATTTCTATAGACACTCTATATAGAAATCATGGTCCTAATAGATAGTTTCTACATAATAATTTTTTATCCAATCACATATATTTTCTCTCTATTCTCTACCAATTACATCCCTTCATGTCTTGGTTCTTCGTGTAGACATGGTTTTTAATTTAAATCCAGTTTTTATGATTTTTACTCTCTCTTTAATAACTATCTACCACATCAGCAAAATGCTTAGCAGACAGTACAATTATCAGTTCGTTCGTTCTCTCTCTTGCAGTTGGCAACACTGACACGTGGCGCACGTACAGTCGTCGTCACACAAAAAACACTCTGGACTCCGAAGTCCCAAGTTTCCCTTTCAGTCCTCTCCCAGAGTCTAGCTTTTTAATCCTGTGAAGTTAAAAGTG